>ML682059.1:6324463-6364393 GCA_007922195.1 Podocnemis expansa
GCCAGCCGCATGGGGGCGAGTGGGAGCGGGGGGGCGGCAATGCCAGCTGCATGGGGGCGAGTGGGAGTGGGGGGGCGGCGATGCTGGAAGCGGGGGCGGCGATGTGGGGAGGGGGAGGTGCCGCCGGGAGCGGGGCAGCGGTGGCGCAGCAGGCTCCGTGGGGGGGAGGGGGAGTGCAGTGAGCAACAGAAGTTGCTCAGCTGCCCTTAGAGCAGGGGTACTCAAACGGTCAAATAGGCCACTGTCGCGGTCCACCGGAAACCTCTTTGCGGTCCGGATTGTGGACCGCGGGCCGCCATTTGAGTACCCCTGGCTTAAAGGATTGACTAGTTGGGAAGAACTGCACAATGAACTTTCATGATATTTTCCCAGTGCTGCAGAAACTGAAAACAAACAAGTGGCTATAAAATAGCGTGGGTTCATGAGTCCAAACCTTCTTAAGATGATGGAACATCTCCCATCCAACCAGTAATCACAGAATAACAGAAAACTACAGCTGGAATGGGGTACAGTTGTCAGGTACAGTCCTCTGTGCTGACAGGACCAAATAAACCTAGATCATTCCTGTTTATCCAGCCAGTTCTTTAAAACCTCCAATAACGGGGATTTCAAAATTTCCCGATCACCCTCTGAGAGACTACAGCTTGATTGTTTAATAATTTTGGTCAGTATCTTTCCAGGTATCAGGACTGACTGAGTATTCCACAACTCTCTGGGTCCTGTTAGGACTATGTCTGCTCTTCTTCAGTCCTCTGCCACTTCATCTTTTCTCTATGAATTCTCAAAGATAATAGCTAACTGATTTGATCTTGTTTCAGCTGCTTCCTCAAGTGCCCTAGGGTGAATTTCATCAGACCCTCCTGACCTTCATACATCTAATTTATTTTAATGCTTTGAAAAATATTTAAGAATATTCTGGCTTGAGTTCCTTCCCCTTGTTTTTAATATTGTGTTGAGTATCTAGTCACCATTAACCTTCCTAGTGAAGACTGAAGGAAAATAGCGTTAAGTATCTCAGCCTTCTTGATATTATCAGTTACTGGCTTTCCTTTCCCACTAAGTAGAGAACCTACCCCTTTCTTTGGTCTTCCTTCTTCTCCTAATCTAAAGAAGCCCCTTCTTATAGGCATCTTGCTAGATTTAGTGCTGCAGCCAGTCTCATTTTGCTTCTACATACTTGTACTATTCTTTTTTTTCCCCACTTCTCCTTAACAGTTTGTCCAAGTTTCCACTTTTTCTAGAATTCCTTTTTCATTTTCAGATCATAGAAAAGCTCCACACTAACCTCTTACTGTTTTTCCTATTTTTTTTTTCCTTCCTCTCAGGATAGGTGGTACTTGTCTCTGACTGAGAAACCACCAGCTGTTCTGAATACCTTTTTCCTTAGATTTCCTTCCCATAGGACCCTACCTATCATTTTCCTAAGTCTGTAAATTTGCTTTCTGGAGTTCACTAATCCTTTTGCTGCTCTCATGCCTTCTTTTCCTTAGAAATCAAGTGGTCATGAAATTGCTACTTTTACCAAGTTGCTTTCCATCTTCAGATTTACAACCAATTTCTACCTCACATTAGTCAGAATCAAATCTAAAATGGCAGATCCCTAGTCACTTCTGAAACAAAAGACTGCTGCCAGCACAGTTCAAGAACCTATTAGAATTTTTGTGTTTTGCTGTATTACTTTTCCAACAGATGACTGAGTAGTTTACCTGTCCCCCATCACTACCAGGTCTTGTGTTTTGGGTACTTCAATTATTTGCTCTTGAACTGCTTCATCCACTCCACCTCCTTTTCTTCATTTGGTGGTTTATAGTTGATCTCTCCCATGATGTTACCCTATTTTTTAAACCCCTTTTATCTTTACCCAGAGATATTCATCAGTAGGTCTTCTTCTCATCTCCTTCTGAATCTCAGAACAAGTATATACATTTTTTTTATTTATAATACTACACTGCCTTCCCATTTTCTCTCTGCCTATCCTGTACTAACAAGTAACATCCTCTAGGACAATACTGCACTCAAGAACATTTCTTAGCAAGACTCTGGGAAATTCTTATTTCAGTTTAGTTGAGGTCAGTTAGGAACAGATACAAGTTAACTTGAAGTTAGCAACCATTAAATGAAAATGAGGGGGTCCACACATGGGTATTAGCTTCACAGAACACACACAGCAAAGTAAGAAAAACCATAAATATCCCTGCTGGAAAATTATAGCACAATACTTTTTTATTTTTATTTTTATTTTTAATGTGTGTGGGGGGGAGGATTCTGAATGACAACATAAAAGAACACCAAAGCAGAGAGAGACAAAGTGCTGCTCCCTGAAACGGAGATAAAGTTCAGCACAGCTCATTCTGTGGAGGCTGTCTGTAGACCTGACAGCTGCTCTCAAGTCACACATTTCACTATAGAGCTCCCCATCCTGGAAGCAAATCCTAGAAATCCTCAGTATGTTAATATACTCCTCATGCTTGTAACTAGCTGTAACCCGTCAAAAATGATGGGGGAAAATCAAGGTTTCTTCCCCAAGTGAGCACCACATATAACTGTCTGAAAAGTCAGCATGAAATATTGGAAACAGCTGAAAGTTGTAAAGGAGGGCAGGGGCAGCAAATGGGGCAGAGAAGGGGCAGCTGGTGGCAGGAGGTGGGGTGCAACTACTTGTCAGTACTATATGCATTGGAGGGATAAGGAAGGACGGGGTAGGGGGCATGGCAGAAGTGAAGGTGAGAGGTGTGGGGTGGGGGGGAAGATGAGGGCATGGGCTGTGCAGGGAGCGATGAGAAACAATGGAGCAGGGACAGGAGATGGAGGCAACAAAGGGGAGAGCTGGAGAAGGCAGCCACGGGCAGTAGATGGGGGCAGAGAAAGGGTGGGTGGGGGCAGGAGGTGGGGCAGTGAAGGGAGACATGGGCAGGAGATGGGGGCAGAGAAGAGGTGGGTCATGGCAAGCGGTGTGGGTGGTGAAAATATAAGGGCAGAGAAGAGGTGCCTGGGTGTACCATGTGACAGGCCACTGAGATGTCAGAGGTGACTCAGCCAATTGCTCCTTGCTCCCTCCTTGGGTGCACTTGGATGAATCACCTGACATCACAATGGCCTGTTACATGGTATACTTCACATCACACACTCGCACACACACACATGCACATAGCACATAAGTATAGTAGATTCCATCAGATCCTCAACATACCACAATGGGTGCGCACCATTTGAACTGAGTCTAGTCCGTACATACAGCAACTCTCATTTAACTGAAGATGTAATATTAAACAAATTTAGTTAAACCAAAGTGTGGACACTCATATCAGTTAAACGTGGCTTATTATTTAACCTTAGCTTGCACTTAAGTTAAATGAATGCAACTCCCTTGTTTAGATAACCAACTTAATTAAACCTGTGCTAGTTGTGTAGACAAGGCCTTGATCAGCTTTTTTCATCGTCACATACTAGGACATACATTAGGACATTGTACTGTAGGGTTGAGGGAACCAAAGAAGTCCATCAAAGTTCTGAATAAGCTGTTAAAGTCTAAAACCACATTTCCAAAGCAGGGGTGTGTCTACCTAGAGACAAATGGCTGTCCTCATCTGTCTTCTAGAACAGTGGTCCCCAGTCTGTGGATCCCTGGGGGTCTGCAGAGTTATTGTAAGGGGTCCATGAATACATCCAGCCCCAGCTGCTGCCAGCCAGTGATTCATGTTAGAGAGGGGGTATCAAACTTACAACCTGTGGGGCTGGATCTGGCTTGCCCAGGGAGCTCATCTGGCCTGCAGAGCTGCTGTCTGAGCTGTGCCTGGAAGCTGTTTGCAGCAGCGAACTGCAAAGACAGGCTCCTGGCAAAGCAGGGCTAGGCATGCTTCTAACTCACTCACATGATCCAAATCACAGTACAGGGGAACAAAGGAAGTGTGATAGCCAACCGTGGCTCAGCTCTGCCAACCAACCAGAGGCTCAGTCACAGCAGTCTGGGTTGGGCTCCTAGACAGGCACCACACTGCCCCCCCACCCCAACTGTTTGCTGTCAGTCAGTCAGCATGCTAATTTCATTGACAGCACATTGCACAAGTCACACATAAAAAAGGAAAAAGTGGATTGGGCCCACAAAGGAACAAGCCAATCAAAGGCCAGCTGGGACTAAGCCAACCAAAGGCCAGCATTCTGAATGACTGACAGTGATGGGCTGGGAGGGGGAGAGGCAGGAGCTCAGTGTGGCTGCCTGTCACTGAGAATGATTTTTTTTGCCTGCCACCAGGAGGCAGGAGAAGGGTGAAGCAAAGGGGCAGCTGGGGGGGCGCAGGGGGGCAGGGAAAAGAGAAGGTGTGGATGAGCCTGTGGAGTTGGGGAGGGGAAAGGGGAGCCCATGCTGCACTGAACATGGAGGGGGAGAGGGTTGTATAGCCCATGCAGCCACATGGCCTGCGACAAGTGTCCTGCCTTCCAACGTGGCTCCCGACATTGAATGAGTTTGACACCTCTGCTCTAAATGATCAGCCACACCCTGGATATGTCCCTATCCATTGGGACCAGGTAAGGGCCAGGTCCTTCACTGCCCTTCTGCAGCACCACTGCCTGCAGTCAGTCCCTGATAACTATTATCATTTGGAGGTCCATGAAATTTTTTGACATTAAAATAGAGCCCTCATACTCAAGAAGGTTAGGAACTACTATTTTAGAATCTCAGTCTTCGTTTTTTAAATAAGTTATTCTCTAGCTATTAAAAATACAATGTCATCAGTTTATATCATGAAGGATGTAAAGAATGTAACTTTGGTTTAAATGAAGCACAACATGTAACATTTACCAAGTTTCTCCAGGAAGTTTACAAATAGAGAGATAATTTCTATTAGAGATTTTTTTTTTTTACTCCAAATCAGCAAAAATTGTTCTTTAAACTAACGAGCTCTTGCTGAGAATTAATGTATAAAAAGTCATTTATAGCAAGATATGTTATCTAATGGATGGGGAAAAAAATCACTACAATGATTTTTAAAGGGTGAAAAAACACTACTCTTTCTACATACTACAAATCAAATAAACTGTCAGATTAACCTCAGATTTCCCTCCCCCAGGGAGTTAACCATTGGGCAGGCACTAACTAAGAGACTCTGTATGGAAGACCAGGTTTTATCCAGGGATCTGGATACTCAGAGAGAGAAATTTTTTTTATCTTTCAATGGAAAGCGTCTAGCAGGTTAAAGCTACTATCTTGATTTACTATATATATTTTATGTATTTGCTAAATACATACTTGCTATGTATTTGCATTATCTGTGGTGTAATAAACAGTACCACATTTTTGTGACCTGGTAGCTTTGCACATGTTACAACTTCATATTCAAACAAGTCTTTCAACCAACCTTTATTGCCAGTCTTGTATATAAAGATGACTTTTAAATCTGGGCTTTTAATTTGGGTTTACTATCCATTTACTGGCATTTTACTCTAAGAAAGTCATGTGAAAATGTCATTATACAACTAAGCCACAAAACTGTATATTATGCAGACAACCACCTAAGCCTAAGACAAAGGAGAAGGAACTTTGTACTATAAGCTGCAGTTTGTTTAAATAACATCCAGTATTTGTATAAGATGAAATTCTGCTCCCAAAATCCAAGTAAAAGGATTCTGCATGAAAGCAGGCAAGTGTGAAAAAAATAAAACTGGATTTTCCCAGCCCCGCAGCCAGGAGGCAGAGTGCAGAGCACTTGAACAGCTCATGAGCTAGTAAAAAGCACAGGTTTAATCAAGATTCTGTTGCTAAGCACAGAAAGTGAGCACATTATGAAGTATCCCATCTGGATCAGTACTCACGCCCTCTTTTCTTTTCACCTCTAGAGTTTCTTATGATGTGCATTCCAATAGCCCCAGCCGAGATCAGAACCCTGTAATCCTAGTCACTGTGTCCATACACACAGTAAAATGGAATTTCCTACTTTAAAAAGTTTACAGTCCAAAACAGGCAAGTCAGAATGAACAAGAGACAGCGTAATCTTCATTTTATGTAAATGAATGGAGGGACAGAGATTAAGCTATTTGCCCAAAATTGTACAAGAAGTCTGTGACAGCAGCAGAAACTGAACCCAGTACTCCTGAGAACCAATCCAATGCCTTAACCACAAGATATATGCAACAAGGGGAGCTTCTACCTTTCGAAATGCCAGCATTCAAGCTCACCCATGGTGACATGGCTTCTGACAGAAACTGAGGGATTCTGGGACAGCTAACACCAAAGCATGCTGGATGCAGAGAAAAAAAATGCCTTCTTCAATCTGAGCAAAATTAGAAAGATGGTAGGATCTACTGTACACCTACCCAGCAGCACCAAATGAAAGCAATTTTAAAAGAACCTTGCAAAAGAACTGAGAAAGAAAAGGGGTTAATCTCTATAATAAGAGGCAGAATTGTGCAGTTTCAGACCCTTCTTAGGAAGCTGAGACATCTCATTTTGTTGAGGGTTGTGGGTTGTTTTTTTTAAATATTTACTTCAGAATCAGGTGAGGAAGACTGAGGCTTAGCCCTCCCCAGCCAAAAGGGGAAAATAAAGCACTGGCCAAACTGGACGACAGGAAAATAAACTGCACTATCACCCCACACTCACAGTCTTTGCTTTTTCTCCCACAAATTTCAGACCACTATGTTTGCTTCCTGCGAAAGCTGTCATCATTCATGTCCTCTGAAGAAATGTCCCTACTTTGAACAAGTTATCCAATAAATTTCACATACGGCTTCCATTTTAAATTCTTATGTGAAACTGTAAAAATACATAATGTTGTCATGAGGTTTGGCTTAATTTTGGGAAGTCCTGTGTAATCTTTAAGGAGTGAAGCCATCAACTAATCATGCAGGACCTCCCAAATTTATGTCAGTAAAACACCTTCACTTACAATGCTAATATGTATTCTGTAGATACCAAACTCAAAAAACATTTCTGAAGAAAGGCTTATGATTTTACTACAATTTCTCATGTCTTAGGTTCCCTTAGCACAGCTTAAGAGGTCTCAGTGGGAGAAGATGTATCAAATGCATAGAAAATTCAGCTCTTACCCAGCACGGATTTTCCAAATAAGAGATCAACCTTTTAATGTAGTTTATAATGAAAATAATCTGACTGCAATATGAGTTCTAAAAGCTGTAAAATGAGCCCTTAGGAAGGGATGGCTTTAGAAGAATATTTCCTCACTAGACGTCTTCGTTCATTGCATTTACAGGCATACGTCATCTATAGTACAGAACATCAGTATTGAAGACATCACACAATCAAAGTTTTGGACCAAAGGGAAGCTTCAGTGCAGTGATTTAATAAAGAAATCTATTATATGTTTACTCACAGGCTTAACACAGACCCAATTATAATTTCTTTCTAGTAGATTAAGTGTAACTAGTGGATTTTAGGAAATAATTAGTCCAAATGGATATTTTCATGGGAGTCTTTCTTCAATATGACTCAAAGCTGTTCATTTTAGTTTTCAATGGATCATGGCCTTGCATTCCAACCTTTAATACAAAGTTTTCCAGTCTTCATAAAAAGGTTTTATGTATCCCAGTACATATTTACTACATCTCCTCATTAACAGCTCTAACACAATAGTGGGGAAAAAAAAAAGCAAGGAGTCTTGTGGCACTACTGTGACATTGAGACTCCTTGCTTTTTTTCTTTACTAGACTAACAAGGCTGCCCCTTTGCAACTTAACACAATAGTTTAGATCATATTTTTTATTAACATTTGTTCTGGAACTGCAGAACTCTAATCCTTAAATCTTGTACAGTTAGATTCCCAGTAGAATTTTCAAAATCACTTAAGCATTAGCCTGATTTCCAAGTGAGAAATAGAATTAGTAACTACAGAGCTGATTTCTAAATATTGCACTGTTTTCTTCTGCTCACCATTAGTAGTAACCATATCTATTAACAACTGGGAGTCTGCTTTCTGGAATATCAGCAAAGAAAAGTTTCAAATGAAAGATTATGATTATACTTGTAACGTTCCAAATCAACAGGTTCCTCTGAGAGTACAGAAGTCTAGCCTTTATGCTGAACTGTAATTTCATCTTGTCTCAGTCTCTCCTGAACAAGATTAGCTACCTTCACGTCACTCACCACGGCTAGCCTAGAGGAAAAACCACCAACCTTGTGTAACCTTGCACCCTGAAATGATCATCCTAACCAGGGGATAAAGTATAATTTGGCAGGCCCCAGAACCCTCCTAAATTGGTGGATGCCATTCATGCAGATCCGAGCCCCCTTCACTCACCCCAGCTACTGCTCCCCAAACGCCTACCCTCCACCCCAGCTACTGCTCCCCAAATGCTTACCCCCCACCCCAACTACTGCCCTCAACCCATGTCTCGCTGCTGGTCTCATAACCCTTCACCAAACCCCTGCCGTGCCGTGCTGTGCCAACTTCCCCCACTGTCCTGGGCCGACCCACTCCCCTGCACCCTTTACCCGCCAGGCCGGCTCACCTGTTTCCAAACCTCCTCCCCAGAACCCACTCACCTGGCCGCCATGTCACTGCAGAGTGGCCCCAGCCCAGGCTAAGGCTCCCACCTGGAGCCTGCTTTGACTGAGCATGCTCAGAGGCTCTGAGCAAGCTCAGGCCGGGACCGCTACCTGCCCTCCTGGCATGCACAGGAATGGTGTTCCAGGGCCTGCTATTTTTAGAAGCTCAGTGTTTGGCAGGCCCCTTAAAACAGAAAATGGAGCCAGAACACTGTGTTCTGGGGCCCACTATTTTTAAATGATGGGACCTGGAACACAGCATTCCAGCTCCATTTTCTCTTTTTAAGGGCCCTGGAATGCAGATCCCTAAAAATTGTAGGCCCCAGAACACCGTTTCGGTGCATTCTGGCTTACTTTAACCCCTGCTCCTAGCTACCTTGCCCCATCTTGTTTCTATTAGTAACCCCACCTTTGGAATCCTTTGAAATACAACAGATCTCCTTTGGTGAAATTGTTAGATTTTTTCTAATTTCGATACCTATCTGCATAAGCCACCCCCCACCTCCCATCCTCGTTTTGATTCTTCTTCAAACTCTGTGAAACTGGAAACTAGGTCTTGATGACTTGGGTGAATCCATCTGTACAACTTAGGAATCCCAACAGACATTACAAACTTAAGAAACTGTTACTATGAGAAGCGCTGTTTCACGAATTCCTTTCTGGATGTGTACATCATCACAAACTGGCAGGGCTGTGTCACATCTCTGCCAGACAGAGACAGCAGTGGGTCATTAGCACTGAATGACTACTTTACTAAGGTTAAGCATCTTAGGACAGTCAGTTTACTCCAGTTGAGAAAAGGTATCTCCTGCTCCTTTCTCAAGGGAGAAGGGAAGAGGCAAGTTACAAAAACAGGACAAAGAACAAGATAAGAAAATCAAAAGATTACAGGATTCACAAGGGAAAGATTTAGAGAGAGACATACAAGAAATGTGAGTACAAAGAAATAAGAGGATGAACCAGCCATGTTCAGAAGAACAAGCTGACTTAAAGAGACTGGCTCATACGATGGCAGTGGAAGGATCCTGAATCCCAGAGGGCCAGGACCCCAGCCTGAAGGAAAGGGACATCCTTAGGGTAGGGCAGGAGAAACAGCTGCCCAGGGCCCCACAGCGCTGCTCCCCCATGCCAGGGACTGGGCAAGCCTGCCAAAAGCGCCGGTCTGCCCCCTCTGCACACGTGCTGCTTTCGGCTCTGTTCCAGAGCAGTGGGCGGGGGGTAGCAGGCAGCGTAGGGCCCGTACTGCTACCCCCCCACACCCGTGCTGCCTCCCGCCCCCTCCCCGCCGCTCCTGCACAGAGGTGAAAGCAGTGCATGTGGGGAGGTGCCAGACCGGAAGCTCTGAATTGGGCCGCTGTTTTTCGCCAGCTCACCCAGTCTCCGGCAGGAGACGGCCAGAGCAGGGGCCTGCCTCTCCCGTGGGCCGGCCGGCCCCACCCTGCCAGTGCCAGGTGGGGTAAGTGGGGGCCCCACAGAGAGCGATTCACTTGGGGCCCCACACCCCCCTAGGGACAGCCCTGCTGAAGGATGCCCATGGATGATGAGAAAATGAGGCAGGAAACTGTATTAAAATTCTGTAAGTGTGTCTGTTTTATGTGCTACACCTACCACAAAGGTAAACTAGAAGGCTCACATTTTTTGGCAGTCCTCTGGGACAGGGCATGTATAAATTCTGCATGGAACTCTGAGAAAACATCTGTCATTCCAGCTGCTGAGCAGAAGGCCACTTTGTCTCAGGAAAAGATGCCAGTTAAATGCATACCCAGACAGTGTGTATAGGCACCCAAAGACAGGGACCATGCCTCTACTCCGTTCCAACACCCGGGAACCTAGCAGCAGGATTCCTCTCACATCAGTCTGATGAACCACTATCCAGGGAGCTGACCAGATCTGTGACACAGAGTTGAGAGGACACAATCAGTAAATAGTCACATGATGACAACATAATTAGCACCCATCAACAACAGTTTTATGGGAAACAGAACTTGTTGAACAAACTTTATGTAGTTTTTCATATGATTACCAGTTTACCTGGTAAAAGGAATGACAAATGAGATATATCAGAAATGGTCTAGGAAAGGTATACTCAACCCTTCATCAGCATGAGGGGCAGGGGGGAATAGATCACACCTTGAAGGCACTTCCAGCCCTTTCATTCCGATGAATCTCTACAGTATACTTAGGCTTCTACAAGACATTGGAGTTAGTCTTGCATGACGTTCTGGTAAAAATTAACAGTATGTGATCACCACTGTAGCCCATAAAGTGGATTGAAAACTGATTAACTGTTTACAGTTACTCAACTAACGATAAATTAGACATAATTTGATGGGGGCATTTCCAGTGGAGTCCTGAAGGGATCTTTTCTTGCCCCAGTGCTAGTCAGTATCTGTATCAATACGCTGGAAGAAAGCAGAACTACCACTGTTAAAATCTGCAGAAGAGGAAAAAAAAAGTTGAGGAATGGCAAATGTGTAGAAGTCAGTTCATCAGACCAACTTGGACTGCTCAGTAAGGTGCCCTCATCTGAACAGAAAGGGGTTTACTTTAGTCAAAGACAAGGTCATGCATCCAAGATCAAAACAGCAAGTTATGCTTACTAGATGGCATATAGGATCCTTAACTGCTGCAAATCTGAAAAGGACTGAGTGGTAATGACTAGTTCGTCTTCGAGCGCTGCTTGAACACATTCAGTGCTAGGCATCTACGCGCCACACAGCACGATTGGCCAGAAACTTTTAGCCCTAGCCTGCCAGAGCAGGGTCGGCAGCCAACGCCCCCTCTGGCTGCTCCCTTGGCTATATATATGGCCCCAAACATGATCCTCCTCAGTTCCTTTTTCTGCCCTCAGCAACAGTTTCTCAACAGTCTGCTTCTTGCGATCACACAAGTGTCTGTCTGCTTGTTGTGCACGAGCTACCTGTTTGATCTGGAAGATCTATTTGTGGACATTGTTTCACCAAGAACCAGCGCCTTCACTGAGCACACAAGTTCGGAGCCAGAAGACTGCTCCCAACAGCTGCTTACGATGCTCGGTTTTAAACCCTGAGCTGCTTGCAGCAAGGCCTTCCTGCAAGTCGACCCTCATGAGAAGTGCCTCCAGTGCCTGGGTGACTCACACCAGGCCACCAAGTGCTCCATCTGTCTGTCCTTTAAACCAAGGATGCTGAAAGACTGAGAGCAGAGGCGCCATGGAGCAAGCACGGCAGCCTATGCCTGGAGGATTGGGGTTACCTTCAATGCCTGCACCACGTCCAAGATCGGCACCAGAGCCCTCTCAGCACCGCTCCCCATCGGAGCAGAAGACAGCACGACTGGATCTATATCATGCCGATCCAGGTCCCCCCGCCCAGGCACTTCTCAGTACCAGAGCCGGGAGACTGTGGACATCCCCTCCACTTCGGAGGCCTTTGAGGTGGCAAAGGCTTTGTTGCTTTTGCTGACACTTCCTCCTCCCAAGCCTCCAAAATAGAGAGGAAAGCCTGCCTTCCTCTCGAGAAAATGAATGGCACCAGGGCAGCACCCCTCTCCATCTCCCAGTATGGTGTCAAGCTCCCCAGCACCATGACGGGAAACAGCTTCCCCAAAGAGGCCAGCCGGACCACCCCAGACCTCGCATGCAAGTGACAAATAGCGCCCCTCTTCTCCCGGCACCGACCATCCACACCAGCACCGAAACAAGTCCTCCACCCTGATGCCGAGAGATGTCACTCTCCCTGAGCCTTGAGGAGGTCACTCTCCCTCCAAAAGGGAAACAGGCCCGTGAAGAATCGCTGGCACTGAGGGCATACCGGTACTAGCCTCACAAGTGGTCCGTACTGCAGGAAGTCCCCATGCAGCCAACTTCTCACTGCACTGAAGAGTCAGAGATCACCTCAGCCCCACACATAAGCCCAGATAGGACCTTAAACCCTAAGACAGGATCACACAGAGAAGATACCATGGCCCACTTTGACCTCCTCTGCCATGTTACCGCTGACACACGTCTAAAGGTTGAGCTCATCGCAGAGGACCAAGACCCCCTATTCAACCCCGGGTTACCATCTTGCCCAGACGTAATAGCAGTGTCATTACACCCTAGCATACATGACCTCGCCAGAGCTCACTGGCAAAGTCCTGCTTCTATTCCTCCGATGTTGGACAAATATCAGGTCCCACTGAAGGACTTTACTTTCTTGACTCACCACCTGAGCCCAAGCCCAAGCCCCCACATGACAGAAGCCACCATAGGGTGTGGGATCCAACCCTCCCCAGATCTCACGCCAAGCTCAATAGAGGCGAGGTAACTGGATATCATGGGCAGGAAGGTATACTCAACCTCTGCCTTCCGCCTTCAGATTGCGAACCACCAGGCGCTGGTGGCAAAGTATACCCTAGATCTCTAGGAGTCCTTAAAGAGATTCAGAGACCTCTTTCCACAAGAGCATAGGGAGGTCTACGACTCCCTCATAGACAAGGGCTCTCTGCCATCCCAGACTCCCTCTTCGCTACATGGGGTTCCTCGCATACGGCGAGTCAGGGAGTAGTCGTGACGAGACGTGTGGCAGGGTTAGGGTTAGGGTTGCAATCTCACTTCTACCCCAAAGATGAACAACAGGCTATTCAGGACCTCCCCTTCAAGGGATGGACACTGTTCACGGATGACACAGACCACCTGCTATGCGGAACTAGGGACCCCAGATCAGCCCTCCAACCATTGGGCATGCTTCCACCATGGATGCCCAGTCGCCCTCCAACCCCACAGGCAACAAGCAGGGCCTTCTCCACCATGTGAGGGTCAAGACCAGCTCCTCAGGGACCTGGGATCCACTTCACTGCAGGGGACCTCTCCTTAAGATACTGCAGCTGTCTTATGAGAAGCCACTCCTGGTTAACACTCCTCCCCACCCCCCTTCCCATCCATCCCTACCTTGTCAACCCCTCGGTGGCAGGTACCCCATACAGGGCCCACCACAGCTAAGGAGCAGGAAGCATTTTTCCTGGGTTCATAGAACTCTTCCTGTGAGCTAGAGGAAAAGACAACCTGTCTTAGGCTACCCTATCCCCATGCACCAGAGTCATTTCTTTGTCAATCCTTCCCCTCCCCCCAGCCAAACAGTCCCAGGCCTGCAGACCAGCTCCGAGTACTTAAGCAAATCACCCCTTCACTACCTTCTGGGTCTTATACTCCCTGACTAGATGCTCACAGGGGACCCTATGGCCCCCAGGAGATTCGAGTACGTTCCTGCATCCTCCCTCCCCATCGTCTCACCGATTCTTGGATTCCTGGTGATCTCAACACTCGAAATACTGTTTTCATCCAGACCCCTCTTTTGCCCAGGGCCTTGGATCAACTGCAACACTAGATACTTAAATGCAGGATGTATCTCCCACCAGGTGGCCACAATCCTGGCCTCACAGACACTAGGGCCGGGTCTGTATGACCTCAATTACTGGTTCATAGAGCATCTAATAGTGTCTCATACCCTCATATCTGGAAAACTATGGGTCTTTCCTGGCCGTTTCCGTTACCACAAGGGAACACGTCGAAGGAGTACCCCAGCCACCCCCCGACCATCCTCACGGACTAGCAGGGTCACTCATGAACCCTGACCATCCACAGTTTGAGGTATGACACCACTCACCGCCTCCCAGCTCCGAAAGAGATGGTAACCGGTTTTGTCACTCTCCCCCTTTTTTTCCAAACCATATAGAGTGGATGATAAGGGAAAACAGGGACCTAACGTCTCTGGCATTAGCCAGCTGGAACCCCTATAGTCACACCCCCATGGACCCTTCCCATTCCCTCTCCAGTGTAAACTCATTGGGCCTCCCTGGAACCATAAGTAGGGATATCTTCCCAACTCCATTGTTTCCCTAACCTTCTTCTAGCATTTACCTCGGGACCAGTCTGCCTTACTCCCCGGCAAGAACCATCCATGGCTGTCGGAACAAGACCGATGGATCCCTCCTTCCTTATCCCCCCACTAGGGTTCCAGTGATTCCTAATGGGAGAACCAAGGGCCTCCAGGGCTCTGAGGAAAGCTTTTCTTCTCAGTTAAGAATGGCAGGACCCCACGGCGGGGACCCCATGCCGGGTATCCCAGACCTCAGGGGTAACTTACTTCGCGCCCCCCCCCATTTTATACAGCTCCCTAATACCCGAGTTGTTGAGCATATCACATCACATGACATTTGATGTCCCTGAACAACACACACTCTGCCGTGTATCTTCCAAGTGGTCTCATAGGGTGATAACCCCCCCCCCAACATGGCAGGGGGAGGGGACCACTGTTCCCTCTAAGCTGTGCACGTGTGCATGCGCACACAGGTCATGAAACCTGTGCTCACAAAAAAATAAAGTGCGCACAAACAAGTTCAATAGTGCTAATATTGGTGCTCACAAAGAAATGTTTTTGCACACACAGTCTACGAGTAGTTAGAGGGAACATTGGAGGGGACTCTCTGATTCCCTTTCCTTCCACCTCTCCAACATGCTGCCTAGCTGGAGGTGGTCTTGGACCTTCTTGACCTTGACAAGAAGGAGGGAAACACTTAGGCTTCACAATGGTACACCCTAGAGCAGGGGTACTCAAACTTTTTGCGAGTCGGTCCACATTCAGCCTTCCACCATTCATCAGGGTCCACAAGCAACTAGGGTAGGCGAGTGGGAGCGGGGGGGGGGAGTGGGGGGGCCTGCTGCCGGGAGCAGGGGGGAGTGTGAGTGGGAGGGTGATGTCAGGAGCGGGGGCGGGGGGCAAGTGGGTGCGGGGGGGGAGTGGGAGTAGGGGGGTTGCTGCCGGGAGCAGGGGCGGCGATGCCAGGAGCGGGGGTCGATGCCAGGAGTGGGGGTGGGGTGCAGCCGGGAGCAGGGGGGCAGCTGCGCAGCAGGCTCCGTGGGGGGGGGGGAGCGCAGTGAGCAACAGGAGTTGCTCAGCTGCCACAGGGGTACTCAAACGGCCTTAGAAGGAACATCGCTTCAGGTTTGGATTTTTCATGCAAATAGGTGGCCCGCGGTCCACCAGAAACATCTTTGCGGACCCAACTGTGGACCACAGGCCGCCATTTGAGTACCCCTGCCCTAGAGGGACACCCATCCCACTCCCACCTCTCCCAGCCATGCAGGGTGACCGAGGGGAGGAAATAGCCCCACTCTGATTCCAGGGAAGGCCTGGGGACTCTGTTTTGGCTCTCTTCAGTACCTTAACCTTCCCCTGAAGCAACTGAATTACACAGTTCTTCCCAGACCTTCATACCTTTGCAACCCTATGGCATTCTGCATTTAAGTCCTAGAGGTCACTAGAGATCTTGTGTCCCCAGTACACTCACCACAGAGGTCTAGCGGGATTCCATTTAATGCACCTCGTAGCTTCCCCTTGCAAGAGGAGCCCTGGCACACAAGACAAGGTCGGCATTGAGCCGCTGGCTGACTCTGTCTTTATTCCTACCCCTTTTCAATACCCAGGGTTCCTGATCTCACTCCCCAGGGGTCTGCACACTTTTCCAGTGGAAGAAGGAGGCATTGAGACAAGGAATCCCCCCCCCCCCCATTTTGCTATCTCAGACCTTCGTTCACGGCTCATAACCATTTGCAATCTCACTTCTACCCATAAAGAATGGGTCAAATTCTGAGCCCACACTCAGTGACCCTGGCAGGATGACTCCTAGAGGTCACAGACCCACCATCAGCAGCTGAAGCGGTATACGTCTCAATTGCTTCAGCTCACAGAAGAGACCCAGAGGTCATACTTGTCTTCTGGACTCCCTTGTTTTTCCACTGTTGCCCAGGAAGGTGACTCTCCTCTTTATCAGGACCATCCCGCTAGAACCCTTTCTCAGCAGTTTTTCACCCTGTTTTCCTAACACTCACAGGTTGTAAAGCCATGACGTTTCTAGAGAGAGGAGGGAAGGCTTTGGCCTAACCTTTTATATTGGGGAAGTAAGAGTCATTCACCCCACCCTGGATAGCCGAGGTCTGGAGCTCCTCATTCTCCTTTAAGGCCTTACCACACTTAAGACTGAAGGGCCCAAAACAATTTGGACAGCCCTATGATTATGGCCCACCTTCAGAACAGATGACATACTTCCTTTCACTTGTCTCCACGAGCAGGAGCTTTCTCTCTTTCTTGATAGTCTGTACCACATTCAATACTGAGGGGCCCACAAGCAATCAGGACAACTCTCAGTTTTATGTCTCTCCTTTCGAGTAGGTGACACTTTTTCTTTTCACCAGTCTCCCCGGGCAGCATTCATGTAGAACTACCGAGGATATACTGTTTCCTCTTGGAGGACTGGGAAACCTCCCTAACCCCGCCAGGTACCCCTCCACCCCTGGGGTTTTGGGTGCTCATAGCCTCTAGAACACCTCAACTCTGATACATTCAAGATGGGGTGAAACACAACCTCTCTCTGGTCCCCTGGGTGGTGTTTTCTCAGAATAACAGAGAGTTACAATACTTCCCCATTGGTAAACCAAATGCCTAGGGGTCAGGCATCCCTCCAAGCCTTGGGCTTGCCCTTGTGGAGACAGCCCTGCTGAAGGCTGAAAACACTAACTCCACCCACCATTCACAGTACGGCTAGTAGTCACCTAACACTGAATGTATCCGGGCAGCACTCAAAGAAGAACAGTGGGTTACTTATCAGTAACCATCCTTCTTCGAGGTGGGCTGCCCGCATACATTCAGTGCCCTCCCACCATCCCCGCCATTCAGAGTTAGTGACCAGAAGGGACTGAGGAGGATCAGGGTCGGGGCCATATATATAGTCACAGGAGTGGCCAGAGGGAGCGTCTGGCAGACTAGGGCTAAAAATTTCCGACCAATCATGCGCTGCAGCATGTAGACACCTAACACTGAACGTATGCGAGCAGCCCATCTTGAAGAAGGAAAGTTACTGGTAAGTAACCCACCGTTACCAGCTGAACACAAACTCCCAGTGAGATACATCTTTAACCCTTCTGTGGCTGGTGATGAGACACCAGATGGGGAGGGCTCTGAGTTCTATAGAGTTGCTGCCATCAGATTGATTTTTCTGGATTGACTGAGCAGTCAGTTAAGGCACGATCAGTCGATCTGGAAACTGACTTAATAAAACGATCCCCTCAAGTGGCACAGTGTCGCATCAACCCATGCACCCCATTAGTGCTATGAAGCAAAGATGGCATACTAAAGAGGAGTCACAAAGTCAACAGGAGTTATAAAACCTACTCTCTGTAGCTTGTTTAACCCCTGTCAACCGCCACCGAGTTCTGCCAATAGTGTAGACCAGCCCTGTGAGTATCCAATTCAGAACCAAGCTGTCCATAAAACCTTCTATTTTGCCAGACTCTTCTTCATATAACAGACTCAAATTTAATGTAAATACTAATATTTAAAATTGTCACAAGGAGGCAACATCCATTTGATCCACTAATTGACTTCCACTTGACATCATAGCTCTCTCTCACCCGTCTGCCTCTCAGGAACCAATATTCTTAATTCAGAAGTTGTGGATTTATAATGGGATTGGGTGGGTGATGTTCTGTGGCCTGCAGCATGCAGGTCAGATGGGATGATCGCCCCTTCTGGCTGTGAAGTCTATGAGTCTGTATTGAAGGATAACTTGAAGAATCAAATGAATTTTAAGCAAATGCGTTATCACACAAGACTGGATAAAAGTAAAAGGGAGATCGAAGAGGAAAATAAACACAGTTTGCAATTTCTAGCTGTCACTTGCCCAAGGCATATTTGCATATTTCAGCAAATGGAATAACTTGCCCAAGCTCCCCAACTTATCGCAGAAGTGGAGCCATAATCCTGTTGTGATTGATGAATTGTGCCACTTTTGTTGCACAGTCTGTTTTAACTTCAGTCTTTACCATGCTTGAATGAAAGTACACACTTTTCTCTTTCCTGGGTAGCTATTCAGGAACCAGTGTAACGGGCACCATGAAGATACCCAAGTTGTACCTCAAAAACATTGAAGTAGTTTATCCTCAGGAGAGGTTATTTTTATATATAGACACAAAGAAGAGTATGTCAGATACTGCTGGGGATCCCATGAGCTGTAAACCATTTTGGGTTACTCTGCTGCTTCAGTAAGAGTGAGCTTCACTGGACAAGAGGTTAAACTGTGTCCTCAGTTCCCTGCTGCAACCTGCCTTGTCTTGCTCTCCTGCAAAATCCTCTAGGCTCTCCCAGCCCAGACCTTGCCTAGCAGGTTAACAGTCAATGAATTTCAGACTCCAAGCTCCACAGAGGTGTTTCTCTGCAATACACAGCCCCATCATTGGGTATTCTGAGAAGAAATTACATTTCACTGTTAGACAGTACATCACAGCAAGTGAAAGAGATAAAGAAAGGAAGGGTTACAACAAATAAAATGAATACACCTAAAGCTTAAAATTTAATCTACCAAGATACAGCCTTTGTTCCAGATGGTTTCTCTCATTTCCAGTCTCCTGTCCAGCTTTTCTGCTAGCTGACCTGCCAACACCTATCAGAGAGATCAAATCACTCAGTTTCTTTGCCTTCATTACTTAAAAACACCAACGAGTCTGGTGGCCCTTTTAAAGACTATCAAATTTATTTATTGCATGAACTTTCACAGCAGAAAATGCAAGTCCCCCATCTTCAAGCATCTGACGACTTGGGACTTTCTACCACAAAAGCTCATGCAATAAATAAATTTGTTAGTCTTTAAAAGTGCCACCACACTCGTTTGTTTGTTTTGCTGAACTAGCCTAATACAGCTACCCCTTTGGAACTTGTCTTCTTAAAGTGAAGTAAATAGATAGTGTCTGTCTGCTCCTTAGATTCCCAAAGGGATTATCTTTTGTCCTACAAGTCAAGGAGACCCCCTGGAGATTCAGTCCCCTGGCCCTGTGGGGTGCAGGAGCCCATGTTAATTCTGTGTCTCCCAAGTTCAGGCTCAAGATAACACCTGCTGGTTTAGCCTGATAGTTCTGTTTACTGCTAACATGTAAATTGAGGTAAACCCACATTCCTGTGTCTAGGACAGACCTGTTTATCTCCTTTACCTAGGCTGGTCTGCTTACCTTATACATATTCTAGTTAGTAACATTATGCAAAGGGAACTCTTGACTTCATATACAAGATTAACACACGTATTTTACAATATTAATAACCAGAATATTAGAACTTTTAGATGGTACCTCACAAAAAATATATTTTGTACAAATGTTATTGCAGTAGAGGGTAAACACAGGCATGCCTAGGTTCACAAGGAGACTGAAACAATGGAGATTAACCAACTCATCGAACATCACAAATGGTGGGTTACTTACCAGTAACTGTCCTTCCAGATGGGCTGCTCAGATTCATTCAGTAACAGGTATCCGTGCTGCAGCGCATGACTGGTCAGAAACCTTTTGCCCTAGCCTGCCAAAGCAGGGTTGGTGGCCAACACTCCCTCTGGCCACTTCTGTAACTATATATGTGGCCCCAATCCTGATCCTCCTCAGTCCCTTCTAGTCACCAACTCTGAGTTGTGGGGACGGCGGGAGGGTTGTGAATGAATCTGAGCAGCCCATCTCGCAGGAGGACGGTTACTGATAAGTAACCCACCGTTCTTCTTTGAGTGCTGCTCGGATACATTCAAAGTTAGGTGACTACTAGCTGTACCATGGACAGTGGGCAGAGTTGGTTCTTCCTGCCCTCAGCACTGCCTCTCCCCACAAAGGGTAGCTACCCAAGTCAGCAAGGTCATTGGAAGGTGTCTAAGGTATCAACGTAAGGACCATGGACCAGGTAAAGAACAACCTGAGGCAGCAGGATCTGACCCAAGTGGAGGATAGGAGGCCTACTTTGCTCAAGCACTGGATGAGCAGGAGCAGCCTAAAGTCACCTTACTCCATGACGTCAAACAAAGACACATTATGAAGTTATGGTCAAGGAAAGCATCTCAAAGCGAGGAACTGAGCAATTGGTGATACGGATCTGCTGAGGCAAAAGAGCTAGGTATTCTGGCGCTAACATTATATGAGGTGCAATAATTGCGAGAGAAATCAAAGTGACCCTGAAGCTACCAGTGGTGGATACAGGACACTGCAAGAAGCAAGGAAAAGGAAGGGCAGGGGAAAATACTGCCCTTTTCCTAGTCCAGGAGAGTAGAGCACAGGGAGCTCAAAGGCAAGAGAGAACTTCCTATTACAATGTGATACGTGAGTGGTCGACTTAAATTGACATAGGAGATGAGGGTGTTCAACCACAGCTGTTGCAATGGCACGACTGGATGTGCCTGAGGCATCTCACGCTACTGTAAAGGCATCGCATGAGGCCAAGGCACCTTCCTCGAAAGCATCATAACCCTCCCAGTGTTCTCATAGGAGGGAGCTGTTAAAACACCTCACAGCGTTACACCGATCTAGGGAATATCTATTAACCTGGGGCTGATGGTTAGCAATTCGCCACAGGCACAGGGACGAGGGGACTCGGCTACAAAACAGATTCCGTAGCACAGAACAGGAGTCTGAGACATGGATTTGGAGGCCCCAAGTGGGCCCGAAAACCATTCTCCATGAACCATGGCACTGGTATTGCTTCCAGTATTTGCGACATCAATACATGCAAGGGCCACAGAGACATGGGCCTAGCATTGGCGCACTCACCCTCGTGGTGGACAGAGCCTGGGAACCCCAGTACAGGGGTTGAAATCCCACCGTATGAGGACCAGAAGAGGAAGATCTCAAGGATCTAGGACACAGGGAAGGGAAAGTTCCCTCCAGTGAAGATAGAACGAGGGTACATCATCACGATAAGGTGCAGCCTCGGCCCCTCCCTTTTCTGTCCCTTTTTGCTCGCGCTCTCTCTCTCTCTCTCTCTTTTTTTTTTTTTTTGGCCACTAAGGAGGAAGTAGCAAGATGACTATTGGCGAGGGTCACCTGGCTCACCAAGATCCCAGGTCACTACCTGGTATTTCAGACACGGAACTGGTAGCACGTTCCTGGTGTCTGTTGTAGGGATCTCATAACCACCTGGCACAGAAAACCTATGTGTCCTGAGAAAACAGCTACCAACGCTGGAGAAGACCTTCAGGGAGATGGGGGGCAGAAACTACTGCTTAATGGATCCCATGAGCAAAATCCAGGAACCACTAGGAAGGGTAACCACAGCACTACGGGTACCTGAAGGGCAAGTGATCTAATGGGAAAACACCCGCTGGGTGAGCAGGCCCATGGAGAAGAAAGGGAGCTGCATAGGCCACTGTTCATAATGAATATTTACAACTGACCTCTGGGTCAGTATCGAAGAGACCGTCAGCCAGAGTTGGACAGAATTTCGTCCTACGTGAAGGAGGATGACAGGTGGTCCATAGACTACCCAGACCCCATCACAAGGAAAAAGAGGGGTAGACCCAGGTGTCATTGAGCCTGTTCTGTCAGTTAGCAGGCAGCTCCTCCGTGTGTTCCCAGTATCCATAAAGTGCTCACTGAGAGGCATTACATCACTTCTATCCAACCACTAAAAGTCTGTCTGAGGACTAGGGGACGAAACCCTGGGTTGGAGAAGCCTCGAATATCCCAGACTGCCCACCAAAACAGCCCCCATGACTTACTCAAGGGTCCAGGCTGTGGTATTAGGGGAGCAGAAAAGTTCCATGTCCACTAAAAGTAAGAAATCCCCCTTTCCAATTTGGAAAGAAGGGGGAAGCAGAGAGGGCCAGGCCAGAGGCTCTACAGTGATGAGAGACTCTCAAGCATGCTGACCCCAAAAGCTGGAGACAGGCTGACGGAGGATGTGATTGAGAAAGGAGTTGTTAACCCCCGAGGTCTCTGAACCAGATAACAGGCGTCTGATCTGAGAGGCGTAGGATCTAGCAACCCAGTACTGCTGCCTCAACTCGATGCCCAGGGAGGGCGACACCGAGTTGACCAGCCCCATGAACCTAGGAAAAGGTGGACTAATCCAGGAGGAGGGAGAGAGGGAGGCACCGGACCTGCCAAATAACCGCTAGTCAGAGGAGGGCCTGTTTTGTGTCCCCTATCGCGGATCACCCAAGCACAGGCTTGTCAGTGCTCAGTAGCTGTGAAATCAAGGAGCGCAAAAGGGGAAGGGGGGGGTATCTCCAGAGGAGAGAAAAAGGGACCCTTTCAAGCAGGACAAAGGGGAAAACAGCCTGAAGAGCTCCATACAGCAATAAAGAGGAGGAACACAAACATCCTCCAGAAGAGGAAAGAGTGAAGATTCAGAACCCACTTGGGAATAAAACCCCTCTGGACATCTGGAAGAAAGGGACACAGGGGCCAGAGCTACGGCCTTTGCGGATAAATGAGTGTGTGTTCTCCTAAGGAGCAAAAGGAGTAAAGAATCCCCTAACTCTACCCCGGGGAGTCCTGAAGAGGAAATGCTGTACCCTCCAATATTTGTAAAGATACCCCAGTTTTCACCCTGTACATCCACAAGGAGGAGCAAAAGAGGCGCCGAGTGTGGAGAAGCGGGGTGGGGGGGGCTTCCCCCCCACCTATAGGAAAACCAGTAAGAGATAACCAGTGGCACAAGAAGAGGGCAGAGTATCCTTCAGCAGATGTTTTCCTCCCACTATTCCCCAGTGGCAGATGAGTGTGTGTCGAGGCCAGGGGTAGTCAGCAGTCCCTGCCTGAAGATCAGACTGACAGTCCATCAGCCAGAAAAAGAAAGGTCAGGAGTCATTGCACACCCGGTGCAGCAGAGGGTATTTTCAAGAGGTCTCCCATCCCAATATACACCCGGCCTGAAGCTTCCAACCTCAGATGAAAGGAGGAGCCTCTCCACAGCGAGTGGAGGAACAGGCCTGGGAAAGGAGAAAGCTTCTTTGACCGGAAATTGAACCCAGGCCTTGGCAGTGAGAGCGCAGTATCCTGCCCACTAGACCATCAAGGAGACTGAATCAGAGCAGAGGTGTTATGGCCCTATGGGGTCGGAGGGCATGGAAGAGGCCCTGAAGGGAGGAGACCCAAGTACTTTATCTCCCTCCGGGGATCACAGGCACTATCAAGCACAGCATCCATCTCTGCCAGAAAGAGCGCCTCACCGTCAAAGGGGAGGTCGAAGATGACCTTCTGGGAGGCAGGGGGCACCCTCGCTTTTCTAAGACAAGCCACGTGCCGGAGGGTCACAGCTGAGGCCATTGTATGAGAAGCTGTGTCGACAGAGCCCCAAGCCAATAGAAGAAGGTCCTGGGAAGCTATCCTGGTCTCCTCTAGGAAGTCATCATAATCCTCCCTAGACTCCTGTGAGAACAGGTGGCTCAACTTGTTCATTGAGTCCCACATATCCATTACATATCTTCCCACCAGGGCCTGATTATTGGCCATGCATAACTGGAAAGCGGAGGAGTAATATACCTTCTGCCCCAGAAGATCTAACTCCCTCGCATCCTTCAATGCTAAGAGTGGGTCATGGGGAACTTGCCCTGGGCCTAACGCCGCTTCCACCACCCCTCAAGATGGTACCAGGTGGTGGGTGAGGGAGAAAACTCCTTCCCTGGGACCTGACATTTGAGGCCCACCGTGTCAGACACCTGGGGAATGGAACTGGGGGCTTGACAGTGTGATGAGGCAAGATCCCAAACACTAGGGTGGAAGGGGACAGTGATGGGTTCAGCAGATGTGAATACCTGCCTGAATAAGGTGTCAGTGGGCCCTTTAGGGGACTGAACCTCCATCCCCATACAAGGAGAGACACAGCGAAGAAGGTTGAAGTGCGCCATGAGATCTCCTGTGTAGCAACATGGCACAGAGTTTAGGGCTCTGGCCGATGCCAAAGGAACTGGTACGGAGCTGGGTGAAGCGGTACCGTGAGGGCCCATCATGGTCTCTTGGGGGGGACTGTTCATAAGGTCAGTACCTAAAGGGTGATGGTGCCAGAGGCGGGGGACGAAGCCATTTACTTCCCCTTGAGGCACCTTCCTCCAGGCTCAAAGGAGGGGAAACCCTTCAGGACCATGACGATGGTGCTGGTGATCGCAGAGTGATACGGTGCCAGGGAGACGGCTCAACGGTACCAGAGCTCTCACACATGGGAGGTTCCGGTGTTGGGGAACTTGACACCGAGACTGGAGACGGTGTTTGGTGCCACTTCTGGGTCAACCAGGCCCTCAAAGCGAATGCTGGTTTACCCCTCCTCCAGGCGGGTACCAGAGAGGATGGTGTGGGCAACAGAAGGAGCAACTTCGCAGCCTTGAATACCTCCGGTGTGGTGGGAAGCGGCACCAACTCCTCCCGGTCCCGTGGTGAGCCCCATGTGAGGGACCAGGATCAGCGCCGACACTGCAGTACTGACACAGGTACTGAGATAGTCTTTTTGCGCTGTCTGGGGGAGTGATGCCAGGAAGGCTCTGGTGCTGAACCAGCACACAGTACCGCAGGGGACCCTGAGGTCTCAAGGGTAGGCTGCCACACTTGCCCTGAGGCCAACACATGGAGCCTTTGCACTCTGTCTCTGATCGTCTTAGGCTTAAAAGAGACAGACAGACAGAGCAGGTGGTGACCAAGTGGGCTTCACCCAGGCACCAAAGGCACTTCAAGTGGGGACTGTCCCACGGGAAGGCCTTGCACAAGGTTTAAACCCTGGCATGGCGGGCAGCAGAGGGGAGCAGTGTTGTGGCTCCAAGCTGGATACTCAGAAGAGGAAATTCTCTTCTGTGGAACAATGTCCACGAAAAGGTTTTCCCAGTTGAATGGATGGCTCATAGAAGGAAGAAGACAGGCCGCTTGCACGATCACAAGGAGTGGGCTGTTCCATGAACCATAGCTGAGGTGGAAAAAATGGAACTGAGGAGGGGCTGGGCAGTGGCCACGTATATAGCCACGAGGTAGCGAGGTGGCCGTGGACGCCAGCCCTCTCCTGACAGGCTAGGGCAAAAAGGTTTCCGAACAATTGTGTGCTGCAGCACGGATACGCCTATTACTGAATGTATCCAAGCAGCACTCGAAGAAGAAATAAGGGATACCAGTTATGAATTTAACCTAAATGTTGTGTTACCCAGTCCAGTACCTTATCCACAAAACTATCTGTCCTCTCAAGACATCCACAAGTCAAGTGTCATCTTTCAGCCGCTCTACAAATAACCTCCATTTGTAAATTCTGCCAAAACTAATGCCTGTTTTGCCTGGTGATCTCTCTCAGGCCCCAGCCAGATATTGTCTCTAGTTACTATGCTGGAGGCCAATGCTCTTGCAATAAATCTCAGGGAATCAGAGGGTTCTGATAAAAAGCCATCAATTCAAACAGATTTATGGTGCAGGTCTAATCAGAAGAGTGATTTTATAAAATATGGCATTCACTTACTCAGCAAATCTGCTGTGTGTGTGTATTCAGAAACATTATCTGCTGAGCTCAGTGACAAGTTTTACTTGATAGCACTGCAAAGCCAACACAGCCAAGAGCGAGAGCTGGATTCTATTCCTGGTGTAACAACAGAACCATTACTTAAATTCTAATTATCTAGACCTGTACAATTCTAACTGAAGGCTACAGAAGTGCACAGATGTCGCTGAAGCACTTTGAATACAGTGGATTTCCACAGCTGTAAATGAGAACTTCACTAGTTTTAACAGTAATGCCCAGCTTAACTTTCAGATCCCACAATGAATTGACAGAGCTGTTCACAAGTAAAAAGAGTTTTAACAGCACAAGTTTAATTTAAAATTAATACTTCACAACGTGGAAGCCCAAGATTGCTTACAGTCGCCTGTCACAGAGTAGTCACTTCGAGAATAGCATATTTAACAAGAAGTACTCTCTTAGTGACGCTACATTATGATACATTGGGTCTCGTGAAAAGGAAGAAACCAACTACAGAAGAACAGATGATGCTTACATTGCCTCTTCACTTGGACTTTTGAGACAAAATCTCCTTGGATTATTGAGTTTCAAAGGGGTAGTCTTGTTAAGTCTAGTATAGCAAAACAAACAAGGAGTCTGGTGGCACTTTTAAAGACTAACAAATTTATTTATATTTATCTATTTATTTAGCTATTCAGTGTATTTATTTATTTAAATGAATCTGTTGGTCTTTAAAAGTGCCACCAGATTCCTCTTTGGATTAATGCATACTTGGCTAACGAAACCTCTGCTTGCTGTACTCAGGGTACAGACAAGCTCAATCTAGCTCACTATGCCCTATCAGCCACCTATTTGGTACCCTGATTTTGCAAGGGTACTCCAAATCTGCTGAAATATTCTATGAGAATTATCACCCTTCCCCCCCCCACCCCAAAAAACTGCAAGTCCTTGCTCAACTGGAGAGGGGAAAAAAACCCTATCCTCCAGGGTTACTATTGCGAGATTCTAGGAACCCTTACTAAAGAAAGAATAAAATCTCCTGACTTTTCCCATTGCTTGGCATGTTCATTTCCTCAGATGGGAAACTGAAATAGCCTTCATTCTTTTCCTTCTAATAAGGCTGGAAAGAAATCCACTAAAGGTTACTCTGGTTGTACAGACTGACTCATGGTGCCCTCTGGAGCTCCACGTCAGCAAGAAGATAGTGACGGTTTCCTTGTGCAGGCTAGAGACATAAGTTAGCTCATTCTCTCTGGTGAATATACCATAACTGATAGAGAATTATTCAACAGCTAAAGCAGCATTAGCTATGTACTATCTACTGCTCTTTGAATGACAGCCACACGTACCTTAGCTGTCTTGCCACACATATTCCCTTAGGGCTTAAAACACTACAGGGGCACAGCTGCGCTAATGCAGCTGGGCTTCTGTAGCTCTTCAGGGTAGATGCTACCTATACCAATGGAAGGGGTTCTCCGATGGACATATGCAACCCACCTCCTCAAAAGGTGGTAGCTAGGTCAATGGAAGAAGTTTTCTGCCAAGTAGTCTACACTGGGAGTTACGCTACTATAGCTACATTTCTCACAGGTGGATTTTTTCACATTCCTAAACCATATAGCTGAACACATATAAATTTCTAAGATACACAAGCCTTAGCTAATTGTTTTACTGATGCTATTGAACAGGATCATGTCGCTCTGAGGGAACTTAGGGCTGCTCTACCCTGAAAACATATAGTAATGTAGCTATGTCTTACAGGGGTGTGAAAACTCCACAAACCTGAGAGATAATAGCATGCTACTCTAACCCCCAGTGTAGAGCGTGCTAAGTCAAAGGAAGGATTGACCTAGCTATCACCTCTCAGACAGGCAGATTAACAAAAATGGGAACCCCCCCCCCATCATTGCAGTGAGTACTGCTGCAGCTGTCCAGCTATAGCATTTAATTGCAATCACAGCCTCAATCTCAGAGTTCAAAAGCCTGAAGTTTTGCTCTCCTAAACAATTCTGTACCTACCTTTCATACAGGTTAAAACTGCCATTTTCCATTGGACAAGACTTCAAGTAATGATTCTTCACTGTCTCAGCTAGGACACTATCATAATAAGCAGCAGCAGGAAATGCTGTTTTTCACCTTAACACAGCACAAAATGTTAACTAAATAATTCTTGAAACCCTCTATGAGGCAAGCAAGCTCTTATCCATTTTACAGACTAGGGAGGGAGGCAGAAAGCTTGTGACTTGGCCTGGTTCAGAGTAGGAATCAGGGTAGGGAATGAAATTAACCAATTCCTGTTTTAGTCTTCTGTAGGCATCACCAGACCTTGTCTACATTAGTCACTGCACAAGTGCTTGACCAAAAAAAAGACCCAAAATGTACATTCACTAAAATGTTGATAGGAAGCACAAGGTTTGTGTGGAAAGATGGACAGAGAAGTGGTGGTAATATAGGAGACGGGTGGGAGGGAGCTGTAGAAACTCAATGTAGTTTACTGGAAATTTTCAAAAAAAGTGGCAGACTGATTGCCCTTCAAGAGGTCTCTGACTTCAGTGTACTCACTTTCACCACCCATAAACTCAGATGCATTCTTCACAACATGCACATTGTAGTGTGCTTCAGAACATTGTTTTCTCTAAGCACCCAAACTAACATAACTACACTGAAACAAAAATTTCTGCCCTTGCAGAAAAAACAGTAAGGTAGTGTCAGTACATTACAGTATATAGATAATACCTGTTTAATAGGGTGAATTTCTCATGCATATTTTTCTCATTTATGAAAGATTACATCTTCCTCTTTATTCTTGCACTTCTCAGGCCATATCACACACTTGGATATGCTATTAATTAATTTTGTTTGGGGGGTGGTTTGGGAGGGGGCTAACTAACTGTCATAATTCCAAACACGTTTTTCCTTCTTCAAAAAAGAAATAAGTTTCATTTTTAGAATGCCAGAACATTTTTACCTAGTTCAAGGTAAACAAACTATGCCTCCTTCCTTGTTACAGTCATATGCTTAAAGACACGAGGATCAGCAAATGATTATTGTTCAGATAACTGAATGATTTATTAAAGATTCTTTCTACTCATATTCTAAGCAAATACACTTCAAAATGAGCTTTGTGCCCTGCATGAAAACATTCCCCAATCAAAGTACACAGATGAGATAATTAGAACATCTGCTGACAAATTTTTACAATTACTCTGGACAAACAGCATTATTTCAGTTTCAAAGCACTGAAGTTTTACATTTTTCCCATTAACTTCAGCTTATCTTGTGCAGCAAAATATCCAGACAACACTTGTGCCAGCAATTATGGTATTTTCTGTTTTATCTTTCTAAATAAAGATTAAAAAAAAAAACCACTAAGAACCAAACAAGTAACAAAGAGCATTATCTTCACAACAGCCTCAGATTTATAAAGCTCTACACAACTTAAAGACAATTTTAAGTACATCAAAATACTACCTGCTAATAAAGTAGACTCATACAGGGACTCCAAAATAAATCTGAGATAAATAACTTGAGGTTACATTCCTCATATCTGAGTTCAGGAATACTTCAAAAGAGAAGATGTTAAAAATGGATATTATGCTGAACAGCAATTTTCTTACATATTGGTCTCTCAAGATACATCAGTCTACCAGGAGACTGACATTGGGATATGAAGTCTTGTCACTAAGGCTGTGTCTACAGTAGGGAGTTAAATGCAAAAAAGGCCCCATGTATCGCTAATATCAGTTCAAATAAATTGGCAGGAGCCCTAGCAGATACATGATACCAGCAGCTTCTAAAGTTTTTAAGTAGAATGTTATTCCCTACTTTGCACAGACAGTATGAGACTAAATACAATCAAGACTAAAGCACTCAAATATTACAATAAGTGGAAGGGAACATGGCCACATAAGTACAACACACCAACTGCCTGCTGTACACAAGGCTTAAATAGCGAGTGAACGCAGCACAGGTCAGTAGTGACTAGCGAACGCTATCACGAATGGCTGTGCAGTGGCTTATATGAAATGAGTCGCTGATCTCTGTCCAGCCCCAAGTGGACTGGGATCCACAGAGAAGAACCAAAATTCATCTCTTTACTATACAAAAGTCTCAAAGAGGCCAGGGACGCACTAAGATACCCCACTCCCTCCACAAAACATGGTTTCTATTTCCTCAGAAATGGGCATCATGCCACTTCAGAGAGGTGCTGTAAGACAGCTTGCACTGCCTGTCCTTGAATTATCAGTCACCTTTAGTGACCCAATCACACAGCAAGGCAATGAGATTTAGGAACAGAACTCCAAAGCAATTATGAGTGGAGCTCAGAACTCAAAATGGAAAGCTCATGCTTAATAAAGCCACCTTGCAGCTAGAAGCGAAGCTGAGGGCTAGACTCAGAAAAGCACCGGCAGGAATGGAGACTGAGGGAACAGCAGAGCCCTCCTCCCTACAAGAAAGGAGGTGGCAATAGTAAGTGTAGGACAGAAAGACAAAGAAAGGCCAAAAAAATTGGAGATGTCAGGTAGTAGAAACAGAGAGAAAAAAATATATATTAAAACACATGTATTCAGTTGAGAATTTGACTTTCAGCTTTTGAGCCACATCACTACCACCATCAAGAAAGTATTTTGAGCCAATAGCAAGAAATGATTTTCAAAAAACAGTATTTCTCAAAAGACTTTTATTTTAAAATGTCTGATTCGGGGGGAGGGGGAATAGACGAGAGAAACAAATATAGCCTCTCACACTGAGACAAAACTAAAATTAAATCCTTCCTCTACTACACCAACAACTTCCCCTCAGAAATACAGGACTTCCCACATTCATGCAAACATACTATAAGCGAGTGTTTGGATATTTATTGTCCACTGGACATAATGAGTAGTGTGCTGTCTGTCCTGAGGTTATGAACCTATTAATAAGAGGAAATACACCACTATTTGTTGTTATTAAATCAGAATTCACTCCAAATCTAAAAGCATGGTTCATTATTCAGGAAGATTTTTTTATACAGTAATTACACTGAACGCAAAACATATATACTAAGGATTTGTATAATACTGAAGAGATCTTTGCTACTGTATTACTACTATTGCTTAGAGTTCTTGAGGTTTCAATTCCACTTATCGTAAGAAAGAATCTTTACTCTGCAAAGTACAAGGTCTCATTTTCATATTACATTATATCATAATTCCAAGTAATTACTAGTAAATGGTGGAAAAATATAAAGACTTTTGGTTTTGTTATTTTCCTGTTAAGATGACCAGCCCTAAAGAAAGATTTGTTCGGTGCTGACAAATTATTCCCTGCTTACAAAGGCAATTTTTACTTACAAAAATATAAGCAAACTTTGAGAAACAAGATTTTTCCTTATTTGACATCACATTAAAATATCCAAAATAAAATTACAACATTTACGGACTAATGATAGTTAATGAAAAATACTGATGGACAACCTCACAATAAGAAATGTCTGGCAGCCTGAGACAACCAAGAAATTCTAGCCTGGCCAAATAAATTTAAAATTACTTACTAACTGCTGGACAAGCTGCCAGCATGCACTTAGTGAAATCAGGACAATAAGCATCACATCAGACTTGAGGCTGCAAATGAGAAGTGGCTTCCTCACTCAGTTTGCCCATGAACATCAATAAGCAGCAAAAAGAAATTTGTATTTTCCGACAAGCCTGCTAAATTGCTAATTCCTCCAGAGTCCGCCTTTAATACAAATAAGCAATTTGGGAACATGTATGTGGCTAATTACGTCTGACTACAAAGAGAGACTGTGAAAAAACACTCTTTTCAGACACCTGTATTTGAAATTCAGTTTGTCCCCTGATAAATTACCTTATAAAAGATGTTCTAGTCTAATGTTATTGTATTTTTCAGTCTTCCAAGAAATATAATTTAATTGTATGTAATGATCCCTTACTCCTATGTCCTTATGCCTTTTGAGTTTGAGTTCTTGGCCTGTGTGCAATATTTATCTGACTGCAAGCTCTTCAACGGCTAGACCGTAACACTCTGTGGGGATTTTTTGCAGAACGTCATGTACAGCTGTACGTAAAAAAAGGTACACATGTAGAAATACTACTAGGGAATATATATGTGTTTTATATATACAGCCATATGTATGGAAATAATTTTTATTAGTGTATTCCAAAAATGCTTTTAATCAGTAATGTTTTTAATGTATTCTATTCCTCAAACCATATCTTAAATTAAATTATTTGTCTCCCTGGATATCTGTGGTTCCAAAGGAACTAGTGAGCAAGTTTAACTTAGTCATATATTATTCCTATATTAATATACACAATATTTGCTGGTTTACAAATTGATTAGCTTTTTATGGCATTTTTCTTCATATGGGCATATGATTAGGATGGAAGACAAATTATTAAGCAAGTTTACTAAAGAATTCACTGAAAACTTCAGTGGCATGATAAGATCACCAACAGTGGATGAAGGCTGAACATCCCGGTAGATCATCTTTAGGACCTAACTAGAGATCAACCTGGATGGTGCTTTATTTGCAAAGAGGCTGCATCCTTTTGGGTTTAACGTGATGATGATATAGCACTAGCAAACAAACAAACAAACAAAAATTAGAGAAATAATCTTTTCACAAAAAAAGTTAATAGTCCAGGGCACACTTAAAATGATTTTTGTGAGAGTACATACAACAAAGCAAGTGAAACACACAACAGATGATAGACACTTTAAACACTTCATTATCTCCCTCTCCCATCCCACCTCCCATCTTTTTTATTTTTAATACAAGAGAAGGAGGGAACTTTGCAAAGTTTGCACGGGAAAACAAATACTTTGCAGAAAACTCTTTCTTAAGGTGATGACCAACACTAAGACAAACAAGGCAATGCAATTTCAATATACACAATTAGTCAAACTGCCAGCCTCATAATTCTAGTGGAGCAGGCTAGTAATATCATGCACTTTGTTTACTTTTTATCTCAGCATGGGATCTACAGGTTGGATTGTGTGCATTTTTTCCATGTGTCTAATGTGTGATTCGCACGGTTCTCTTAGTAATCAATCAATGAAGAGTTTGTGTTTAAAATGCAAGTGACAAAGCCCAGAAATCATTTGATTGGCTGATCACAGAGATCTGACATTTGATTAACATGCATTCAATCCATGTTAATACTATTGTCTGTGGAAACAGCATTTGACTAAAACACTCAGTTTCTATGTTCCAGACAAGTGGTAGACCTAGAGGCCTAGATCACAGCACTGGAACCCACCGTGGATCTGCTGCGGTTTAGGTTTCCTGTCTCCCATCCCACATCTATGCAATCCACTTAAGGCTTCTGTGTGGAAATGAAGGTATTCTTTGCCCTTGAGAAGGATGTGCAGAAGAAGTAGACAGATATTGTATTTCCTGTGGTTCTGATGGCTATCTCAGACTGTTGCAATAGCAAGGGCCTGGCAGAGGTCTCATCTGCCTCCACATCTATGAATACGTCTATGAAGACGTATCAATACGGCTAAAGTGGAGACAGTAGAACTGGCCAGCCCATGGTGTCCCTGAATGTCCCCCAGATAGCAGACCTCACCCCATTCCTATCTATGATTAACCTAAATGCCCCTTACAGGGGCAGACCACAACTAGTAGGGTAAAAAAAAAAAACCAAAAAAAAAACAAAGCAAGGAGTCTCGTGGTACTTAAAGACTAACAGATTTATTTATTGCATGAGCTTTCTGGGGAGAACATCCCACTTCGTCAGACGCGTATAACTGGATAAGGAAATACATGGGGGGGTGGAGTTAGTTGAGTCACTGAAGGTGGTGACCCGGAGGGAACCAATGAAGATGGAAGCTACTGTTAACAGGAACAGGTCAAAGTGTCATAGCCATGCTGTGACATGAGAAAGGTAAATAAGGTCTGTTAGCACCAGGGAGGGAGAGAACGAACCTCAGAAAATTAAATTACGGGTGCCTCCATAGTATAACAACAGTAAAGGATAGCCAGCAGACTCACAGCTTCAGGGTGTGTGAGGAGGAATGAAAGAGTAGAGAAGAAAGGCAAATTTAAAAAAAATTCCAATCTGCCTCCTTGCATCTTTGTCTCCTTTACCCATTTTTAGTTCTGAAGCCTCTTGTAGTCTGCTAGACCAACTTCATTTTGAACAAGTTCCAAAGGGGCAGTTGTGTTAGTCTAGTTCAGCAAACAGACAAGAAGCCCTGCGGCACTTTTAAAGACTAACAAATTTATTTATCACATGAGCTTTTGTGCAAGAAAACCCCACTTTATCAGATGCTTTGAAGATGGTGACACTTGCAAAAAACTAAGTTTTATAACTTCGTAAGTTTTCTGTAAATTCCCCCATCTTCAAAGCATCTGACTAAGTGGGATTTTCTTCCATGAAACCTCAGGCAATAAATAAATTTGTTAGTCTAAGTGTCACAGGACTCGGTTTCACTTTTTAACCTCTCCATCCCATTTGCATTGCCCACACTCCTGCTTCCACATTTATCCTGTGCCCCCAGTCTGCCAGCTACTTCCTCTAACTTCCAACATGCCATTTTTCCCTTCAATTATAAAACCTCACGTATAAGCCTATTGTCCTCATTAACAGCTTCCTCAGTACCCTTTCCCTTTCTCTGAATTCTAGAACATGTCACATAAACATGGCTCCCATTAACTTTGATTTTTGCCCTTTCCACTAAACACAAACTGCTGTTCTTTTTCCCTGCCCACCGAACAACTCCACCTTAACACTATAAAATACAACCTATTTCCACAAACGTTCTCCTCCTGTCAGAGATGCCATATTCTCATGGCGCTTTTCTTTCCCTGATTGCTCAAACAGTGTATTCTTTAGTTTAGACAAGTGAGTCCCCACCTTCGGTCCGGGGACCCCCAGTGGACATGTTGTGGGGGGGGGGTCCATGGACCCTCTCCTTACCCTGGGCCAGAATCCAGCTACAGCCCTGATGCTCCCCACCAGGGCCGCCCTTCCCCTCCTGTGGCTGGATCCTGGCAGAAGGATGGTGCCACAGCAGCTCCCCGGCAGGGACAAGGGCAGGAGACCACAGCTGCCGTGACCCAGCTCCGCAGCAGCATGGGCAATGGTGGAGGAAGCACTGCTCACCGGCTGTCCCACTGGTGCAGGCCAGAGTCTGCCCATGTGGGCCAGATTTGTAATCAGCCAGGGGATGGGGGCAAAGTTTGGTTTTTTTTTTTTTTTTTGTTAAAAAGGGGTCCCCAGCCTGAAAAAGCTTGGGAACCACTGGTTTAGACTTTAGAGTGCCCTCTTCTTCCCTGACACTGTATCTTTGAACCCTCTCTTTGGTCTTCTCTTTCTTTAGCCTACCAAGGACGATCTCATACTTTCTCTTGCTTTCTATCTCCTCTCTCTCTCCCCCCATCTCCGTTTCCCCCCCACACACACTTTTTTCAGCCTCTCATTTCTTCCTGGATTGCCTGCTGGCAACTCAAACAAAACATGGTTAAGATTGAGCTCCCTGTATTTCCTTGAAAACCTTCTCTAACTTCTCAGCCACTTCTAGCATCCTCTATTCCCCATCTCCACTACCCACCCCTCACCCCATTCTCTGCCCTGCAATGATGGTGTTGTTTTAAGATGCATCTCTGTCGCAACCCCCTTAACCCCCTTCCCAATTCTCCACTCACATACACACTGCTGCTTCTCTCTCTAAATCATGTCTTCCAAAGCTGTCCAATTTTCATTCACAACCCAAAAGTTTTTAAGTTCTTCAATTAAACTGGAAGTGTAAAAAGCAACGTTAAAACCTTTAGGCTCAACGCTGTTTTTTTCAGAGCAGCAGTTAAGTGTAATGAAAGAAGGAAAAAGTGGCATCCTTTCTCAGGTCCTACTTTTAGCTCCCCATCCCTGAGAAATATATCCACAGCTGCCTTCTACCACATACCATGCTCATCAGCCCCATTCCTAGAAGGAAACAGATGTTTCATTCCCCAAGAACCCCCAAGTTTTGTCCTTCTGCAATCAACCCATCTCTGTCTCCACACTGCTCCAGTGCTTCCAGGAATATCTCCCTAATCCTGAAATTTCATTCTCTCCACCTCAAATTTCTACTTACTTCCCTCCATGGCCATCCGTTCCTCAAATCCCTCTTTTCTATTCTTATTCTCCTCTTCTACCTATACTCCAAAACAAATTCTCATATCCCCCTAACCAAATTCATTTACAGTTGGACACCACACCCTCTAATGTTAATTTGTGCCACCCCCAGCCTACTTTTGTAGACCCTCTTTCTGCCTCCTTTTCCTATTGCCCAAACTCTTTCTGTTGCACTGCAGTAGGTTCTCCTTCTCCCCTCATATGAAGGGTATCTGGTTCTAACCCTCCGCTCTCACTACCCGTTCCCCTCCTCTTAATGGCACAGCAACTTAGACGGTAATTTGCTCCTCATTCCGTCCCTCACATGGAGGAGGTACCAAGCGGGGAAACGTTTTTATTCTAGAATCAAATATATTTTCTTCTTAACAAAGGCCACATCGATAGCTGGACTTGAGAAAACCAAGGCTAAAGGTTGGATTCTAATGAGACATTCAGCAATCTGCTCTGAGAAGTGACTATAGAAATAGCATGAGATGGTTCCGTGTTAAAGAAATTATTTCCATATCAAATATGCTCAATTTACAAGTAAAATTACGTGTTTTCTAACTGCCAGTCAAGCAAACTTCCTTCTCATTAATTAATAAGGGCAGGGTGTCTTCAATAAAATTGCACAGCTGTTATTGGTAACTTAAGTTTGCAGGCTTGGTAATAAAGCTGTGTGTTCCTGCCAACTGAGCAAATGTTACAAAGAATCATGCATAAAAACATGGAAACTCAATACCATTTTACATAGTTACTTTTCAGAACAAAATTAGATTATAACCTATTGGTAAGGTGCACACACAGTCCAAACATATGCACCCTCCATCACAGAAACTAAGGCATGCACTTATCTTTGGCTCTCAAGCATGATACTTTATTTCCCTTCCCTCCCTGATCACTCGATAAATTCTCTAGTTCAATTGTCAACTCTTTACAGCATAGCCCCTTTCATCATATCAAGCTGTGAAGCACCAATTAAACAAAAAGACAGTCTTTTTTATTTTTATAAAATTAACCATTATGCAGTTAGTGAAACAGGTGATGTTACTAAACATAAGCCAAAACAACTCACTTTCACTACAGCACAGCTGTAATATATTTAGTACATACTTTACTTTGCATTTTTACTATTGATGTCTTTCATATACTCTGCTATAAAAAGCAGTACAGAGTAATGAAAGCACCACAGATGTAACCAAAGCTGCAGAAAACTACAGTAATGCAATTAAAGACCTTGTGATGTATACACTCAAGAGGACAGAGTTACAGTAGGCATAACCGACTAACATAGAATCTGAACTGATAACTATACAAGCCTATTGCTCCATTAATATGTCTTACTTTTTATTTTATCAGGTTGTCAAAAGCAACATCTAGAACAACAGAAACTGTAGTTTTTGTGAATCATGAGTTTTAAATGGGGAATAGTTTTTATTCATTATTACTTTTTCTTTTTAAAAAGGCATTGTTTAATAATAATTATTATTATTGTTGTTGTTGTTAGGCATTATTACTATAGTAATACTGTGATCCTAACAATAATACAACATTCTTCAGCACACCACTTCTAGAAACAACTGGAGTGAAAGGGTCCTACTCCATATTAGCAGGTTTCACTATACATTCTTCTCAAATAAAAAGTTTATTTTTACAAAACCTCTGACCAGGAAACAATGAAAAGGACAGAGGTATCAAAAGTGTTATAACTGAGCTCCCTCCCTCCTTCCAACACAATTTAAGAACTGCATCAAGCCAACTGGTTGACAAATAATAAACCAGAGAGAGAATAGTCACACACTTATAAAAACATCCAATTAATATTTCACATTTTCATTTGAGACACACGGTAGAGGCCAGTTACATTAAAACAGCTGTGATCACATTATTCAACCAAGAAGTGGATTTGGTACCATGAAGACTAATGACTACAAGTACTAAGGAATTTATCTCGTAGCTGTAACAGTCGTTAAAAACGGATGTACCAAAAAGGAAGGCATGGAAATAAAGCAAAATCTACTCGTTTCAAAACATTTAGTTGATTTAAAGCATCATATTTGTCATTCATTTATTTGATCACTAAAAGTAACATTTTACAGCATTCCACACATCTCCTCTATAATTATGTTCTTGGCAACCAAGAGACTTCTTTATTACACAAAGGTGATTGTTAAAGAAGGACTGCTTATGATGGACTGCCCTGAGCTGACAGATAACAGCTTTATAGCACGGAAGTAGCCATCTCACAAAAAGCCTTATGATGAAGATGCGTCCAATTAAAAATGTAGGTCCTGATTTTCAGAAGTTCAGAACACTCACAGCTTTGCCTCAAATCAATAGAGGCTATGGGTTCTCAGCAGCTTTGAAAGCCAGATGTTGGAAGTGTTTATTTCCACTTATGGATCAGGCTACCAGAACGACAAAGTATTTTGATTTTCTATTCTCCATCCTTAACTTTGTATATAAAAGGCATGGCACCACATGTAGCTGCTTTTCTTTTATTAAGTCATTCTGAAGCAAACCTCTGAGAAGAAATCATTTTGATAGCAGTGAGTAAATAGCCTTCCACCTACCAATAGACAAGATGCAAGCCAGACCAAATAAACAATGGCCCCTTGTATCAGTACGACAATGCAACAAACAATGAATCTGTGGTACTTTCAAAGACCAAACATTTATTTACTGCATGCGCTTTCATGTGCACAATCCCACTTCATCAGATGACAACCCAAGAAATGCTAAATATGCTCTAGACGCTGAATAATACACTGCAAGAGCTGGAAAGGGCTGTTCCGAGGCAGGTCCCTCCTTCCCTTCTCCCACATCAATTCACATAAGACGTTTTAGATTTCCAAAGTGCACATGGGATATCTGGTCAACAGGAACTAATGACACTCTTTTACACTCTTCCCATGGGCAATCACCCCACAGCAACAACAGATCTGATCAACTGCCACTCACTCCTTCACAACATATCTAACCTTAACAGCATTTCTGAGACTCTAGATGAGGCCCTGAGGAGTTGTGGATTTAAGAAGCCAGCTAGTGCATTATTCTGTTTAGAAAGAATGCTTTCAGGATACACATTTTTATCTTAAAGATTTAAGAGCAAAGGAAAAGCATGAATCAATAAGCAATCCTCAAAATATGATGTGAAAAGTTAAAATTTATTTTGCTTTTTTTAATTTAATTTTGTTTAGCTGAAGGCTGTGCAAAGTCCAGAAGAAAGCAATGGGAGCAGTCAGGAGGAAAGATTGAACAGATCAAAGTGTGTGGAAGAGGGGTGGGTGTATACATGAAGTGAGGGAAGAGAGAGATACGGGCCAAGTTATGGAATAATTTGAAAGCAGCTTAGGTTGTACACAGAAGAAAAGGAGAACAGAGGGCAGGAGTGGATAAGAAGAAACAGTTATGATCATGTAGACAAGAAAAACAGCTTTGGTCACAATCTCTGATACATACTGAAAGAAAAAATTTGAGAAAGGAACAAGTGGAGAGCAAAGAGGTGGCCATTATAGACTGAGCCCTGCACAAATACAAAAATTATATCCACATCCAACCCGGGATCTGCAAGTGTGGTCTGTTAATATAAAGCAGATATTTGCAGATTTACAGAGTTCCAGTTACAGAAAGTGAAAAATTAGCAGGCACTGGGCAAGAGCCTAAACAACGAGTCTCAATTCAATTGTTCCAGAGGGCCAGACCTGTTAGTTCAGTTCAGCAAACCAAACAAGGAGTCCTGTGGCACAAAAGCTTACATGATACATACATTCATTAGTCTTTAAAAGTGCCACAGGACTCCTCGCTTTTTTATTCACTTTAAATGTTTTTCCAAAGTCTTAATGTTTACCTCAGAACAACATTACTGAAATGAACCTTAGCCGACTCCTACAGTTGTCTCATTCAGAGAGCTGGGCACAGCACCAGGAAAGTTGAAGTATCACTGAAACCAGAATCTAAAGAGGCACATGTTTAAGGGAATCTAACTCAGTGGTTGTCAAACTTAGGGTCGGGACCCAGTCCAGGGTTGCAGACCTTCTGTGGCAAGCGTGCTGCCACCATGAAAAGACTGTCCTACACT
>ML682059.1:6365942-6407426 GCA_007922195.1 Podocnemis expansa
CCCCATCTCATTCATGGAGGGTGAAAGTGGTTTTGCAAAGTGCATAAATCTGCAGCGTCTGCCTGCAGAGTAGGGCGTTGCTGGCACACGCAGCCTGTGCCCCGAATGCCGGCACCAGGGCCCCAGGTCCTGGTGGGGCACCACTTCTCCTGGTCTCGGAGCAGAGATCTGGGGCCTAGCCAGCTCTGGCAGTGGCGGCCACTTCCAGCCCCTTCAAAGGCAACCCCACGGCTACAGCTGCCACTCACCACCTTGTCCCCAGCCGGGGCCTGCCCTGGGTCATTCCCCAGAGCAGCGATGCCCCTGCTGCAGTGGGATTTAAAGCGCACTCTGCCTACATGATGTAAGCTGCAGCTTGACTAACAGTGCCTGAGGTGCCAGGAAAGAGTTGAAGAGGCAGGAGCCAGGCTGATCATCAGGGGGGCTAGGCACTGGAAGAACTGTCACCTGAAGCCATGTCTGTCTCTCGCCTCACAGCAGAGCCAGCCCTGTTACTAGCTGACAACTGGGGGGAGGGAGGGAGCATTAGGGAAATCCTTGAGTGAGACTGCCTGCCCCTGCATCTCCCTTCCACCTGCAAAAAAAAAGCAAGGAGGCTTGTGGCGCTTAAAGACTCACAGCTTTATTTGTGGCATGAGCTTTCATGAGAGAAAATCCCGCTTCGTCAGAAGTGCCGCAAACCTCCTTGCTTTTTTTGCTTTACTAGACTAACACTGCTGTCTCTTTTGAACCTGCACCCACAGTATGTGTAATAAACATTGCTCCCTGCTCTGCCTGCAGACTTCTAGGGCAGAGGGGCAGCTGCTCCAGCAACTGGTAGAGAAGTTTGCTGAATCAGTGACCCTGCTGTAATCTTACATTGCCACAGAAAATCACCTCTGTGTCCCCCAGCAGCACAGATTCAGGACCCCCTTTCAGATGGCTGTAAGGATGGTCCCACAGCCCCCCCTCCCCCAAAAAAAAAACAATTCTGCATAGTGCTAAAATTGAGAGCTCAGGGCTTCCATAGCAGCAGAAGTTCCTAACTGACTTCAAAGCTTCTGACAAAGTGGGATTTTCTCCCAGGAAAGCTCATGCAATAAATATATTTGTTAGTCTTGAAAGCGTCACGGGGCTCCTTGTTTGTTTGTTTTGCTGAACTAGACTAACAGGGCTGCCTCTTTGGAGCCTAACTTAGTGTTCTCATTCTAGCACTGCTCACGTCATTCAGTTTCAGTTTCAGTTTCAGGTGTACGTGCTGCAACACACTGTAGCTCGGAAAGTCTTCAGCCTTAGCCTGTCAGGTCAGGGCGCACAGTCAACGCCCCCTCTGCGCCACAACCATGGCTATATAAGTGACCATGAACCTGACCCTCCCAGTTCCTTTTTCTGCCATCAGCATTGGTTTCAGATCAGCCAACAAACTTGCAAACGCAAGTGCCTGTCTTTTGCGCAAATTTTAAGATGCCTGGTTTCAAGCTGTGCTTGGGATACTACAAGGTTTTCCCGCTGGATGACCCACGCAAAAAGTGCCTCGCTTGCTTAGGTGAGTCCCACGTTGCAGCAGACTGCCCTATTTGCCAGTCTTTCAAATGAAGGACCCACTTGCACAGGGAGCGCTGTCTCCTCTCGATCACGGGGAATGGTTTGGCCACCCCAAAGCCTGCCGAGCTACGAGCACTCCGCCGGCTCCCAGACCAGCTTGGGCACCAGAACCCCAGCACCGTTCCTCGGTACTGGGTTTGAAGCCTCGACTTTCTCTGGTACCATCTGAGCACTGGTCCCTTCGATCATCGGGTGGCTCCGCCGCTGTACCGAGGGCGGTGCCAGTACCGGCACCCTCTGCTCCAACGGCACACTCTTGGCCTCGTGACCTGGCTCCGGTGCAGAAGAAGAAAAAGCCAAAAGCGGCACCGACATCGTCCGTGCCAGCCCCGTACCACAGCCCGGCCAGGCACCAACTACCAGCCCAGCACTGCCTTCCAGCCCGGCGCCGGTACTGCATTTTGGTACTGAGGAACTTTCGGTGGCCTCTTTCTCCTGCTGCTCTTCTAAGAAGCCATCAGTACTGGGTTCTCAATGTTTGGGGAGCCAGTCCTCTAGATCCATCTCCGAGGACCATTTCTCCCTGGCACGAGACATGCGTCCTCGAAAGAGGTCCCACAAGCACTCCCCGCCACCAAGCCCCAAGAGCCCCAAGAGCCACCAGGGGAAATATCCACCTCTTCTGGCCCTGCCACCGCGGCGTCCTTGTCTCATACCAGGAGCTGCCTATCCCCCGGCCCAGTGAAAACGGGACCATCCCTCAATGAGTGGTCCCTCGACTGGCCAAGCATGATAACAGATGATGCTTCATCCCACTACGCGCGGTCCCCTCCTCAATCTCCAGTGTCCTCAGACCTCTCGGAGGATGGGCACGACCCCGACTCTACACAGTGCAGTAGATCCCAGGTTCACTCTTCATCCTCACCGGATGAGTCTTTGGTGGACGCGTCAGCTGACCGTGATGGGGACCCCCGCATCGAACAGGACCTCCTGTGCCGTATGGCAGCCAACCTTAAATTGAAACTTGGAGCGCTCCAAGAGGAAGAGGACTCCCTCTTCAACACATGCCGTAGAGCCCCTTCAGTGAAGGCCTCTATTCCTCTTCATTCGGGAGTATACCGCATCATCCAGGAATGCTGGCAAAACTCCACCCTTAATCCTGCCGGTGTCCAAGATTGCAGACAAAAAGTACCGCGTTTCCCCAGATTGGTGGTTCTTTTTTCACCATCCCACTCCAGGATCCCTCATGGCTGATGCCATAAACCAGAGGGAGAGACAGGGCCAACCGAGTTCCACACTTAGGAACAAGGAGGCCATAAAGCTCAGCCTCCTGGGTAGGAAGGTATACTCCTCGGTCGCCCTCCAGTTGTGCATCTCCAACCATTCGGCCCTAATGAAGCGATACAGCTTCAACCTCTGGGATGCCATGCGAAGCTTCCGCATGCTTATCCCCGAGGGGCACCTCACGGACTACGATGCAATGCTCAAGGAAGGGCAGAGGGCATCCAGGGATACCCTGGCAGCGACCTGGGATGCAGTGGATACAGCTGCCCGCACCATGGCCTCGGCAGTGGTCATGCGATGCTCGGCCTCGCTCCAAGGCTCAGGCCTTCCCACTCAGGTGCAGCTAATCATTCAGGACCTGCCATTCGAGGGCCATGACCTCTTTGCCCCATCTACAGACATGAAGCTTCACGGCATGAAGGACTCGAGGGCCACACGGTGGTCCCTGGGATATATACCCCGCAGTCCAACAGGTGCTTGCTGAGGCTTCAGCAGCAGCTTCAGCAGCAACTGCAGCAGTTAAAGCAGCAGATTCAACTACAGAGCCAGTTCCCGAGATCCCTCCAGTTTCCCCAGTGCCAACTTGGGGATCTGGGAAAGGAGAAGGGTCAATCAGATAAAGGGGGAAAACTTAATGCCGCACACTCTGGCAGGCGTGAGCAAGGATCCGATCGATCATCGGGCTGCAAACAGTGTTTTTGATGGTCACCACAAGGGCAGCGCATCCAGGTCCCTGCTTTCCCCCTACTACCTACATCGCTTCGCCCACCAGTGGGCCCACGTTACATCTGACTGGTGGGTCCTCAAGACTGTGGCGCGAGCATACCATATTCAATTCCATTCAACCCCTCGGGACAGAAAGCCGCACCCTTGTGTAATTCCAGGAAACCAAGAACAGTCACACAGGCTCAAGGTTGAATGCCAAAAACTCCTCTCCCTCGGGGCCATAGAGAGGGTCTGCAGGCAGGAGCAGGACAAAGGGTTTTCCTTCTGGTATTTTCTGGTTCCCAAGCCCAACAGGGACCTTCAGCCCATCTGAGACCTCAGAGCACTAAACAAGCATCTAAAGAAAATAAAGTTCCGTATGGTTTCCCTGCCTCAGATCATCCCATCTCTCCCCATGGGACTGATTCGCAGCCCTCCCGTCTCTCCCCATGGGACTGGTTCGCAGCCCTCGACCTAAAGGATGCCTACTTCCACATAGCCATCCAACCCTGCCACAGATGCTTCCTGAGGTTTGTGGTGGGGCAGAATCACCATCAGTTCACCACCCTCCCCTTCGTGGTCTCGCTGGCCCCCAGGATGTTCACAAAGTGCATGGCGCTAGTCGCGGTGTTCTTACGCAGGAAGGGCATAAGAACATACCGCTACCTAGATGATTGGGTCATAATCGGGAAGTCAAACCACCAGGTACGGCTCCACATCAGGAAGGTAGTGGAGCTCTGCCAATCTTTGGGCCTTTGCAGAAACAAGGAACAGTCAGGACATAGAATTCATAGGCAAAACTAAACGCTCGTCAAAGGACGGCGTCCCTGCCACTCCCAAGATTTCAGTCCATTTGCACCATCATTGCGGAACTGCAGGTGCCTTGGGTGACCACAGCCTGACGTTGCATGCAACTCCTCAGCGACATGGCTGCTGCCACCTCCATGATCCGGACAGCATGCCTGAGGATGAGGCCCTTCCAGCTCTGGTTCTCCACAGTGTTCTGCCCATGGAGGGACACCTTAGACAAGGTACTGTCGGTTCCCTGGGACGTCCTAGAGTCACTCCAGATTTGGAGGGACCCCTGCTTCGCGATGGGGGACATTCCATTCAGGGAGACCAGACCCTCAGTGACCCTAATACTGGATGCTTCAGACTTGGGATGGGGGGGCTCATATTTCTGGGGGCCTCTCCACTCAGGACCTTTGGACCCCCAAGGACAGCCTGCTCCACATAAATGTGAAGGAGCTATGGGCCATCAGACTAGCCTGCACGACCTTCCCCGACAAGATTCGGGGCAGAACGGTCCAGGTCCTGACAGACAACACAACAGCCATGTTCTACACGAACCGGCAAGGGGGGGTCTGCTCCTCAGCTCTGTGCGAGGAAGCAGGCAAACTCTGGCAACTGGCCATAGATCACCACTTCACACCGATAGCTGCCCACCTGTCCAGGATGGACAACAGTCTAGCGAACTCACTCAGCTGGAGGCCCCTAGCGAATCACGAGTGGTCCCTTCACAACAAGGTATTCTCTCTTCTGATAGACAGATGGGAACCCCCCCAGATAGACTTATTTGCAACACAACAGAACTGCAAGTGTCCCCAGTTTTGCGCCTTCAGGGGTCGGGAGGAGGGTTCACTCAGCGATGCCTTCCTCATCAGTTGATCAGGGGTCCTGAGGAATGCCTTCCCACCAATTCCCTTGATACAGAGGGTGCTATTGAAGGTCCTTGCAGACAGAGCGTACATCATACTGATAGCTCTGGACTGGTTCCTGCTCCTACAGGACATGTCCATAAAGACCCTAATCCGCCTCCCCCTGTGGGCGGACCTCCTGACACAGGACTCGGGGCGCCTTCGGCATCCAAATCCAGGGCTCCTACCAGGGGCGTTGCTGGCACCCGGGGCACATGCCCCAAATACCAGCGCCAGTGCCCCAGATCTGACAGGGCCACCCCCCTCCTGGTCTTCAGCCCAATTGGGCCGGAGATCCAGGGCTCAGCCACCAGCAGCCGCGGCGGCCCCATCCCTGGCTGCAGATCCGGGGCCCAACTGCCTGCAGCAGCGGCGGCCCTGTCCCCAGCTGGAGATCCAGGACCTGGCTGCCCATGGCGGGGAATCTGGGTGGCGGCCCCGTCCCTGGCCAGGGGATGCGGGACCCAGCCGCCTGTAGCCACTTCCGGCCCCGCCCTGGCCGGGGATGCAGGACCTAGCTGCCCGCAGCAGCACGGTGGCTTCCGGCTCTGTCCCCAGCCAGGGGACAGGGCCTGCGAGCCGGCAGCGGGTCCCTCCCTGGGCCAGTGACGCCTCTGGCTCCTACACCTGACAGCCTGGATGATCTCTGGCTCTGTGAACAGGAAAGGCTCTGCTCGGACAGGGTTAAGAAGGTCCTGGTTGGTAGCAGGAGACCCTCCACCAGGTCCATGTACATGGCCAAATGGAAACGCTTCTCCACTTGGGGCCATGACAAAGGCGTAGACCCTATCTCAGGACCAATACATACAGTTCTGGACTACCTGCTAGACCTTAGAGAGAAAGGCCTCTCTCCATCCTCTCTGAGAGTCCACTTAGCAGTGATTTCTGCCTTCCATGAGAGAGTGGACAGTGCCCCAATCGTGTCTCACCCTACATCCACCAGGTTCCTGAAGGGGGTGCAGAAGCTTTTTCCCCAACCTCGTAAGCCCATGCCCCAGTGGGATTTGAATGTCATACTCCGGGCACTGACAGAGCCGCCCTACCAACACTTGGACTCAGCCACCCTGTTGGTTTTGTCTTGGAAAGTGGCCTTCCTAGTAGTGATCACTTTGGCTAGAAGGGTTTTAGAGCTGCGAGTTCTCTCCTCGGATCCCCTGTACATAAGGTTCTACCCAGATAAGGTGGTCCTACGTCACCATCCTTCCTTCCTCCCCAAGGTGGCCACCCCCTTCCACATGAACCAAGAAATTTTCCTGCTGGTTTTCTATCCCGACCCGCAGGTCACAGAGAACCAGAGACAGTGGCATACTTTAGATGTGAGGCCAGCACTCTTAACTTACATCGAGCATACACGGTCCTTCCGCAAGACCTCCCAATTGTCTGTGGCAGTCGCTGAACGCATGAGAGGCTGCCCAGTCTCTTCTCATTGCATCTCCAGATGGATTGTGAACTGTATTAAAGACTGCTATGGAAGGTCAGACACACCCCTTCCCGAGGCTGTGAGGGCTCACTCTATCAGGGCCAGGCATCTTCTATGGCCTTCCTTGCCAAGGTCCTGATCCAAGAGATCTGCAGGGCTGCAATGTGGTTGTCTATTCATACCTTCACGACACACTACACCATTGCCCAACAGGGTAGAGACGATGCCGCTTTGGGCAGAGCTGTACTCAGTGTGGGTAGGCTGTAACTCCTCCCATCATCCTTGGGCATGGCTAGCAGTCACCTGAAACTGAATATGTGAACAGCGCTGGAAGGAGAATGGTGGGTTACTTACCAGTAACCGTCCTCCTTTGAGATGGGCTGCTCACATACATTCAGGTCCCTTTCACCGTCCCCACTAGCGGAACTGGCAAAGGTATATGGGACTGGGAGGGTCAGGGTCACAGTTACCTATATAGCCGCGGTCGCAGCACAGAGGGGGCATTGGCTGTGTGCCCTGACCTGACAGGCTAAGGCTGAAGACTTTCCGAGCTACAGTGCACTGCGGCACATGCACCTGAAACTGAAACTGAATGTATGTGAGCAGCCCATCTCGAAGAAGGGCGGTTACTGGTAGGTAACCCACTATTTCCAAACCAGTGTGCCCTCAAGCCTGAGCAGGTGTGCAATGGAATTTTTTGAAAAACTGCTGGAAGAGTTTTGGACTGGCTCATAAATATTCATGAGTTCATTCAGAGACTATATTGGTGGAGTGCCTCAAACAGAGCTGTAACTACGGTGGGGCAAACGGGACAAAGCTCCAGGCACTGCAGAGTGGCTCAATAGAGCTGCTCTATTAAAGGGCGGCTTTCACAGCCCTGCCTCCAGCAGCCACTAATGGCGAGGGGCGCATTCCGATCAGAATGCGCTACGCCTGGCAAAAACTGGTGTTACAGCTCTGGCCTCAAAATAATTAGAAGTATTAAGGTGTGCCATGGCAGAGGATAGGTTGGGAACCACTGTCTTAACTGATCTGGGACAGTAATAAACCTAGGGGAGAGAGAAATAGTATTCAGGCACTTAAGAAAAATTAAGGACCACAGGGAATAAATAAGAAGGGAATGTGAACTGAGAAATTAAGTGAATAAAAATTAGGGCAGCACTGATGTTTTTTAAAGCAGTCCAGGCCACGTGAACTGTAGGTGCACAGAAGTGGGGTGGATCAAGGACATGGGTGGTACGTCTTCTACCCAGGACAGTACCAGGGGACACTAGGGGACATCGTGTTAAAATTTCACTAAATAAGCAAAGGGAGGATATGAGACATTTGTCTCTGGTGAAGTTTATCCCTCTGTAGAGTATTTTGATGCTGTTAAATCACTCATCTCAAAAAAATCACAATTTTTTGGACACACACAAAACATGTCTGGAGAATCTTTACCTTCAGAATGACTACTGTTTGGTATTCCCTTTTAAAAAGAAAATCTCTTAAGGGGAAGACCTTCTCTCCAGAATTTTCTACCTCTTCTTTTACTTTTCAGGCTAAAGACCCATCCCCCTTCCTTAGATATGGTTAACAAAAAAAAATACATTATTTAAATAGAATAATTTTCAATAATCCCTTGCACATTCTTGCTGCAAACATAGCCTGGTTTCACAGGATTTAGGATGATCATAGGAAGGAGACATTTGTAGAACCCCCTCTGTTTAAAATATTGGCAATAAAGGGCACAATTCCATCCATCCACTTTTCATCATCAGAGCAAACAGATGTAAAGCATTTTCTTGCACTGAAGGGCTTGCACATCACTGATAAATTATCTGGTAGCTCAGCCCTTTCTGTTGTTACACGCTACACTATGATCTATCCTGAAGTGCTCATTCAGGCAAAACAGTGATTGGATTAGCAAGAAATTTCTGCTGGTATTTTCCCCAATTTTATGGTTATTACAGCAGCATTGCTGCAAAGAGAGAGGTGCTTGTCTCCCTTCTTCATTCACTGCTACTACCACAACACTACCTTTGCACAGACTTCAGTTTGCATTTTTTAAAAAAAAAAAATTCCAATTTGCCACAATTAGGAATCTTCTAATCAGAAGTGTCATAGCCCCTACTTGACATTTGCTAGCAGAACACGCAATACAGTCCAGTGGTCCCACTGAAGGGAAACAAAACTGTTATAGAACAGTCACACACATGCTGTGATTCTATGATTTCATAAATAATGCAAGATTGAGCTGGATCAATATGTGAGTAAGAGACATTCAAGGGAGACCTGGTTGCTGTAGAAAGGGATGCTGGTGATTCAGTAACAAGTGCTTTTAGAATACTAGAAATGTAACATTCTGCCTACCAGTTTTGAGTGGATATGCCCTAAAGCAGAGGTTTTCAAACTTAGGGTCAGGACCCAGTACTGGATCGCAGATTCTCAGGCACTGGGTCGCAGCACACCCTGCTGCCACCACCAAAAGACTGAAATGCATTGCTCAAAAATGTAATTGTTGGATCTTGGGCATAACTGATTTTCTTTGAACTGAGTTCTGAGGGGAAAAAAAAAAGTTTGAAAACCATGCCCTAATGTGATGCCATGTGCTGCCAAACATCTGCTGCACTCCACCCTCAAGATGACTGCAACTTATGAGTGAAGATAGTCCTCTTAGAAACCTAAAAATGTACTGCTAGATGAGACTTCAAGAAGTCATCCATTCCAGCCCCTATTCCTAGACAGAACCAAATAAAGCTAGACTATCCATGACAGATATTTATCCATCCTGTTCTTAAAAGCTTCCAGTTATGCAGATTCCACCATTCCTTTACAGGAGCAATAAAAAATATGTATCCATTGTAAAACATGGCCAGATTCACACTACTCCTATAGATACGTACATTACAGTATAATCTTAATCAAGATGCCCCTGGACATGGAACATGTGCCTGCCGTGGGGTTCTTAGACCTTCTTCTGAAGCATCTGGTACCAGTCACTACCAGAGACAGAATACTGGACTACTTATGTCTCAGTCAGTATGCCAGTTCCTGTGTTCCTGTGGATGGAAACCAACTGTAATGAGTAGAAATAACTGCAGTTTAACTGAGCCAGTGTTTGCAAAACATCCACTTAGTGGCATTTGGCCGTGCCAAAAGGATAAGTAGTATGATGTAGTAACCCTTACCAAATAAAGAAATATGAAATGTAATAAAAACTGTTTTAACTCCTGTCATTTCAATTAGTATTTTGTTTCAATTTAAATGTCTTTTCTGGCAGTTTAAATAAACAACAACCTCTTTTTAATGCACACAGCTACTATAGGATGTCTCAGTTAACATAATTCTATTGTATGCACTGGCTGGAAATGAGAGATCTCTTCCTTTTCTTATTTTGTGCCACTGTCTGTGCATTTATGTATTTGGCTGTTCTTCCAGACTTTTATGATGTAAAAAGAAGAGTTCTAAATTTAATTTGCACACAGCTAGAGTTTCTTTTTCTGCAATTCAGTACAAATTTCATTTGTCTTTACTGAGTGACTAAAATGGGTTCACGTTTTGTAAGCTTTTGCCAGAATATGCTTTGTATTTCAGTCCTTCTTAAAAAGATCTTCCACAAATGAACTTGCACAAGCAAGCATGGGACAAACCTGTTGTCCATGTTAATAGAACAAGACAGACTTTGAGAAGGTATAAAGATTATTTCGTCTTTTAGCTTTGAGAGTTTGTTGATTGTGCTAACCCCAGTGATAAAAAATGAAACTAGCATGGGAAGTCATTGAAACAGATGCTTTTTAGCATGACAGTCACAGAGTTACAATCTTTCGTTTGGTACATAGCAGTCACATTTGTTTACTTTCCCAAACACACACCATGTCATTTATGTGAACATGCCTAATTTCACCTTTTTTAGGATTACATTATATACAGACATACACCAGAGGAAAATGCAAAGGTAAATGTGTGTCAAAAGACAGAGTAATTTGCATTTATATGCCACCTTTCATCCAGAAAGATCCCCAAAGCAGTGTAGCTTAAAGGAAAAAAACAAAAACCTGGTAGACAAACTATACGTAGAACCTCTTCACCCACCGCTGAAAGGCAGCAGCTGTTTAACAGCAGTGTCCATACAGAATCTCTTTTATAATTGAAATGAAGAGTAAATTTAGACAGACAGAATGTAATTATGCAAATAATGATTTGGCGAGGATGTTGGGGCTAATACTTTTATGCTTACAAAATGTACCATAGCATCTTTAATGACCTGACAGGTGGTCAGGACTTTGATTTTGCATTATCAGATGCTTCCCTCCAATTGATTCAACACCGAGCTAAGGGTTGACTATGTGGGAAGTTATACTGGCAGAAGAAACAGTGTGAATTTAAACTCCTATAGTTACACCAATATAACTCCTCAGGTGTGTGTACACTCTGAATCCAGGTAAGTTTCCAGTTTAGCTTATGTCACTTTGGAAGCTATTTAAATTAAGCTGACAAAAGGTGCTTTTAGTGCAAGGATATATGTGTCCAAACAGTTATTGTGGTGTCTTGTGACACTTTTAAAGATGAACAAATTCATTTATCACATGGGCTTTCATGGGAGAAAATCCCACTTCATCAAATGCTTCAAGATGGGGAGCTTACTTGTAACTGTTTCATCAAAGTATCTGACTGTCGTCGGGTCCTCCCCTCGTCAGGGGGAGGCAAGCAAGCAGGCGGGAAGTTCAGGCCTTCAGCCCCAGCAGGGGCAAGGCAAATCACAGTTATTGAGAGAGTTCAGGCCTTCAACCCCGGCTGGGGTAAGGCAAACAACAGTTATTCAGAGAGTTCAGGCCTTCAGCCCCAGCAGGGGCAAGGCAAACCAACCGTGGCTCGGCTGGTAGCAGGGGAGGGAAGGGGAACGCAGGCTCGCCTGCTCCACTGCATTCCAGCCCAGGGCCCTAGCAGTGGCCACGCGGAGGGCCACTGTGTCAGTGGGGCTCCCGCCGAAACGCACTGACTCACAGTTGTCCCTGGGCTACTTCCTTCCCTTGCCCGCTGAGGCCTGGGGCACGCTGTCCTCGTGGTCCTCCGGGTAGGATCCACAGGGCATCCCCATCAGGCCCTCACTGTCTTCGGGTGGCAAGGCCGGGAACTCAGCCTCCTCGGCCAACGGCAGCTCCTCTAGGTCGCACGAGTCTGGAAGAGCTGGCTTGCTGTCCTAACCAGCATAGGGGAGCTCCTCCAGGTCCTCCCCGGAGTCTGGCTGGTCCACAGGGCTCAGGCTCTCTGCAGAAGGAAGCTCATCAAGGTCCTCCCCTGGAGGAGTTTTCTCCAGGGGTGCAGTGGACCAAGGTTCCTCCCCCCAGCTTTTCTCGGGCAGGGAGTCTGGTCGCCTGTCAGTCTCCTCTACTCCTTGTGGAGGGAGGTTGGCCAGGAGTGGCAGCCGCTTCCCTCTAGGCTCCCTCCCTAGCTGCCTGGTAGGCTCCCTTTTATAGTCCGCCGGCTCCCTGCGTCCCTCCCTTTGGTTCCGGCCCCGGCCGCTCTGCCGAGTCTCTGCTGGCCAGTAGGGGGAGTGCGGGCGCCCAGCTGCCTCTCTGCGGCTGCCTAACTGCTCCCCTCTGCTACACTGACAAAGTGGGATTTTCTCCCACAAAAGCCCATGTGATAAACAACTTTGTTAGTCTTTAAGTGCCACAGGACTCCTTGCTTGTTTTGCTGAACTAGACTGACATGGCTACACCTTTGGAACTTATCATATGGATAAAATCTAACTCGAGTGGTTTAACCATACCTGCATAGCTGGTAAAACTTACCCATGTAGACAAGTCCCCAGTTGGAAAAACATCCCCAACTCAGTGAATGTTTCTTCGTGTCTCCACCAGCTGAGCTTTTAATCAGTTTCTTGTACTGAATTTTTTTACAAGTTGGTTCATAGACATTACTTTCGAGTCTAGGAATCTCATCATTAGAGTTAAATAAAAGCTTACAATACTATCTAAAACTGCAATAATATCAAACTCATTTAAGAAAGGTTTTAATTAAAGCCTTGAAATAATCCTAAAAAGGTATGTTACTCAACATACGTACCAATGATCCCTAAGGGCTGAAACACTGATGCTTATTTGATCTGGAACTAGCACAGATGCCATTCTAATGACAGTTGTGTGTCTTTTAATCATACCATCACAGAGAAATGAATTCAAGGCCCCTTGTGCTACAAGGCAGATGAGACCTAAATAATGCAGCAAATTCCCCTTTGATATGCGCAGCAGTGCCATACTGATTTCTCCAGAAACTTGGGAAGGATGTTGCAGTGTTAACTGATTGGGAAAACAGTTGGGAGCCTTCAGTGTTTATTGAAATAAGCTAAAAATACAGCAAAGATGAAAATATAATTCAAGCAGAATACACTAAGTGTAAAAGAAAATAACTTTGTCACAAAGCAGGAAGTCCAAAAAGGTGTTTAGAAGCTTGACATGATTCTCTTATTTGACCTGCAGAACACTTACTATCCCTATGTTTTACACCCCCTTGCATTTAGTTTCATTCCTTTCTGTAAGTTCACCCATCTTCGAAGCATCTGAGGAAGTGGGATCTTCTCCCACGAAAGCTCATGCAAAAAATAAATCTGTTAGTCTTAAAGTGCCACACAACTGCTTGTTGTTTTTTTACTGGACTAGTCTAACACAGCTATCCCTATTGAAATGGGAAGGAAGACCAAACTTAACCATCTGTCATCAGCTGAAAAACAAAACAGGGGAGTTTGAGAGGGAAGGAGTTTGTGAAGCCCCGAGAAGGAGGTGAAGGCGATCCCCTAGCTGAAAGCAGCAAGGGACAGAGCGTAGCTTGGGTGAGGGTTTGCTAACTGTGTGTTTGTCTGTTTGACTTTTCCCTTACAGCTGACTTCTGTTAGTTGTTTCTTACTGTGGGTGGGGGCTGTCTGCACCATTGTTCCCTGATCACCTTTGAGCACCAGCCTCAATCAGCCTTGTGATCACCCTTCCCCTGTGTGTTTAACGAGGGGCCAGGGCTGACCTAGGCAGAGAAGGCTTTAAAAGTCAGTGGCTGAGCGACCAGAGGGAGCTTGCGACCAAGGGACAGCAAACAGGGGAGTTTGAGAGGGAGTTTGGGGAGGAGTTTGTGAAACCACGATGGTGAAGAGGAGCCGCACTGCTGCCAGCACCCCTTCTGTCTCTTCTACCTGTGCCTGTAGCCAGACAGACATCCTGACCATAGATATCTCTACCCAGACCCTGGTGTGGACTTGCAGGGACTGCAGCCTGCAGTTCCCTGTCTCCAACGATCAGGCTGGGGAGATGAATCGATGTGACAGGTGCCTGCTGGTGGAATCTCTCAGGAGGCAGGTGGGAGAGTTACAGGAGGAGGTGTCTTGGCTTAGGAGTATCCACACCCTGGAGAAGTTCCTCGACAGCATCCACGAGGAGAAGTGCAAGAAGGAGGGCACTATCCAGGTGCCAGGGACTACTGCCACAACACTGGAGCTGGATGGGGAGCCTGTGGCAGGGGGAGGACACTGGCAGCTGGTTACCTCTGGCGGTAGGCAGTGCTCCACCCCTGCCTACAACCCACCCTCTGTTGTGGTGAAGAATCGTTATGCAGTGCTAGAGACGGTGAAGGAGGTGGAAGAGGAGAGGCCATGCACCCCCGAGGCTGGGAGGATCACAGCCACCACAGCTAGGAAGAAACGTAGAGTTGTGGTGGTTGGGGACTCACTTCTGAGGGGGACGGAGGCACCCATCTGTCGACCTGACAAGGTCTCTCGAGAGGTATGCTGCCTGCCAGGTGCCCGCATCCGAGACGTTACGGAGGGATTGTCGAGAATCATCCGCCCCTCTGACTACTACCCCATGCTTCTCATCCATGTAGGAACCAATGATACTGCAAGAGGTGATCCTCGGCAGATCAAAGGTGACTTCAGGGCTCTGGGAGCGCGGGTGAAGGAGTTTGGAGCACAGGTGGTGTTCTCCTCGATTCTTCCGGTCAAGGGTAGAGGCCTGAGCAGAGACAGATGCATCTTGGAGATGAACGTTTGGCTGCGAAGATGGTGTCGTCAGGAGGGCTTTGGCTTCCTTGACCATGGGTTGCTGTTTCAGGAAGAAGGACTGCTAGGCAGAGATGGACTCCATCTTTTGAGGAAGGAGAAGAGCGTATTTGGACGCAGACTGGCTGACCTAGTGAGGAGGGCTTTAAACTAGGTCTGAAGGGGGAAGGAGACCAAAGCCCACAGGTAAGTGACTATGTGGGAGACCAGGGGGATGGGATGGAACTTGGGGGCTGCCAGGACTGTAACTCCAGGGATAGAAGAGAGGATAGTTGGAACATGCGGGGGGAATTAAATAACCTTCTTAGATGCTCTAATGAAACCCTAATGCCTGAGGCAGGTGGGGGAGGTCAACACCAAAAGAAAATTCAGGGAGGTAGATACAATAGAATTGAAAATCGAAATGGGAAAGTAGGGCAATCAGCTGGGTATCTTAGGTGCCTATACACAAGTGCAAGGAGCCTGGGAAACAAGCAGGAGGAATTGGTAGTACTGGCGCAGACAAAGAACTATGACATGATTGGGATAACAGAGACGTGGTGGAATAGTTTGCATGACTGGAGCTCTGCAATAGATGGGTATAGACTGTTCAGGAAGGACAGGCAGGGAAGGAAAGGGGGAGGAGTAGCACTATATGTAAAGGAGCTCTATGACTGCTCAGAGCTTCATTATGAAAGTGGAAACAAGCCAGTTGAAAGTCTGTGGGTTAAGTTTAGAGGGGAGAGCAACAAGGGGAATGTTGTGGTAGGTGTCTGCTATAGACCACCAGATCAGAAGGAGGAGGTGGATGAGACATTCTATGGACAACTGACAGAAGTTTCTAGAGCACAGGCCCTGGTTCTCATGGGGGACTTCAATTACCCTGACATCTGCTGGAAGGCCAATACAGCAGTGCACAGGCAATCCAGGAAGTTTCTGGAGAGCGTTGAGGACAACTTCCTGGTACAAATGCTGGAGCAACCAACTAGGGGCCTTGCACCTCTCGATCTGCTGCTCACAAATAGAGAAGAATTTATCAGGGAAGTAGAAGTGAATGGCAACCTGGGTAGCAGTGACCATGAAATGATTGAGTTCAAGTTGGTGATTAAAGGAAAGAAGGAAAGAAGCAAAACGCAGACCCTGGACTTCAGAAAAGCAGATTTTGTCTCCCTCAGGGAACTGATGGGCAGGATCCCTTGGGAGGCTGATCTGAAGGGGAAAGGTGTCCAAGAGAGTTGGGTGCATTTTAAAGAAACCCTGCTAAGGGCACAGGAAGATACAATTCCGATAAGGAGAAAGCACAGCAAATGTGGAAGGCGCCCACTGTGGCTTAACAGAGAGCTCTGCACTGAGCTGAAGCATAAAAAGGATGCTTACAGGAAGTGGAAGCTAGGACAGATGACTAAGGAGGCATATAAAGACATTGCTCGGGACTGCAGGGATAAAATCAGAAAGGCCAAAGGACAAATGGAGTTGCGACTAGCAAGGGATATGAAGGATAACAGGAAGGGGTTCTACAAGTATATCAATAACAAGAAGAGGATCAGGGATGGTGTAGGTCCCTTACTGAATGGGGCAGGCATCCTCATGACAGAGGATGAGGAAAAAGCTGAAGTGCTCAATGCTTTTTTTACTTCAGTTTTCACAAGCAGGGTCAGCTCCCAGCCCACTACACTAGGTACAGTAGACTGGGGAGAAGAAGAGAGGCACTTGGTGACAGAAGGTCAGGTTAGGGACTCTTTAAAGAAACTAAATGTGCACAAGTCCATGGGGCTGGATGAACTGCATCCGAGGGTGCTGAGGGAGCTGGCTGATGAGATAGCAGTACCGTTGGCCATTATCTTTGAAAACTCGTGGTGAACAGGGGAGGTGCCAGAGGACTGGAAAAAAGCAAATATAGTACCTATCTTCAAGAAAGGCAAAAAGGAGGATCCTGGGAATTACAGACCTGTCAGCCTCACCTCAATCCCTGGAAAAATCATGGAGCAGCTTCTTAAAGAATCCATCCTGAAACACTTGGAGGAAAATAGAGTAATCAGAAACAGTCAGCATGGATTCACCAAGGGTAAATCATGCCTGACCAACCTCATCGCCTTCTATGATGAGATGACTGGATTTGTGGATGCGGGAAGAGCCGTTGATGTGATATACCTTGACTTTAGCAAGGCTTTTGATACAGTTTCCCACAGCATTCTCATTGGCAAATTAAGGAAGTATGGGTTAGATGCGTGGACTGTAAGGTGGCTAGAAAACTGGCTAGAACAACGGTTTCAGCGTGTAGGAATCAATGGCTCCATGTCAAGTTGGCAAGCAGTAACAAGTGGTGTGCCCCAGGGGTCGGTCCTGGGGCCAGTTCTGTTCAATGTTTTCATTAATGATCTGGATGATGGGATAGATTGCACACTTAGTAAGTTTGCAGATGATACCAAACTGGGGGGAACGGTAGACACCCTAGAGGGCAGGGACAGGATTCAGGGAGACCTAGACAAATTGGAGCAGTGGGCCAAGAGGAATCTCATGAGGTTCAACAAGGACAAGTGTAAAATCCTGCACTTGGGACGAAAAAACCCCATGTATTGCTACAGGCTGGGGAGTGATCAGCTAAATAGCAGCACTGGAGAAAAGGACCTGGGAGTCATGGTGGATGGGAAGCTGGATATGAGTCAGCAGTGTGCGCTTGCTGCCAGAAAGGCCAATGGCATACTGGGCTGCATCAGAAGAAGTGTTGCCAGCAGATCGAGGGATGTGATCATTCCCCTCTATTCTGCACTAGTGAGGCCACATCTGGAATACTGTGTCCAGTTTTGGGCTCCCCACTACAAAAAGGACATGGACAAATTAGAGAGAGTCCAGATGAGGGCAACGAAAATGATCAAAGGGCTGGAGCACAAGCCCTATGAAGAAAGACTGAAGGAACTAGGCTTATTTAGCCTGCAGAAGAGAAGACTGAGGGGGGATTTGATAGCAACCTTCAACTACTTGAAGGGTTGCTCCAAGGAGGAGGGAGCTCGACTGTTCTCGGTAGTAACAGAGGGCAGAACGAGAAGCAATGGTTTCAAGTTACAGCTGGGGAGGTTGAGGCTGGATATTAGGAAAAACTTCCTTACTAGGCGAGTGGTGAAGCATTGGAATAAGCTGCTTAGGGAGGTGGTGGAATCTCCATCTCTGGAGGTGTTCAAGTCCCAGCTGGTCAAAACCCTGACTGGGATGATCTAATGGGAGTGGTCCTGCTTTTTTTGGCAGGGGGTTGGACTAGATGACCTTGTGGGGTCCCTTCCAACCCTATGATTCTATGATTCTAAAATGATTTTTTAAGTGTGTATAAACCTATATAGAAATGACTACGAAACAGTGAAAAGGGAATTCTACAGAACATTATCAAAAGTTGCTTTTCAAAGGAAAGCTGTACTTCAATTCTTATTTTTAGAAATTGTGCAGTCTCTTAGAAAGTGATCAGCATATTTTAGAAAAGAGCATAAGTAAATAATAATTATCTGTCTGAGTACAGCACAAAATGAATCTGTGGACTCAGCCCCATTCCTCAGTGGTTAAGGTATAATTTGGTGGGCCCAAACCCTCCTAATCTCCCACCCTCCTTCCCATATTGTCCAGCCCCCTTCATGCATGTGTGGGCCCCAGCCCAGGTGGGCATTTTTGAGCCTCACCAGCTCTTTCCTCACCGATGAGACAAAGCCTCAAACCCACATCACCACAGCCTTGTCCACTAGTGTCCACATCAGACCTCTCTTTCCCCATGTCCTTCTCTGCCCCATCCCCATTCCCTAAGCTCCCTGCCCCCAAGTCTCCACTGCAGCCCTCCTGAGCCCCCACCTGCCAGTCTTCACTCCACCCCCCAACCCCTTCCATGCTTCCCCAGACCCCCTCAGTCCCCTTGTCCCCACTCCACCCCCTTCAGCCAGTGGCATTGCTGCCCCCAAAAACATTCAGGGTACATGGACCCCACCCCCATGGCTTTTTCCCTCCATCCCCACCCCCAGCAACTCTGGGCCCAATCTGGCCCTGGACCTGATCTGGCCATGTGCCACACCACTGGCTGAGCCCGGGGTCAGGTTAAGCCATAGGCTGGGCCTCAAGCTAAGCCAAGAAGCCACAGGTCATGCTGTCCCCACCCCCAAGCCCAGCCCCGGGTTGCACCGGGTCCCTGAGCTGGCCCAGCTATCCCCAACCCCACCCCCAGGACCGCTTACCTGGCTGCCAGAGCGGAGCAGCCAGACCATGGGCTGCTCCTCCTATTCTCAGCATGCTCAGTCAGAGTGTGCTCAGGGTGGGCGTTTTCAAAACTCCCAGCCTGGAAGACGCTCCCTATCGGGCAGAAGACAGTGATTTCTGGCTGCAGGGAGCTTCCCCCAGGCTGGAAGCTTTTGAAACTGTGAGAGGAAATGTGCCCGAACACAGTGTTCTGCTCCATTTTTAGGGGCCCCAGAACACTGGCCTATAAAAATGGTGGGCCCCGGAACAGCGTTCCAGCACATTCCAGCTTACTTTAACCCCAACCTTCCTACTGAACATGCATCTGCAAAACATTTGGCATCCGTTGTGACTCCAAACAGAAAAATCTACAATGTACTGAATGTCCTTCTCACCCCAAAATGGGGCTACTCATGTCAAAGGAGTGGCATGTTAATGGTGAATTATCTCAGCAGGGAGCCACTAGGATGAGAGAAACCTGGCTGGGATGTTCCAAAGGAGCACCCATGTTAGTCTAGTTCAGTAAAACAAACAAGGAGTCCTGTGGTCCCGCTAAAGACTAACAAATTTATTTACTGCATGAGCTTTCATGGGAGGCTGACAAAGTGGGATTTTTCTCCCACAAAAGGTCATGCAATCAATAAATTTATTAGTCTTTAAGTGCCACAGGACTTCTCATTTGTTTTACTGGTTGGGATGAGACAGGTACTGGGGAAGCTCCAGGAGGTGAAGAAGAAAATTGACATTGTCGGTACAGCAGCTTATGGGGACAGGCTCAATTCCTTCCTAGAAAAGAGCTGGAGACCAGAGATGATGAAATGTAATATGGAACCTGCCTGTGCAAAATGACTTCTTTGACCCTTCATGACTATGTGATAATTTGCAGAGGCAGCGGGACAATTCTGTTTGTTGTTGATTCTCTGGATGATTTTATGGAAGCTTTGACTAGGTTGCATCTCACCATGACCTCAGCTTATGCAGTGAATCCAGACATCAATTTTGAAATCTTTGTTCAGAAAATGGATGGTGATCACAAGACTGAAATCCAAAGTGGCTTTCACCACATAGCAAATGATGACCTTTCAGAAGGCAGATTGGTGAAAGTTCACTTCAGCTTTTATCTGACAAAAATATATTATCATTTTATATTTGAAGCCTTTCTCAAAGCCTTACAGATACTGACTCTGCAGCTCTGGATGCTGGAAAACCTACGTAACATCTTCATTTCAAATTCTGGGACCGAAAAAGCATTTTTATTTGAAGTAGTCAGTAAAATTGATGTTGCAACTGACAATATGCCAGTGGATATACAAACTTATGAGCTAATGACTAACAGACTACAACTTTCATTGTTTTCACAAGGTCACACTTCAACTATTTGAAATGCGATTGAAAGTAGTGAGTGTGATGCTGGCTGACCAGATGCCAGCTCTCGCCAAGGCTCTAGGCCTCAGCTAATCCATTGTTTGAGAAACCAGTCTGTTTACCCTGTATATTAGTATGGTTAAGCACTGGCCTGGCAGAGAGTTGAGTGTTTATGAAATGCTTGTAAATTGACATATGCATTAATTTCATTTGTAACATCTCCATCACATGCTCTCGAATAAGATTTGAGTTTTTGCTTTATGACTATAAAAAATGTTGTCTCTGAAATCGTGAATCCAATCGGGGTGACTCATCTTCTAACCATCAAGAAGGCCTATCACAACTAAATGAGCTGTTGTGGGATATCACAATACTAGGACTTTGTTAATTGTCCTTTCACCCTGATGAAGAGGCTATTTGCAAAAGGGCTTGATTCATCAGCTTGAATTCTGGAAGAAGGAAATAAAAAGAATTGACAAGAAACTTCTTATCCTTCTTTCACTGTTTGGACTCTCAAAGAGGTACAGTTCTGAAACAAAATCAGTGGTCAACCGGAGTCAGCCCTGAACAGAGCCGTAACTAGAACTTTTCATGCCTGGGGCAAGCAGCCCCAGATGAGCCTTCCCCACAACCCCAATCTGGCCTGGGGTCCAATCCACACCCAGCTACTGCCAGAGGCAGCAGGAAGCGCCTAGCACCGATAGCAGGCTGGGAGGATCCAGATCCTCGCGGGCTGTCAGCAGCGGCAGGGGCTCCCTGCTGCCGGATGTGTCCATAGCCACCTCCGGAAGGTGGCAGTGAACCCAACCAGCGCCAGATGTCCTTGGCATCAAATTTTAGAGGGCACAGGGGACAGATATGGCTCCCTACAGTGGCTGGGGACAGATCTGAAGCCATCTCCAGCCACTGTGGGAAGCTAGATCCATCCCCTGCACCCTCTAAAATTCGGTGCCTGGGACTTTGCCCCACTTGCCCCATCCTAGTTAAAGCCCTGGCCCTGAAATTTGTTCAGAGATGTAACTCATTTGTGTATGTTTGCCTGTAATTAATTACCTTGTAAAAATGCTCTTGTTTCCTTTACAGGATTGGTTCAAAGTATTACATAAGAATGGCCATAGCGGGTCAGACCAATGGTCCCGTTAGCCCAGTATCCTGTCTTCCAACAGTAGCCAATGTTGCTTCAGAGGGAACAAACAAAAATTAGTCATCAAGTGATCCATGTTCTGTCACCAAGTCCCAACTTCTGGCAAACAGAACAGGGAATTGTCTTTGATAAGCAATCTAAAGTACAAATTGACCTGGGGTAAGTAGGTGGTCTCTTGGAACTGGCAGCAATCTGAATGTGTTGCGATCTTTGGTGTATAGCAACCAAGTAGCATTACATCCAGCTTGTGTATGTAGCAAAAATACACTGGAAAGCCCAAAGGGACTCTCTGGGACTCCATGGTTAAGACTGCTATAGGAACTCACATTTGTCACTGGATTTTTGAAATCTAATTATGGAACAAACAGCCAAGTTGGGGTCTCTGCCCTGTTCCTTGACAGTCTCTCCTGAGACTGGCACTCCTGATCATGCTCTATGCCAGACAGCATGACAGGGAAATCTAAAACACAGAGACAGATGCAGAAAAAAACCATTTCTAATGCCATACTCAGAGTGCCACTGTAGCTGAAGTTCTAATGCCATTGTTAATAGCAAAGCTCTTCTACTATTTAGTATAAATCCTGCATCACATTGCACTGACTAATGAGGAAGAGAAATGGGACTTAGGGATTCTCCCCCTTCTCCAATACCTCAAAGAGGTATTGGTTCAATATTGTTATCCAATCAATTTTTCACACATAGTGAGCACTTTGAGCAAACTATTGTATATAAACATCAAAGTGAATTCACGTTATAAGAATTTTCATAATATAAAGATTTTCTGGGACATAATCTACGTATTTTTCATGTTTTCTCATGGAGTTAAACACTGATAAATGCAGGTTTTCATGCTGATTTTCAAGCATGGTGTCAGGTAAAATTTATACCATAGCTGGTTTACATTCTACAATCAAATATTAATGGGGAAATATAAGATGTCACTAAATGAGGTAGGGATTTTCAGTCTTCAATCATCCACAAGTCCAAAATTCTTTTGAAAAATTAGAAGAGAGGCAATGACACTATCACAGAACACTAGAGAGGAAATCTTTTCTTAATTTAAAGCCTGAGATATTGGTGGAAGATGGAAAAATTGTGGAAAGTTACTCAATAATTAGCTATTTGAATAGTCATTTTGTGGCTACTTTTCTTTTCCACACTACCTTTTTACCATTCTTATTTTCCCTACTGAGAAATACAATTCCAGCTTGATAAAAAAAAAATTCTGAAACATTAGATACAAAATTAATGTATGTATATTTCCCAAAGAGATGCTTTTTTGTTCATATCTCCCAAATTCCTCATTATTTTTACTTCTGCTGGCCAGCGCTTCAAATATCTGGATTTTGAAAAGAAAAGCATTCAAGTGCAATATCATTCAAGTGCAGTATTTATTTGCTCTTATATCAGACTCTGGAAAAAAAAAGTCCAAAAGAAATGTCAAAATGCTGATGATAGAACAGAAGAAACAACAATGGATCTATTTTCTTTTATATGTAAGGAAAAGACAGCCTGCGCCTTAAGGAGTTTGTTCCAATAGTCTCACTTAATTTTAATATATTCCCCATGGCTAAGGTATTTTATCAACCATAAAGTCAGAATCCTCTTCAACTGTGGCTAACCTCATTCTCACATGTAAGAGTGTAAAGGCTGGGGCGGGGGGGGGGGGGGAGCTGGTTGTAAACTTTTCTACAGAAAAATTTTCATAACATCCTCTCAACGGTATTGCACAATTATTATTTATGGAGAATGTTAACAGTAATCTGAAAAAAACTTTCAAGTCTCCAGAAACTAATATTATTATTTCTTTGGCATTCATTGCCACAATTTCCTCTTGATATAATCCCAAAGCAAGTTCAATTCCCATGGTTGCCATTCCTAGAGGTGAAGGCAGCATGATTTCCAACAAGCAAATCTTAATTGTTAGAGGAACAGAGAACTACCTTAGACTAGGTTTAGCAATCTGTTTGCTAGAGAATCAAACTTTGATGAATAATCTAATCCTAGGCCCAGCTAGGGACACTAATTTGTATGAGAAGCCACTTTGTGAGTGGTCAGTCAGGAAGAGAGAGAGGCTTGGACTCTGGATGAAAATAATATAATTAAATACTTATTTAATTTTATTTGTGTTGTGTTTTAATTTCACTTTTTGATTAATTTTATTTTATTAATTTTATTTTTGTTGTCTTTTAATTTCACTTCTGAATTAGTTAGTTAATTAAGTTAATTTCAACTGTCAGGGACAGTTTAAGAAGGTACTTGGTCCTGCTATGAGTGCAGGGGACTGGACTCAATGATGTCTCATGGTCCCTTCCAGTTTCTAAGATTCTATGAACTAAACCAGGGGTTGGCAACCCGTGCAAAGTGGCACATGGCACCCTCTGCAGTACCACAGAAATGGAGACTCCTGCCAGCAAAAGCCACTCTGGATGACACAAGGGTCCCCCCATGCCTATGTCTCCATGTGACACAGAAAAAAGCTGCCCAGAGTGGCTCCTCTCTGTAGTGTGATGCTCCCCAAAGGAGCCACTCCTGGCAGCTTCTTTCTGTAGCATGCCCGGGAACCCCTAAAAGGAGCCGCTTCTTTTCATGGGATAGCTGGGGACTCCTGACCTCAGAACACTGCCAAGATGAGCCCACTCTGGGTGGCTTCTTTCCATGGCACGCCTGGGAAGCACTCCCACTCCAGCTGTGACCACTGCTGAATTTTCAGGCAGCCGCCCCATTTTTTCAGCAGAGGGGGCCGCTGGAACCAGCTGAGAGTTGGAGAGGAAGGACTGGCACAGGTGTCAGCAAAAGTTCTGACCCCCTGAACTAAACTTTCTTGAAATAAACAGTTTTGGGGAGTTTTCTTCTTAAAAGCTACAGGCTCAATTGGTGAGTTCTCTGATCTATCATAACCACGAATGATCTGATGTTTGGTTCACAGGAACTGAAGATAATCTGCACAAAGAAGTAAATTCTCCAAAGCTGCTCTGGAAGTTTAAGAGTTTGTAGCTGATGCATTTAGGACTTGCCCATGAGTTCTATTTTTGGTATTACTAATGCTTTCTGCAATATTTAAGCTTCCATTTAAACAACTAAATTTTCTAGCTCTGAAGAATGTGAACCAATTCACTACTGCCCTTCTGAGTCTCCAGTCAGATTGGAAAAATAGCAGTAAGAAATATAAACTTCACCATTCATATCGATTAGGTTATATCTGAAACTTAAATATGACAGATTAAATGTCAAAATCAATGACTCCATTATACATTCTTTTAAGCTGATGTGCTTACCTTGTAAGACTGGATTTGAAGTCACATCCTTGGGGAAAAGTTTCACATTTTAAAGACACAAATTAAAAAGTTCTGTCTCATTAGATCTTTGTTATCCAAATGGGAAGAGAAGAAGAGAGATGACCTAGGTGGAGCAACTGGTAGATCGCTCAGGGTGATAGGGATGAAAATTCTGAGGTTGTGAGGCGTTTCTTAAAAAAAGACAAAAGTTGCAAGTATGTTAAATAAAATTGCTTTTCATTTTAGGGTTTTAACTGTTCAATGAGAAACAAACAAATTACCAATTTAGTGTTTTAATGTATATATAATATTAATGAATTTGTTTTGAAGAGCTTGTATTTTAATATATCTAGTAAATTTCCACAGATTTTGGAGAAGAAAGTTCCATAGAATTTGGCAAATTTTCCCACAAATTTCTGAACTCTCTTCTCACTAGCAGAGCTAAAGGACCATGGAATCCTGACAGCAAGAGATGAGATCATATAATCTAAAGGAGATTATACTGTGCATTTCATCGGCAGGCACCGAGATAGCAAGGTGAGTCACAGGCATGCAGAAAATTAATTTATTCTTCTGATGATCTGAAACCCAGTTTTCCGGGAAAAAAAGCAGTTTCTTTAGAAAACCAAAACCAATCCAAATCTCTGGTTAAAAAGATAGTTCTTTCCATTGAGAATGCATGATTACTTCATTTAATGTCATAATAGCAAAACATTAGGTGTCACATCTTGGTCAGATCAAAATAAAACAGATGCTTGATGCCATATGTTCTCAAGGATTAAAATGTAAAATTGTTTTTATGATAGTTGCATGACAGCAATTGATAGCTGCAAGAATATACTAACATGTTGCTAAGAAGTTCTAGTGTGTGTACAGAGACAGAAGCATCTGCTTCCTTAAATTCCTTATGGTTTCTTAGATTCCCTTGTAACTGTAATACAAATTATAGTCAAGAAGAAATTTGACTAAAAATTAATTACTCCATAAACGGTGCCAGTAATAAAGAAAATTCTTCCGGGGATAAACTAGTCTAGTTATGCATTTCCATTTTTATATGCATAATGTTCCAAATAGTTTAGGCGTTTCTTACATCTGGTTTCTGTGAATCTATTTCTGCTTCAAATATTTTGAGTCCGAGCTAAGATCAGACTGACTAGAGCACAGGCTAGGATTGCTTGTCAAACATAGACTACAATAATAACAAAGTTAAAATACTAACACTGATATAGCAGTACTTAGATCTTACCTAGTGATTTAGCACAGCAGATCTCAAAGCACTTTACAAAGGTGGTCAGTGTCATTATCCTCATTTTACAGATGGGGAAAATGCAGCACAGAACAATTTATTGATTTGCAAAAGGTCAACCAGGGAGCTAGAGCAGAGCCAGTCCTAGAAGCCAAATGTTCTGAGTGTCCTGGGATACTCTGGCCACTACCCCCAATTGCCTTTCAGAATGGGCATACCTCTTCTCAAATGCATACAAATGTGCACCTTCCTCTACCATGCCTATTGCAGGCAAACACCTACCAGAAGTGCTGGAGTGTGGAGCTGAAGACAATAAATTGTTTGCTGGTTGGAGCCCAGAGCAGTGGTTCCCAACTTTTCCAGTAACACGGAACACTTCAATGAGACAAGCAATTCCACAGTATGCTCACTTTTTTCAGCTGAATTGATTGCTCATAAACATCACATTTACTTACATTTACTAAGATTATGGCCTTACTAAATGGTTTGCAACATAGTGCATACAACAAGCTAAAAATGGATCAAATGCATTCATGTTTCAAGTTCACTGGAAAAAAAATTACACGTAATCGCAATTTTTCCCTTTGGTCACCCATGTTTAGAATGTTCACATTTTAGAACCAAAAGACTGATACCTCAATTTTAATTTGAGGATTAATTTTCATGAGTTTTATGACTTGCGATTTTGGTTGGATAGAATATTGTTTAAGATAAAACAATGTTTGTTTTACATTGATTTCCATTACCTTTGTACCAAATTTCATGGCACACTTGGACAGATCTCTGTTTTCAACCACTAGCATGAAGGACTCAAAAATTTCCTCTAATCATTGGGTGAGGGCCATTGCTCAGAAAAATCTGCTGGACAAGAAAGCATTTGTATTATCCCACTAAAAGCACGGCTTCCACCACCCAAGCCATGAGACAATAAAGTGTCATTTAATTAGTTAATATATAAACCAGAATTATTATAAGCATATATTCAGGACAAGACAGTTGTAACTAGCTGTGTGGTCCTTCCTGGGTGCGGACTCCCCCACTTCCCTCAGGTGGGGCAAATGAACCACAAGTCTTTGGTGGGCAAGCAAGCAATAGTCTCTGGACCTTCAGGTAGGGCAACCTAACAGTAAGTCTTTGAGCAGGGCAGGCAAACAGTAGTCTCTGTCCCTTTAGTGTTTAGGTTGGGGACAGGAACAGCTCCAAGTATCAGGTGGGCCTGCTGCTTCAGGGCTCCCTGCCTAGGGAGAAGTGAGAGGAGAAGGGGGACACAGGTCTGCCTGTCGCCACTGTGTCCCAGCCCAGGGCCCTACCAGTGACTGAGGATTCAGTCACTGGGTCAGCAGGGCTCCTGCCACACACGCTGAACCTGGTATGGGGCTCCAGCCTGAGTACCTGGGGTGCAGTTCCCCTGGGTCACTTCCTATCTTCTCTCCCCATGGTAGCTGCTCAGTCTTGTCAGTGGGTTCCTCTGGGTACTCGCCCAGGGACAAGGAGTAGAAGCCCTCCATATTATCTGGTGGAGGTAGGTCTGGCAACTCCGCCTGATCCTCCACAAAGGGCAGCTCCTCCAGGTTTCAGCCCACAGGGTGTTATCTTCTATTCTGGTGAGCAGAAGCTCCTCCATGCCGCAGCAGGGTGATGGTGAGTCTGGGTCCTGGAGGCCCAGTGGCTCGGGGTCCCCTGGACCCAGCGGCCCCCCGGGTTCCCTGGCTTTATTGGGATCCAGCCCCTCCTCCAGGGGTCATGGGGGTGCCCTTGCCAGTCCTCCCATTACCAGGGTGGAAGTACCCACCCCAGTGTGAGGGAGGCCTGGAGCTCTGCAGCGGCCAGGTGACCATCCTTCCTCCTTGGCAGTCTGGGCTGAACTGAGCTCTATGGCCCTGCTCTTATATTTCCCATCCCACCCTCTAGCTGCCCCTTGTGGAGGACAGGTGCCTTCAGACTCTGCCCACCAGAGGGCCATCTGGTGCTCCTTGTCCATCTCTGGAAGTATCCATGCCTCCTCCCTGCAACAGTATACAAGAATATATATGGATACAGATATACAAAATTCTTTAAGTTCCCCTATTGTTGGGGTAAATTTCTGTTATACCCCTTCTTTTTGCTTGTTATAATGGTAAGTTGCCATTAAATAGTGTACCTAACCAACCTCAGCAGGCTTGGTTACGTTAACCAGCAGAGTTGCACAATCCAGTAACGTAACAGTTATGTTACATTGGCAGGCAGCCAAAGTTTAGAGTCTGCCTAGCAGCCCGAGAACTTTCTCTCAGGACTGCCATTTGATTGGAGAAGCAGAAGGGCCGCGAGAACCTTCCATAAAGTTTTATATTTGATTGGGGGGAAGGTTGTTTACTGCTAGAACTTTCTGTGCGCTCTGCTAGAGGATTGGTAGGACCCTCTACAGCGGGGGAATGCTACACTCTGATTGGGCAGTCTGAATGGGCCACAGTGTATTAGAGGTTGCCTTCTGGATCGAGAGGTCCTGGTCCTGTTCCTGTTCCTTTTCTTGGGGAATCCTTCTGGTGGATTGGGGCTGGAGAAGAGCCTGAAGACCAGAAGACTGGCAGGTTGGCTCATTCGGGTTTGAGCACCTGCCACTGGAGAGGACACCTCTGTGCACTTTGTGTGTGGACTTGCTCCATTGCTGGGACTTGGGCTGAGGCACCTGGATGCCCTCAGTTGCAAGAGGCGGAATAGGAGAACGGAGTCAGACTTTTCCTAATTGAGGACTCTGGATTGGGCACCGGAAGGCCCAAGTGCAGATAGAGGAGGAATCGTTGTGGGACACTCAGCGGACCGGCTCGGGAGAGACCCTGAAGCGGGATCTGTCCGGAGAGCCTTGGGTTTGGAGCCTGGGACTGTGTTTCAAGGCCCTGCTCTACCCTGGGAGGCTGGGATCCCTGGACTTTGCCTAGGGTGAATGGACTCTAGTTGCAGGACTAGACCACCAGCGGTCCAGAAGCAGACGGTCCATGCTCGGAGGACACCAGACCTGGACCCAGAAGTAGACGGTTGGAGGAGCTCAGCGCCGCCTGAGAGCCACTGATCAAGTTGGGCCCTGTGTGGCTCCTTGCAGTGGTGGGACTCGGCCTGTGCCTGGAGCTGAAGACTGCGTGGGAGTCATAGGCCAACGCCCCATGCAGGGTGGAGCAAGACCGTAAGGGAAGTCCAGGCGGTTGGGCATATAGGTCCTCTTGCTTCCCCTTTTCCTGTGGTTCTCTTAGTTTAAGGTTTCAGAGTTTGGGCATTGGCCTACTGGGTGGGTGTATTTGGCCTGGCGTTGAAGGGATTGTTTTACCTTACAGTAACTGGGGTGGGAGTTTGTTCAATAAACTGTGTTTGTTTTGGAAACCTCTGTCTCCTAGCGTTTATTCCACCAGGCTATACAAAGCGCGAGCTGATAGAGGCTCGAGGGGCAGCTGGTATTCAACACTCTTGAACCCCTTTCTGGGACTATTATTATTTTTCCAGAACACTACCTTCAAAGCATCTGACAAAGTGGGATTTTCTCCCACAAAAGCTCATGCAATAAATAAATTTGTTAGTTTTTAAGTGCTACAGGGCCTGTCTTTGTTTTGCTGAATGAGACTAACACAGCTGTCCCTTTGGAACTTAAGAATACTATATTTGACTTCTCAATTTTTTTAAAAAGGAAAACAAAATAGTTGTGCCTATCTGTGGTACCCTCTCCTATGTTTTCTTTTCATGGAAGGCACACAGGTATCATGCTAATGGGTATAAAACTTTATATAAACCTACCTATGTGCTGCTGCAGATGATCATAAGCACTTTCTGTTTAAATATTTGGTTTCCATATTTGAGAGGAGCTACAATGCCCAATGAAGTGAAATGGAAAAATATGGATTCCCTAGTTCACGAAGACCACTTTGCATAGTGTATAGTAGTGTTCCTAAACTAGCGAGAGATTCACAGAGGAGAATCTTACTTATGCAAGGAGATTCTTTGGTGACACAAGACTGACAAAGAAAGTGCAAACCTTTTCTCCATCTTGTTATAAAGAGGACGATGACTGATATCTTGGGCAAGAGGAGATATGCTAGAGTTGAGCTCTGCTCCACCTAATTTTCAGCAAAGTATGTTAGAGCACTAACGGTTCTAATTTATGCTGTGGTTCCAGTATCAGGGAATGACAACAAGATCTCTACAGCTTCCCTGCTCCACTGTGTCCAAGCTGCAATCCAAAGTTGTAGAGAATAACAGCTAATGTATTTCATTATGTTTTCCCTAACTTTAATATTTTTGTTCCTTTATCCCTTTGTGGTCCTGGAGTTTCTCTGATGCCTGGTCATCTTCTCCCTGGGCCTTGCACAAACATCCTTACTGTATGGTTCCATTCTCTCTTGTCTTCCTGGACATGTGCCTCATTTCCTTCTCCCACAAGCATTTTCCTTCTGCAGGTGACTGGCAATAACAGTCCAACTGATATCTCTGTTCCCTTGAGTCAGCAGTTCTCAACCACTGTGTGGTGACACTGTAAGTGGTAAGTGTGTCACGGAGAGCTAGGGAGATGGCTGGATTTGCCATGGGGGGGGCGGTGTGTCCCACAGGGTTGCGACCCAGCACCAATTATGTCATGACCCACAAGAGGTTCATGCTTCCTCTTTTTGTTCTCTTATGTGAAAGTGATACATTGTAAAGAAAGGCAAGACAGGTTCCCAGGATCGCCCCTGGCCCAGGCAAAGACCCAGGGCTCAGGCACCGGGACTCAGGGCTCAAGCTTCATAAGCCAAGCACCAGCAACACCCCTGCAGGTTCCTCTTCCTTGTTTCCAGCTGCTTTTTCAAGAGTTCAGATTCCTCCTTGCAGTGAAGCTAAAGATACAGCTGGAGACAAGGAGACTAGATCAGTACCAGCAGTAGCCCCACGGATGAACAACCACTGAGGTCCTGTCTTCACTCAGATGTTGAGAATACCTTATGTCAGTGTATTAAATCTATTCCTTGCAGTATTTGATCATGTTAAACTGTTTTCAGATGGCCACTGAAATTTAAAAAAAGAAATATCCGTGTTTATCTTGAAAGGGGGTGATGCTCATGAATATTACTTGAAATGTACATAACCATCCTAAACCTTCGAAGGTCTTCTTAAGAACTTTAGAAATTGTGAAACTGGACCTCTGGCAAATTCCAGGGTGACAATTTTTATGTATGTCATGTCAGCAAATCAAGATTGTAGCAGGAAAAAGCAACCAAGTGGAGGGTGTATGTAAGGGCTGCACTTCATGGCGAATAGGATACAGAGCTTCAGATGGGAATTTCCTGTAAAGTTTGCCCCATCTGGAAAAAATGGGGGCTTACCTGTTAGCCACAGGTCGCCCCCCCCCAGATGCAAACCAATCTATGCAGCAGCTAGTAAGGTTGGGGAAAGCAGAACATGCCTCATAGGCAGAACACATACTTCCTGCATGGCCAATGATTTGGGTGGGGAAAATACTACCCTCCACAAGAGGAAGAAAGATATCACGTGTGTTTAGAGGCAAAACTGCTGGGCACAAACAGCTGGGATGAAGGCCAGTGCTAGCGCCCCTAATGCTTTGGGCAGCATTGGTGGGATCCAAATTGTTGTGCACAAAGTATTCACTCTTAACCCATCACTGATGATTGTAATTAAACTGTTTCTGATCTGATCCAACTTTAACATGTCACTTCTGTTGTCACTTGCCACCAAAATGCTGTAAAATCACACAGGCTCCTTTCCAGCACCCTTAACAAAGGATCTGAGTTCTTCAGATATATTTAAACCCTGGCACTTTAAACAGTGTTGTATTTTAAGAATTAGCTTTTGAGGTTTCTGATAATGCTGATAGGAACAGAAATATTTATAAACTAAAGTTCATATGCCACTCTGGCGAACTTTCTCTTTTGATACCCTTCGATACAACTTTCAGCTTTGTAATATGCTGTAACATCTTGCTCTCCACAATAAAATATTTTGTTATTCATTCAGATTCTAAAATATGCTGAGAGGTGCCTTTTTACACATGCAAACAGACTGCAAACACTCCACATATGTTAAAGCAAACTAGATTGACACAACATCACCTAGTAAAAACTCAAAGGAAATCTCCACCCTGTAAGGCAAGGGCCTCAAACTCAAATCACCACGAGGGCCTCATGAGGACTCCTATGTTAGCCCAGGGACTGCACCATATGTGAGGAATAGTATGGTTGCCCAAGATCTGAAGCACTGAAACCTTTTCATACAACTGTATTGCAAATATTGATAGTGATACTGTTGTTGCGGGCTGCAAAATAAAAAAAATAAAATAAAATAAAATAAAATAAAATAAAATAAACTTTAAGGCTCAGACCACGAGTTTGAGACTCCTGCTGTAAAGAAACTCAGAACACTTTGGGCAAAAGCCTATATAAACAAACATTCCCTAAGGTTCAAAAACTGGAACTGAAAAGGCACTGTCTGCATTTGTAAAGTAGGTCTGAGGACTGGGAATGAGAGTGCTCCAGCTGATTTCAGCTGCTAGCACGGAGCACTGAACAAAGTGTGGTCACCATAAGGCACTTACAGTCTAAACCACATAATGATTTATTACAAATTAAACCAAGCATCTGAAAAGATAGCATAAGCTAGTGCAGCCTGTGGAGCACTTCTATAGAATTCTTCATGGGATGGGCATATCTATGTAAGCAGGCAGCTGTATTCTGTACCAGTTGAAACTTCTCAGCGGTCTTCCAGGGGAGCCCATTTAAAAGTTTGTTGCAACTTATAGCTGATATGCTTATTGACAAGGGTGCAATTTGCATTTAGCTTCCCAGCTTTGAATTTTTCCACTGCTTCCCTTACATGGTTATCTTTAATGCTCGACTGGTACAATTATATTGATCTCAGCTATCAACTAATGTATCATCTTAGAACGTTAATCAACATTTGATGAAACCCCCACTGCCAAATCAAGTCTGCCCCTTCACTTATCAAGCAACATGACTGTCTAATAAGACTTGCCACAGCAGGAAAAGGGCCTATTTTAGTCTTGCTGATGGAACTGGATGGGGTGGAGGAGATAGTTGGAGAGATGAACATAGTGAGAAATGAAAGAAATATCAAATGGAGAAATTCAGTTCAAATTTAACATTTCAGGAGAATCTGAGTGTGATTGGAGGGAAGAGGTGGAGAAAGGGAAAAAACTTCAAGGAGATAGATGGAAAATAAAATGCAGAGAGTAGAAAAGATATAGGGAAATCTCCTTGTCCCTCTAAGTGCCCTTTGTGCTGTTCCAGCCGCAAAAAATGGTATCTGAAGTTGCTTTATAGCACCAGCTAAGGAGTCCCCACAGTATAGGGGATCATGAGTTGTTCCCCTCATTCACATGGGTGCTCTAGCACCAATTACGGAAGCAAGAAGGCTTGTCAGTGGACACAAGGGTGCTGTAACATGAGGTGCTCTGGCAATCCTGGCTGGCAAAATGGTCCCTTAAGAACCATTATACATCAGTACCAGCCAGAAGTCCTAACTGGCTGCCTTGGCTGCTCTAACTTGCACCAGGTACCAGTTTGGTACCCAACAGGTCCCAGAGACAGGAGGTGTAAGTGTGGAAGGAAACCTAAAGCGAAATAAAACCCACTGCCCCTTATGCATCCTCCGGAGTGGGCATGATAGAAATGCAAAGAAATTTTATTTTTTATGGGACTATCAAGGGAAAGCCAACACCAGCATTTCAAAAACACACTTGAACAAGGAAATCTCAAACAGCCCAGAGTTTTGGCTCACTGAAGAGGCTACATATAAATCCAAAACTTGTCAGAATTCCTGGACTCTATGTCAGCCCCCATCAGATTACAGGGTCCTCTTTCTCCTCCGCAACTCTTGTCCCTCCTACTAGGCTTTATAACAGCTCCTCTCCAATACAAACAATGCCCACCCTCCCATTTTCAATGTCAGGTGGGGGTGGGAGGTCTATCTTAACACACACCTTATCAGGCAAGGGACAGGGGCGTCACCTCTCTTTCTGTCCACAGAGCTGTGGGCTTCTCCAAGAGCAGATATTGTCTCTCTCCTGTGGGGAGGCACTGCACATTTAACTGGTTCAATAACAGAATTTTTAAGGTCGGGGGCAAGATGGGATTACACATGCAGAGTTTAACATAAAGATTTTATACACCAGCCACCTGCTTGCTTGTTGCTAGTGCTAAACCTTAAAGTGATACTATTAGCTTTCCACATCCCTCATGTTGTATAAGCCTGGTTCTCCTGTTCCCTCAGGCAAATGGAAGGGCTGTGTGCATCCTTTAAACTTCCTTCAAGAACCAGGAGGGGCCCTATGTGACAATGGCAGATTTTTCATCTCCTCGGGCCATCGCAGTGAGAGTGGCAGCCTGGCAGGGGTTACTGCGGAGTAAAATGTTTGTATACGTGAGAGGGTCCCCTCACTAAATTACAAGGGAACTACAGCTGGGGGCTTCTTTATATCTGCTTTTCTTAGGCAGAATTCACAGACTTCAGTGTCCCCAAAAACTTGCTTATGGACTTCTGTTGTGCTTATGCAGCAAAATGTTCATGTCAGTTTAGAATCTGGGCCTTATTCATCCAAACTGGCTAAATTCAGCCTGATTCAGCTAGATGATGTAGGGAACAAGACCCCCAATAAATATGTAACAGGGAACAACCTGACATTAGCAGGGAAATGCTCAAGGGCTTCTTGCCACAAGTAAATTCTATGATTCTGTAACTGGTGTGGATGTCCAATAACTAACAATAGTAGTCAGCAAATGTCTATGAGCTATTACCTCAAATTTCCTTTCTCTCACAAAATTTTCCAGTCATGGGTATCTGCTTTTTCAGCGATGACTCTCTCATGACTTCAGCCACCAAAAAATAAAAAATAAACTCACAGTAACCGCTGAATTTTGGATAATTTAGTTAAATGTTTAATTGGATTGACTAACTTTTGCTATCCACAAAATCGGTTTTAAACAGAAAGAACTCCAAAAAAATGCAATTAATATCCTTTTGAAGGGCAACTGGTGTTGTCCTTCTATCATCTTTCCAGGTTATTAGAAATGTCTTGCCCAATCTATCATTTGAAACATTTTAGGGGAAAATTCCCCCAGGTACTCTTCCTATAATCCCTTTATATAGGCGAGTTTTTATGGACAAGATTATATAAAAAGGGTAGTGATACAGGGTGCCACAATTTTGGGGTGCTCAATTTGAGACTTCTGTAAGTGGCCTGATTTTCTGAAAGTGCAGAGCACCCAGACTCTGAAAAACCAGACCCTATCAAGGTGTCTCAACTGAGTAACCAAAAACTGAAGGACTTAAAACCACTTGTCGCTTTTGAAAAGTGTGGCCTGTCATCATAGCACAGATATGAACTATTTTCTCATGTATATTCTAATCTAGGAATTAACATATTGTGATAATGCTTCATAATCTCTAATGTAGAATCAGTTAAAGTGAGTCATTCATAGCATAACGAACAAATGCCATGGGTTCAGCTAGCTTAGTGGCTTCTGACCTCTCATAACAATCATCTGTCATACCTGACAAAGGGAAAACTGATTTAGATGTCTGGCATTTTACAAACATAGTTAAGGTTTGAAGAATGAAAGAACATGGAGCAAAGCTGGCACTTGTCAGCAAACTAATTCTAAAATATGTTGCAAGGCAAAATACAATTGAATGACCAGGCTTCCTGAAGTAAAGCAGTAGAGTTGGAAATATGTACTGTAAACTAATTTTCAATATAGTAGTTTAAGTTGAAACATCAGCAAAATGTAATTTCCAGTAATTATTTCTAGCACCAGACAAGTACCATTGTTCTGCACCAAGAAAGAGACTGAAAATAATGCAGTGTGGATATGTGGAATTCTGCGTTAACATAAACCATACTAAAATGAACAGCTGCACAGTATCTACTCAGCTAGAGAGGAGAATTGTTTCAGTGAATACCAAACATAACAGGACTTTGCCATACAGTATTTTGTGTGACTTAAATAACCCTTTACTAAGACCCCAACTGATTAAATCTTCCTCTTAGAAAAGGAAATGGACATGCTGGGTCACATCATGTACCATTTGAAGTCACAAGTCAGTAAAGTGATTACTCCTTTCTAGTGGTTCTGGAAGTGTAAGGAATACACAGGAAGCAGAGCTGAAGAGATGCATTAAGATGGAGTATACCAGGACTGATTTCACCCCATGTGCCTGGCGTTCCCTAAGGGACTGTCTCAGAGAGGCATACGGTACCTCCAAGAGTTCTCCAGGGGCTATATGAGATACAGGTAGACCTAAATTATCTCATATTATAAAAACATGCAATAGATATTAAATCATCTGGCCATCTAATCCAATATTCTTGCCCCAAAGCAGAAACATCTCCTCATCCACCTAAATAGTGCTTTTGTGCTACACATTAAGGGAAATTCCTTTTTGGCCCCAGTGATAATTAGCTGATGCTCTGGAAGTTAAACTCCCGAAGCTAGTGTTTCCTCATTGCTAAAGGAAGAGCTGGAGATAAGACTATCATCTACCACCTTATCTAGACTAGAAGGCAGAAGTCTCTGGTCAAATAGATTCATGATATTGTCATCCCACTGCTGAGTGATAGCAGTTGCTTGCAAGACCCTTGCAAGTCAGCTTCGTGGTGAAGCAGAGATCAGTGACATGGAGTTTTGGTATTCTGTAAAAGTAACCTGTTTGATTTATACACATATACTGGTATTGAAACAGAGATAAATACAAAGAACATGCAAGATAGTCCCTTCTACCAGGAATCTTAACTTAACACCAGTAGCCAGGACCAGAGAACAACTCTGTCCCTTAGAATTAATTCTGACATCAGAGACCAAGACAGAGAGAGAATTCTCCCACTGCTCTCCGAGCAACGTCTTCTGAGAACCTTGGAAAGCAAAAACTGACACCAGACCATGCTTTCCCAAGACTGAACATTTGCTCACACTCTAAGGAGAAGCCTTGGAAGATGATGTGCAAAACTACCACCTAATGACACCTGCCATAACAATATATAAATCAGGGTTCTCAAACTCACAGCCCGAGTGCTGCATGTGGCCCACAAGTTATTTCTTGTGTCCCGCAATGACACTATCTATCATTATCAATCTTTGCAATATTGTTGTAGGAAAAGGTTTCAGTGGTGCAGCCCTTGGGCTAATGCAATAGTTTTCATCCAGCCCTCGTGGTGATTTGAGTTTGAGACCCCTGATATAAATTCATGCAATAAACTTCTGAGGGTGTATGTAAATTGTGTTATATATCTCCTTTCATTTATTTCATAGTTGTATATTCTCAGAACAAATGAAAAATGGGTATATAGTAAGTGCTGCACACAATATGGCTTGCTATGGGAGAGGCTCTACCAAAGTAGTTTTATCTATCCAACATCTAAGACATGCAGAACTTATCTATAAAGTCTCATAAAAGAACAGCTTATAGTTATATATGCAGAACCTTAGCTACTGGTCAAGTCTGGCTGAACCACAACAACGAGCATAGCAAAATGATGTGTGTGCCTGTACTCAGTATCCTCCATTGTTAAAACAGCAAGTTAGTTAAAGCTCACAGCACTCCTATCAGGAAAAAAAATGTCATTATCTCAATATTAAAGATGGAGGAGTGACAGTGGAAAGCTGAAATGTCTTGCTGAAGGAGGCGATGGTATCACATATGGTATTAGAACTCAAAAGTTGTTAGCTTCGATTCTCTAAAGGCACTGAGTAAAAATGGAGACCAAGAGTATTTCCAGCAGTTATACACTGAAAACACTAGCCCCAGTTTACCCTGAACACTAGCTCTGAGGGAATGCAAAAGCTGTAGAACTGACAAATGTCCCCACTGGGTGATCTTCCTGAGATAGCGTCCCTGCTCCATTCCCCCTCAGAGCTCCAGAATAGGGGCTACTAGGTATGTGAAGTGGAAGAGGAAGCATGGTCTGTATATATCTTACTTTGACTAGTCTGGATTCCCAGATGGCTCCATAGAGAGAAAATAGGCAGCATAAGTTAGAGCAACCCTTGGTGATGGTTTAGCTTACAGCAGGGTCCTCTTCACTCCTCGGTCAGTTCCAGAATCTAGAAGGTCCAAAGGTGGTGCCCAGCTCAGAATCTGAAGGCCTTTTTGTCTATCACTGACCAAACTCTGAATTTTCTCTCTGTCTGTGCCCTTGCTTAGTAATAAAAGACAAACAAACAAACAAACAAGACTTTTGTGCATGCATCTTAACATGGTAACAAAATGGTACCTTGTGCAACATACTCACTATTACACCAGAAAGCTCATAGGATATTCCTTCAGTTGCTGGTTTTTAAAGACTCAGACATTAAATAGGTATTTTTTCACAGAACCTGAAGTAACAGAGGGACTGAAGAAATACATTAGAACTACATCTATAACTATTGTTCAGCAAGTAGCCCCAAATCAGAAGGAAGGATACCTTTACATTACACTTGAGGGACACATGGAAGATAAATCTGGATTTGAATTTTACAGTTGGCCCATATTCTGTGTCTCAGTCTCTCTGAATTTCAAGATGTTTGTGTCTATAGCTATGTAACTAATGGGACATGTCATTCTTTTTTCCTGTGCTCTGTATGCGTTACATGTAGAGGAATCTCTCCACCTGCCATAGTGGCAGCTGTGAAAGCAGTTTACTGGGTTTTTGATATGGGCCTGTGTTTATCAGCCCTACAATTCAACATGCACAGACGCACCTATCTTTAGGGATTGAAAGAATTGACTTCACTGAAAACTGTGTGTGGCTCAAAGACATCATGTTCAACAGCCAGCATCTGAATTCGGCCTAATATATTTCTATAGATAAATATGTCGATATTTCACTTGCCAAAATCACCTAAAGCTGCAACCTATATTTTCAGATTTGTGCCTGCGTAAGTTATACTTCAGCCATGTCCACAGTGCTTGAAAACACTAGCACACATTCAGTTCTTATTGATACTCATTCCAACCTCATGTAACTAACATCTGACAGCCACTGACATCTGTATGAACTGGGATCAGACACTGACTTAGCCAGTTAAGTGGTTAGCCTCCCTTCACTTGCTTTCTTGACTGCCTCTATGCATTTTAGATTCAATCTTGCAAGGTGCTGAGCATTTTAGCACTAATCAAAGCAGTGAAGCACATGCATAATTGCATTGAAATCGAGGTAAGCCTTTGCTTAAATGCTTTGCAGAATTGGGGCCCAGAGTACACAGTATTTTGTAGAATGAAGAACTTTACAGGGAACGCATTCACTGGGAACAGTGCCATATGTCTCCATTTAATATGATCAAGGAAAAAATATCACACTACTTACCCTCCAGGCCTTGTATCAGCAAAACTCTTTCAATTCCCTGAGCGGGATGGCTTTCCCTCCTTTGGTTGCTATAGCACAGTTGCTGTATATGTTGTCGACTGTTAAGACCAATACACTTTTTTGTTTGGTACTGTGTAGCCTCTAGGCATATTCGTACCTGATCTTGACAAGTAACTGATATGGGATCCCTGCACTGGTTCCAAAGGAAACTAGACTCATTCATATGCCTGCATCCACTGTCCTGCAGGGATATCCTTTTAAGTCAGACCTACTGTCTCATAATTTTCTTATCCTTATAAAACGAAATACAACTCAATTTAAAAAGGGAGAAAAAAAATCAATGTGGACTTCCTCCTAAATTGCCTTTGGAGATACACCATTCAGACAATGCTATCTAATTGCTGTTTGTGGTGTCGCATGAAAACCACCTTGAATAAATGAAAGGTTGAAACAACTTCAATGAAGTTCATAGCCAGTATAGTGTGGTAAGTTTAGGGATAGCAATATTGCTATAGGACTTAATTCTGAAAGGCCCTTGTGCAAGGGTGGGATAGATATACATAAAGGGCTGTCAGAAATTCAGTGCATCCCCTGGTGTGCACATTAGCTTAAGGAGGAGGAGGTAGGGATCTCTGCCCCCTTGGGTGTGGGATTCCATCCATGACCTTTTCCATTCGGCTAATCCAGAACACCTTGTCTAATTTTAAGAGAATACTTCATTCGGGTCTCTGGAACCCAGAAACAAAGTTTAATTTCAGCTTGTTACTTTATTAGGCATATAATAACTCTGCTTTTGCTGGCCAGACCCAGACACAAGGGGTTTAGATACAGGATGATACCACAGTTCCAAACCATCTGACACATGACACGGTCCATATACCTTTTCCTTAGCTACTGACGTAAACCGTTTTAAAATTAATTGTTTTGGACATTGTATAGATTGTGTAATCACTGAAATTGTTTTGCAAAGTGTGTAAGGACCAATAGCTCATGTTTTCACCTTATCTACACATCAGCTTATCAGTTCAGGGCGTTTCCGTTTATTTGAAGTAGGTCAAAAACCCAGTCTCCAGAACACAAACTGTCTTTCCGTTATTTTCAGTTTACCTTTGCACTGAAATCAGGTGTCACACCCTTATTTACAGCCTAACCATGCTGCACCCTTGTTTACCGTCTAACCTTGCGCTCAAATCAAGCTATGTGCAAATTTACTCATGCCCAGAAATATCTATGTCTACACTTGGGCCATGTTGCCACTACAAAATTAAATCGACCTAGGTTCCATTGGTGTACAGCCACCATAGTAAATCTCTTGTGCATGTTCATACTTGGCACCTTGTGTGAGGCCCTGCATGTGCTCACCAGGAGAACTGGTATTGGTGGTACTGTCAGTGTGGGGAATTATGGGATGGTTCCTGAAAACCTGTAACATTTGGAAGTAAGCAACAGTGCACAGACTGCATGAACCTAATTACATCGACTGTGACACTACACTGCTTGGTATGTACAGGTATGTACGGGCTGTGTATAAAGAATAATAAGTAGATGAGGGAACTATGTTCCTAAAAGATATTTTGCAAGTAATTCAGAAGCCAAGCATATCATAGACAAAGGAATGCTGGTTTCCTGTGCCTCCAATTTAAACCTAGGATGATGAACAATACATCTACATAGAAGGTAAAGGCCATCAAGCTAAATGAGGGTCACAAAAATTGCTCAGTGATGACAACAGAGGGTAGAACGTGCACATTCTGGCTCCTGATACCACGAAAATAGACAATGCAATATATAAGCAAAGGGCAAAAAGTCATTTTGACATCTATTCATTAGGGGACAAATGTGGAGCCAGTACCCTTTTGAACTTAAAAAAAAAAAAGGAATTCTCTTGGCCTAGACACCAAGAGTAGCCAGACTGATTAATTGAACTTAGCTTAAATTAGTCACTAGAAAGCATATTTTGGGTTTTGTTTTTTGTTTTTTTTTTTTACTTATAGCAATATGTGTGTCTTCTATTTTTGCTTATTGTCACTTAAATACCTGATCTTTATTAATAAACTTTTTTAATTACAAAGCCATCTCAGTGTTGTCTAGGAGTGAAACCTTCAGCATAACTAAGGCTGTGTTCACACAGCACTTTTGTTTCGAAACAACCTTGTTGTTTCGAAACAAAAAAACCCATGTTCACATGACGCACCATTGTTTCGAAACAAGGGCGTTGTTTCAAAACAAGTTAAACCCCATTTGGGGTCGAAACAACCTTGTTTCGAAACACTTGTTTTGAAACAATGCGTGTGAACA
>ML682059.1:6412426-6524360 GCA_007922195.1 Podocnemis expansa
CAGCCACATTGGGCTTTTATTATGTCAACTTAGCGCTTCCTTAAGTCGACTTAAAAACACCACCTCTTAAGGTTAACTTAACACTTAAGTTGACATTATTAAGTCAATTTAAGCCAATGTAGATAAGGAAAGGCTTAAGTCAACCTAATTGGCCTGTAGGCCCCCTCCCAGAGTTTCTGGCTACCAGGGACAGCTATCCACAATGCTCCAATCCTCCATCTTCCTAGCACCTGCTGGTGTGAATACAGGCAGTCGACAGGAGTTTTCACTGTGGACTTTCTAAGACAACTTAACAAGGTCGACTTTAAGTTGACTTGCAGTCAACCTTGTTAGGTTGACTTAACAGAGCCTACAGTGTTAGACATACCCTGGGTTATTACCTCCAAAGAAACCTAGAATTTTCAGTTACCTAAGTAGCCCAGGAATTATTGTTCAAGTTGTTCCCTCACATCCAAGAATTGGAAATGGCACCTCTCTCAGGGGCTAGAATGGCTACTGGTGTTATCATATAAGTACTAGCCAGGCTGATGTCACTGTGCTATAAGCAGACTGTTGATGTCAGGGCTCTGAGTCAAAGCTATGCAGATGCACCCAGGGCTACAGGACAGAGAGTGACTCTACGCCTACGATTCTGGGCGAACCCCCAAAGTGTCTTTGTGCACATCTCACTGTGGATCCCAGAATCCAATGCAGCAAGTTCTATGCTATATACTCTTCCTGCCTTTTAAATATTATTGAACTTATTCCATCCCCATTCTATACAATAACATACAAACCTAGCAAAGCACAAACCATCACAGCATATCTTGTATTTCTTTCAGCACAAAAGAAGGCAAATAAAGTCTATCAAAAGGAAATGCAGCAGATCTAATCATACCACCATCTTATTGCAACCATTCTTTGGGCTTAGGATTGGAATAGCATTAGTCAGAAAGGGAGTCCAAAATTCAGAACTACTCAAAGTGCTAAATCCCAGCAGTTTTGATGACTGATCTGTGTTTCAGACATAGAAAAATTTTTCAGGGGCTTTGATATAGCAACTTGTTTTCTTTAACTTGAGTAAAGGATGAGAGCAGTAACTAGAAAAGTTATTTGTAATGAAACAAATTTTCTAGCACTACTATATCCCATGGGCAATGACACTGATCAGAAAGGTTAAGAGAAAGGAGATTTTTTCAGTGTCAATTAATAACTTATAGAGCACCCATCAGCAGGTGGGAGCAAACAATTCCCTATGCAACTTTATCTCTTGTGATAACAAGAGATAACAACCACAGCCTTTCCTTCACTCCAAAGGACTGTTTATTGTTTTTAAATACATGTTTAAATTCACTCTAGAGGGTATTTTGACACAGATTTCTATAAGCAAAAGAGATATGGTACTCTTGTGCCAAAGGTTTCATTAATTCGTCTGTCTCAGCACACTCAGTTTCTGAGTATGCCTTCAGTTTTTAAATCTAGTTTATTCTATAGTTAGGAAATAGCTTCCTGTTGGCAGAATACTGTTCTAACACCCAACAGGAGCAGGTACTATTCTACTGGGAGTCTGATTTCTATTTCTTTAGAAAGGTGATGTGCAGACCAAATACATCAACTGAAAGTATTTATTGCAATATGAATAGTATTGTGCAATCTAGTATTTATAACACATTCACAGATTTAAGTCATCCAAATTGCATTTGCAATATGAAATTTGCTCATTTGATTAGTCATATGTTAATAGCTTTCCAAGAACATTCAACCATTCAGCCTTCTGTGTTTCTTTTTGCAAGTATCTTCCCTAGTGAAACTCGTTCAATAAAATATGTGCAGAAAACAAACACCGAAAAAAGATGCATGCATCATCAGTGCAGAATCATTTTGCTCAAAATTTTCTAGGATTTTTCTTCAATATTTGCCCAATTCTAGTTGTAATTAAAAAGACCTACATACATGGCCGCAGATAATTGTTATAGCGTAAAATGTTATATGATATATTGTGGTTTTAAGAATGTAGCAGCAAATTAGTAAAACTAAGTTTAGTTTTATTAAAAACTAAATTCAGCTACACAAGCAAGAGAACGTCTTTTAAGCTACAGAGGCTAGTTTACAGAAACTCTACACATTCAACCTAACCAACAGCTTATTGGGTGAACCCATTCTATCAGCAAAACACAAGACAGACGTATTACCTCACCAGAATTCTCTCAGTGGACGATCAGTGAACCTGTTCCCTATGACTGTTTAAGTCGTTTGTTAAGATATTGCATGATCTACAAACCAGAAAGAAACAGTGACAACTTACCTGGTAAGCTGAGCTTTTAAGCTATTTCAGGGCCAGGTGTCACTGGGGAACAATTTGTACTGACTTGTGAGAACTGCAGCAATCACATGTCAGAGGTAGATCTCATAAAATTAATCAAATAGCTCTTTCTAGGTTTTTGGGTGACAACAGATATTCCAAGTGTGTTCACATATTTAACACAGTTAAAATGTTGCCCTTTTCAATGGTGAACACAATTGTTCTCATTAAGCGCATCACTAGAGCTAGCAAAATTCCACCACTTAAAATTTTTGTGAACATGTACTGGGCAGAAATTGACTATTTTCTCAGCAAAACAACAGGCTGTATTACTGAAAAAATTCTAACTTTTGATTCCATGAAATGTACATTATCTCCCTTTCAGAAGTTCATGAAAACACACTCGTTCTGGATTTCATTGACAGTAGACATTGAATTGCACATCTCTGATCAGCTAAATCAATTGTGACCATAACTCCAGCCCCAGTAAGCAAATATTTCTAAAAAGTTGCAGCTTGCAAAAATACTGTATATCGTGGCACATTGAATCATTTTGCCTTCTCAGGCATGCCAACAAGTAAATTTTGCTTCCTGCCCTCTCTTATATCGCAGCCAGACAAACTGGTAGGCACAGGACTTCTGGCTGAATAGAGTTTTATTTTATATTGATGTTGTCTTTCTATCCAGTTCTACAAGATGTGTAATACCTTTAAGTTCTACTGAAACCAATGAAAATTGAGGGCCATTTGCAACTAGCAGGAGGGGTAGTATCTTGCAGGATCTGGTTTTTAAGACTGTGGCCAGCTATGCACATGGGAGCCTTCCCTCTTTTTATATGCTTGCCCAGTGTCAAGGCACAGGGAAAGTCCCCACTTCCTTAAGACACTTCTCTTTCCAAGCATCCCCCAAAACGTGGTTGGAAGGGAAGAAGATATTGGCCCTGCTCTTCTAGCAGCCAGGGTATAGCAGCGTGCCTGCTACCTCTTGTGCACTGAGATGTCCCAGGAGGAATTCTGCTGGCTTTAGGCAGATGTGTATCTTGGAGGTTCCTGAGATTGATCAGCTCTGACCATCCCCAAATGGCCTAGTGCATCTGTGACATGCTTTTATCTAACAGCACCTACCACTATGCTATCTGAGCACCTAATGACCGAGCCACTTTATGTCTGTGTTACCCAAAGACTATGAGGAAATATTTTAGGATATTAGCTACTGGATAACCTCCAAGGATCAATGTGTATTTCATTAAGTTGCCCTATAAGTAATTTGAATGTGCAATCAAGCTTCTAGGTATTTTGAAACAATTATTTAGGCCACTGTGATATTACCCAGCATACAATCTGGACCATTGAACTACCATGTAAGCATGGCTATGTAAGTTCTCCAGTGTCTTTTACACCACTTCACTGTGACAATAACCACACCTGGTCTATTCATACACAGCACCTAGCATGTAAATTACACCTAGCCGAGTTATCTACAGAGCAACCCCAGCAAATTGCCAGTCCCAGAAATGAACATCCTGTGGTGCCCAGCTCTTTCCTTCTGGACAATGCAAGTTCATAGAAAGTCCATCATTTTATTAATAGAAAATGATATACATAACTCTCATCTCAAATGAAGCTTTCGCAAACACTTCCATCCAACTACACACTGGTTTAGATAGAACAATAAGTTTATTAACTACAGAAAGATAGATTTCAAACAATTACAGGAAATGAGGCATAACAGACTAGCTTACAAAGAAATTAAATTTAAAACACCAGGAATATCTAATTTAACAAGTTAAGCAAAATTAAAGGAGGAGAAGGGTCTCTTCCATCTTCTATCACTCTTACCGGCTGAGTCTTTCGGTCAGGATCCCTCTGCAGACCAATGGTGCTTCTCTTATCTTTCAAGTGTTTTGAACCCACAAATAGAAAAAAAAAAAAAGAAATCATTTGTGTCCTCTGTTTTCCCTTCTGATAGTTATTTTCCTCTTTGAAAATCATCTCCAGCTGAGGTTAAGGAGAAAAAAACATCTGTTTGCTCAGGAACTTCCAGCTATTCCATTGCCACAAAGTAAGTTTCTTGCCAAGATGGGTCTTTCTGCCCAAATATGGCTGCTAAAACAAACAACAGTCCATTTGATTATGTTGACATATGGATGAGGTGTTGCCTAGCCTTTGTCTTGCTGCCTTGCCTCTAAGGAACTGGTTTGAAGCTGTTTCTCTAGACTTCCAAAATCTCTTATACAGTAGAGTTTTATAACTTTACATACACTGTTGCAACACATACTTTATCAGGATAATAATAATCACAAAATTGTGAGTTTTCAAATGGTACTTACAAGGCCCATTTTGTTCAAAGTTCATCATAGTCTTGAAAAAAGGCTGAACGCAGGGATACTGACTATCCAAGCAAGTTAATCATTTCTTCTTGGTCACTACCTCTGAATAGATGTCATTTATCTGGGAGATCAGACAGATAAGATCTAGCTGATGGAGAAATAAACCATTTGCAAATATTACTAACTCTTCTTTTCATTTGGGATACCATATAGACTGTCATCTCTTATTTTACAACAGTCTCTCTTTTTCCTGTATGCTTGAATTACAAATTACAGCTGACTTGAAATGTAATCCTCAAGCAAAGGATATGTCTTTGCAAACAAAAAACACAGTGTAAGGTGGTTGGCAGCACATGATCCACCTGGAAGGAGCCTTCTACTGGTGTTTCTGGGGAGTCATTCAAGTGGTCCCCTCCAGGTGGTCTGCGTGCTGCCCTCTTGCCATGCTGACTTCTGAGTTCTCTGTTAGGACCTTAGCCCTCTGGCTTAGTCCCCATGTTCAGCTCCTTCCAGAGCATAGTCCCGGCACCCATGCCACTCCTGGCATCCTGGGGGAGGGGGGAAATCAGGCCCTCCCACTTCTCCAGACCCCGACCCATGGACCCCGTGTGCCTCTAGTGAAGCCTCTGCTTCCCGCTAGGCTTCTGTACAATAGTCATTTTACTGGGCTGTTTCCTCAGTCCCACATGCAGATCCTCACCATCCTGGAGCCCTGCCATCATCCACTCCAGGCCCCTTGGCTCTGGATTGCTGCTGCAGGCTCTGCTCCTGTCTCCCCATCTGCACTTGCAGGACCCCAGCCTCTGGTCAGCTCCTAGTGCAGCACCCGCAGAGCTCTCCAAGGTGCTGACTCCCACAGCCAGCCAGGGTGAGGACCGCTTCCCTTCACTTTCCAGGGCAGCCTGAGATGTAAGCCCCATTCTTTCCTTTTCTACTGGCAGCTTGTCCCCAGTTGGCTACCACCCCAGTAGGCTCAGTTAACCCCATAGGTACTGTAGTGGGGCAACTGCTCCACTATACACATATTTATGAAACAGTGTAGAAGAGGCAACTAGAACACCACTATCACATAGATTGGTAAAGGCTAAAAACATGACCAACCAACAAAAACTATGAAAATATTTTTAAGCCAATTCCTTTGTGAAAATGCCCTACTGCCTTAGACGTTATAGGTAGAAAAAAATTAAAGTCCACATGTAGAGAAACATTTGTAAAGGGGCTGAAAAAGTTTTTTTGGGGGGGGGGGTGGGGAGGGGGGTGGCTGTATCCTAGCACAAGGAAAAAGGATCAGGCTGAAGAGGAGTCAGAATCCTGGGACTAACATGCCCAGGACCAATGGGTAGAGGCTAACACTCCAAATCAGCCAGCTTAACAGAACAGACAGATCAAAAAGAGTCAAGAACCCAGGGCCCATCCTCCGTGTGAGCTAGTATGGTGTGGGCAGAGTAAGGCATGAGCAGGAGAGTGCAGCAGCCCAGAGTGAGCTGCAATGGAGAGCCGCATGACCAGAAATGGTATAATGGAAGGCCTGCCATGCCACTGAACTTGAGTGCAGTAAGTGGCTAGGGAGAATGAGATGCATGTGTGATATTGCTTTCGCTGATTTGCTGAACAATTTTATGAATTAAATATGTACAGTGTGCTTGTCTGGAGACAAATATTTGCTTTCAGCCTGAAAATAAGAAAAGGATGCAAATGCCAACCATCCTGTCCAGCTGAAGGCCAATAAATGTAAATTAAAAAAAATAAATCCTGCCTTAGAGCAAAAACAGAACAAAAGAGAAGAATGGTCATGACTCATGCCTGTCAGCAACTGGTGACTACGGATCACACAGAATCTAGGGGCAGCATGACACAGCACATCCCACAGACATTTATAAAAACTAATGACTAAAAATAGACAAAAACAACAAAGCTTTGGGTAATGTCACTGTACAATAGGATCAGGAGTATCAGATGAGTTTGGCAGACTCTGCTCTCTTGGCCAGTTATTTGGCACAATCATGCTAAGGACTGGTCTGTGTGTATTTAACATCTCTAATGTATTTGTAATTACAATAAATGAGGTATATTACCTTATCCCCTGAATGTGATCCTGCTTGTCTTTTCTTTTATAACATTTTGGTGGAAAATTGCTTCAGGAAGATAAACCATAATTGCCATTTACATTCATGTATCGTAAACCTGGTGTGCACATCCTCGGCTTTAAATAGATGAGCATTAGGGAGGTTTTCAAGATTCTTGTGTTTATTTGCACTGGATACACTCTGAAAGCTACAGAGGTCTAGGCTAACCTCTGAAGGATATAGAGATTTGGTTCAAGGCAAATGTGGTGCAAATTTAACCAGGTACTATGAAAGAAATAGGAGTCCTGTAAACGGGCACTCTGAAGGATATAAAACACCTGTCATTTTGGAAACATGTTTTTTGAAAAAAAAACAAAAAAACTAATGATACTTTTAAGAAAGGCAGAAAACAATCCTTTGTTCAGGAGTTGACACCTTTTAAGTGCATTTTGGAAAAGTTCAGATATAGCCCATGGACTGAGCAAATGTTAGCTGATGTTCATGCTATTTTGGATTTAGAGGCACAGTGTATATTACTATGTAAGCTTTCCACCCCAAGTAAAAAAGATGCTGCAGCAATTTGGCTATTATGGGAAGTATGAAGGAATTCTTACCCCTGCATGGCACTTGTCAGGAAGAAGTTACCTCCCTCCCTGCATAATTAACTTGCCTGAGCAAAAGAAAAAAGAGAAAATATTGGCAACAGGATACAAAGCCAGTTAGACCTCCTTCAAGAAACACTCGGGGGGGGGGATGTAAGAAGTTTAAAAATCTGGTCTTACCAAAAAGGGTTTAAAAAGTAACTCTAAAGCAAGTTAAACTCCCTGCTAAGCATAGCTGCTGTAAGTCTATTATTAAATACCTCAGGGAGGAGCTTGCGTTTGCTTCATACCACATAGTGGCTGAGATGGCAGGAAAAGGAAATCCCTGAGTGAAGAACCTACCTTTGGAACCATAGAGAGTCCGACACAGGAACATTTAGAATGATCCCAATTATCAGAAACCTGTTGTAGCATTGCATAGACCTCAACTACCAAAGAGGATGGGGGCACCACATCTCACTGTAATGCCATTAGAAACCTTCAGTCTTCAGGCAATGACCAAAATGTTAGGATCTGTTAGCCATGGATGTTTTTTCTAAGTGGGACAGTACATGCTTTACAGTTCACAACAAGGGAGGAATTAACCATTGCTGCAATGTGCAGCCTCCAAAATCCAGATGGGTGCAAAAAAAAGAAAAAGGGGGGGTACTCAAATGTAGATAGTATACTAGACATATTTGCTGCCCAAAGGGACCAAACAGGCTGCAGACATTTAAAGCGTCATGCAGTTGGCATGCTGCGGGAATTTAACAAAGACTCAAAAGCTCTTTAGCCTCATGGCATCTCATGCAGGTGGTATCTGGGGCTGCTCCAATCTGTAACACATTTAAAAAGGCAAGACACAGAGACTGTGGCACAGATGCCCTGTAAAACTGTGCAGCCTCCCTAACTCCCTGTTGTTTCAGCAAGCTTGGGGCATGTGTTCCTGACTACCCCAAAAGCCTAGCAGAACCATGGGGAAAGTATAGCATCTTACTGTTCATTATGGCCACACAACTAAAAACAAGGAGGCTTGAGTCCCCTTGTGGCAACTCTTAAGCAAGTAACCTACTCTAAGGAGAGCAGTGGGGAAAAAAAATAAACCCACCACACAGACAGCAGAACTCAGGGGCCAAGACACTATCCAGTGTACTAGGATGCAAGTAATGGTCCTGCAGACTGACTTCACAGTGGATTTCCCCAACTCTAAATCAATTTCCAATTGACCAGTAGCAATCTGGCATTGTAAGTTTCCACAGTGTGACTACTGCTCACTACTCTACCATCAGAGCAGTTCTCCTTTTGGTATCCTTGGGCTAGAGGGCTGGGAACAGAAATACAGCCTTCTGCATCCAGATTCTGCAACCACTGCTTGTTATCCCAATCCTTGATTACAATATGATTTCCCAGTCAGAGCTTGTTTCTTGGGGTAAGAGACGGTGCTCCATAGTCTGCAGCTGCTCCGTGAATGCCACCAACAATGTTGAACTGGTTCTCACTGTCTCAAAGCACTCTGTCACCCAGGGAACTGTCACATTCCCTACACACTTAGTTTTTGCAGCTCAGCAAATACCCCCAGATTGTGAGCCCTGTGCTTGCAAAACTCATCACATCAGTTCAGAGCTCTGCAGACTTCCTGCTTCCATCAGAGAGGGTGGATAGGGAGGAGGGCTATGCAGGCTTGTGGGATTTTGAAAAAAAAAAATGCAAAAATTATGGGATACAAAGAACCTTTTGGGATTGAGACAATTGCAAACTTGGAAACTTACTCTAGGCTTTGTCATCCCTGGGTGGCTCATTTCAGCCACACCGTGTATTGCCAAAATGCCTCCAAAACAATGCACTGGCCAATGGTGAGCTGCATGGGGCGATATCTATCCATGGTGCACCACGCTCTGGTGAATGCACACATCAGTGCCATGAGCCACATATGCATATGCACAAGCTATGTACCATCTGCAATGGCTGTATGACAATGTACTTGAGTAGGCACGAGTTTGTAGTGCCAACATGACCTAAGATAACTCCCCCTAATTCAGTCCAGGCCTGTTTATAATTAGGCTTTAGAAACAGTCCCTCCAACTAGTTTTCAGCACACACAGTTGTATTTGGCCATCTCATTAATCACAACCTTTAAAGCGACTGTGGAAGGGATATTGGGCCATGAGCCATTGCACAGAGGCTCAAACTAACAGCTTTCCTGTTGTATTTTCAATCACTTGTGCAGTGTAGGGTAACCAAGATGTCCCTCAGAGTATTAAGTAAAGATTGCAGCTTTCATCCTAGGGAAAGGTTCTGACAAACGCTAACCTGTGGGGAGCCATCTGATGGGAAATAAGTGGCACAGAGTTCCATCATTTGCATTTGGGGCTCTGTACCATAACATGGGTGTAAACAGAAAGAGAAGAGTCCTATTTTTACACATTTCTTTCATGGCTGCAAACATTGGGGTACATTTAAGATTCAGGATCCAGAGTTTATGCTGATTTACAAAGTCCTTAATTAAGGCAACAGAAGGCACATCATCCTGTCTCCTTTAATCAGCTTGGTATTCATCAGCTGTATCTGGCACAAAGCAATTATCCCTGTGGCAACCAAGAAGTTTGACAGCTCTTGAAACAGACCACTCTTACTGTAAGAACTCAAGGCTACTTTTTTTTTTTTTTTTGAAACTGATCAGTGTTTATTGTGAACATCGCCCTCCACAAAATGAAGGGTACCTGCAATCTTGCTGCTCTTGAAATAAGTAGTGTGACACACTGCACAGCATAGTGCCATGAATGATCTTTCAAACCCGCAGCTCATTGACAGTACATCAGAGATGATTTGTGCGGAATAGCCAGAGGTTATGTTCCACAGAGTCTAGTATTATGAAGTTTGTCAGATATAAACTGAGTTACCCAACTGCTAACCTTACTGCAGTTCCCTGCTGTCCCAGTCTGACAGGGTCAGTGATAGATACTCTGCGATAAATTTGTAAAAAGCTTCAACCTGCATCCAGAGTGGTAGCCGTGATAGTCTAGTACAACAGAAAACAAGGAGTCTGGTGACACTTGTAAAGACTAATAAATTTATTTATTGCATGAGCTTTTGTGGGAGACGATCCCACCTTTGTCAAAAAATTGAAGCGTCTGGCAAAGTGGGATCCTCTCCCACAAAAGTTTGTGTGATGACTAAATTCAGTCTTTAAAAATGCCACCAGACTCGTCCTTTGTTCAGCCTACTTGCTTCTGTGTTGGGAATAAGATGCAAGTCAAACTGTACAGAATGTAAAAAGCAGGATCCAGTCCTAGCGTGGCATACTAAATGCATTGATCATTTATATTGTACTGATTATTGTATAAAAGTGGTGTCAAAAAAGTTTGTATAGAGAAACATACCAGGACTTAAAGCCAATAGAGTTACTACTCTGCTAATCAGAGGGGACTAAAGCAAAGGCCATAAATGGCAGATACACGGCATGGTTTCCTCTCTTCATGGGAGCTTAGCAAGGCCAAGTTTAGTCATCTTTGTTGTTCAATGTTGGCAGATTCCATTGACTGATGGATAAGCTTGAGAATGCAGCTGTCAGTGACAGTAAGTGGAATACCATTATGTTTCAAGATCTTGAATACATTGACAGTGTTTCATTGGCTCAGTTTGGTCAACTGCTTCAGGCGTTGGCTGATAAGAAGCAGCACACATTGGATTGATCACTAATCCAAATAAAACTCAGTGACTGGCCATTACTATCAAATGGACAGCAGCTGAGAAGATTGCAACCAGTTCAGTATTAACACATCTAGAAAGGACATTAAGTAGGTGGTAACTATCAAATATCTGGGCAGCATCATAGACAGTGTTGATAGAAGATGCTCAAAAGATGTGTAGCAACAGCTGCTGCCACCACGTTTCAGGCACTTTGGCAGCCTCTCTGCTGATGTCATGACATCAAGCTTTGTACAGAGCTATGGATCTACAGAGCCATCGTAACACCAACTCTCTTTTGCTCTCACCTGCTTCTGTTTCTTCACATCAAGTGCCAGGACAAGATCTGATATTAGTATTCACATCAAGCCCCGCAACCACCTCCATCAACACTAATTTGGTTTTGGAAGCTTTCTTAATGTGGACATGTTATTAGGGAGGAAGACCAATGAATTCCAGAGTACTTTTCCAATAAGTGCCATGGCACTGTAAACAGTCATAGATGCCAAAAGATGGAAATAAAATGAGCATGTAGCCAGGCCATCTTAGGGGGCTAGCCTGAAATCAATCTGGAGGCTACAGAATTTTGTAATTTGTTTTGATTATATTGAATTAAAGGACATATGGTGCATATTTCAGCATGAAGTGAGGTTTACCCCTGTTTACCTCTTCTGATCCCCTTAACCTTCATCAGGGACCTGAGTCAAAGCACACTAACTTCTGCAGTCTTTCCATTAGGTACTCAGTTTACTGGTGTTTATGAACTGAAGACTACTTTACTTATTCAAAAAGATGGTTTCTAATTTTAGAAGTTTAAATCAATAATTAAGCTAATACAAATATAAAGCATGTAAAGAGGTATGATCATTAACTGAAAGCACAAAAACACTCACATTTTTCTTTGCAAGTCCTCCACTGAAGAGCTCATCATAAGATTTTGGACCCAAATTTGTTCCCAAGGAATTCAATGGGAGTTCCAAAATGGCGTTCAATGGGGGCAAGAGCATTTGCACTACGATTATTTCCTGTGTACCTCAGAAAGTTACTTTTCATCTTCTCTCAGACTGCAAGTGTTTCTTCCTTACATCTATGGTATTCTGTAGATACCTGGGATGATTAAGAACATAAAGAAAAAGTCATATACATTGGGGTTTTTTTTAATTTGTTTTTATGATTTTGTGAAATGAGTAAAGAAATGCATCATTTCAGGGAAACTTAGAAACCTTTTAGCTATGATAAAGCCAAGGGAATATCCCTCAATACCCTTGCACAAAACAAATGAATCAAACGCCATAAGTAAACAGATGACCTCCATTCAAACAGACAAGAAAATCTCTGCTAATATAATGCACCTTCTAAAATGTAAATTCCCTGAAAACAAAATAGAAAATTAACCCAAATAATCCTTCTAAATATGTTTTCCAACAGAATTATCTAGACTATAGATACAGTTTTCAAATGCTCCAAAATTACTTAGGAAAGTGAGTCTTAGTTTGAAAAGCAACTTAAGGGCTTATTGGGACAAGTTATTCAAAGACACTAGGCACTTGACTCCAACAGGAGTTGGGCACTTGATGATCTGGCCTTTGGTGAAAGTCAATTGGATTTTGATCAATGTAAAGTCACTTTTGAAAATGGGACTTAGGGAGATATCCTCCAAGGTTTTTAAGCTCCTAACTTTGATGTCAGTGGAAATCAGGAAGACAAATACCTTTGAGGATCCAAGCCTTAGGTTCCTTAGCTATATTATATATATCTATACACATATACACACACACACACACACACACACACACAGGCAGTTTTGAAAATCTGATTATTTGGTACTAAAGAAGAGCAAATTTGTTTTAACCAAGCTACTTAATAAGAAAGGAACTTGGCTGTGGCAAGGTCATGCACTGCAATAGTTGTTGCGTTTTTAGTCTTGAGTTTGAGACCTCTGCAATATAACAATGTAACTTCATGCACTTTTAAAACTCCAAGCAAATCTACTATTTTTTCAGCTATACATTTCAACAATGAAATACCAAAAAATATCAAATATCTAAACTAATGGTTTGGCTTTAAAAAAAGCCCATAAACTTGGGGTATCTGTCCAGTTCTGAACCTTGGAAGTTAACCATGAGTAACTTTAACATACCTGAATACAATTTAACCAGAAGGATGCACTTTCTTTGGTGAGCAGAGTAGGAGAACTCAAATACTGAATATACTCCATCTTCATTATTTGCCTTGTGCAGATTCCCACTCAGTTAGAATAACATTTTTTAAAATTCAAATATCCTTTGAAGGGCAATGACTTAAATGAAAAAGGAAAAGGATTTGTGAAACTGCAATTTTTGTAATCTTGTTGAAAACCACAAGACTTTCTACCTAATACCACCATAAATTGAGGAACGATCATTTTAGCCACTGGACAGCTCCCATATTTTCCCCACTACTTGAGCAGAAGACAGACTGGGAAAGATTAAAAGATGGAGCAAGGTGTATCTGCAATTCCAAGGTAGGCTCCATAAATAGAAGGTTTAATGCAAATTCCAGTTACTTTATTTATGTTTGCTTCTTCGACAAAAAAAACTTTAGACCATTGATCCCATGCTTCTGTATTTGAGAGATTAAATCCAAGTGAAAACACGGGAAGGACAATGTCTCAGTGTCTGGAATTAGCAGAATGGTAATCAAGATTACCAACCACTTTCATTGTTGTTTATTACTGCTTTTAGGCCAAATCATGGTTAAGAGGCAGTGCCAACTCAGGAGGAGACACATTATTTGAACATGATGTCTCTGCTGGGGCTTGTAGGAGCAGGCTGACAAGCACACTGAGGAGTCCTTCCTTACTGCACCTCAAAATATTTTGCAAGCTCCACCACCATAGCTCTTTCATCATGAGAGGTGGAAAGAGCCATCCAGGCACTCCCCTTCTGCCATGCTTAACCTGGAATGAAAGGCTATGTACTCTATATGCTAGCAAGCTAGTCTGGATTAAATGGGACTAATTTGCTCCCTGACTACACTAGGCTTTGCCTAGTTTGAATTAAAAAGTTTGAACAGTTCGAATTTAGCAGTTAGTTCAAACTAGCACAACGTAGCTGTGCTAGTTCAAACTAAAAAAGCATGGCTAGTTTGAACTAACCAGCAAAGATGCAACTATTAGTTATGGCCACCAGGGCATGTTCTGATCAGAACATGCCCCTTGCAATAGTCACGGTCTGGGGTGAGGGGTGCAGAATGCACCCTTTAATGGAGCAGCTCAATGGAGCTGGTAAGTGGGCACTGCTTAGTTTGGACTAAGCAAGTCTGAACTAAGCTTTTAGATGTAGACAGAGCCAAAGGAGGTGGCATGGGATCCAAGCAATTTTTTACATTCATAAATGGTAGAGGCTCAAATTGCCAGGGCTATGAACTGCCAATCTTAGAGATGCCAGGGCTCAGCCCTGGCACAAATTAAGCTCTGTTGTTCCGTGACATCCATGACTACTGGCACAGCTGGTGCCCTGGCAAACACACCTCTCACTACTGCCAAATTATATTGCCACTTGGAAGGACATGCTGAGCAGGTCCTGGAGTTCAGTGTGCCCTCTTTCCTAGCTCTTCTGTGCAAAGCCAGACATGATTTGATTCTCAGGGTGATGAGGAATAGTTCAAGGCACCTAACAACACAGCCATTTATACCTGCGGGTAAGTAGAACAGAGGAAGAGCACGTTAGATATTTTACAGTCACACACATTACTGTTAGCTATCCAACTTGGCTCAAATCATTACTTGATCTGGAATCTGATCAAGTATACTTCATATGTACAAAATAACTAATGCAGAAGAGTTGAGACCATGCAAGACAATCTGGTGTGACTGGGACTTCTGTCTCCCCACTTTTGTGCTGCAATGTGTGGGCTCCTGACCCCTAATGGTGTCTTGATGAACTCACCTTTTGAGATGCACTTTATAATGATCTTAAGGGTTCATTAAAGATACTATTGAATGAGTAAGGAATAGAACTTTAATCATACAGCCAGGTATCCAGGAGCATACCTGGGAGAAGCCATGTTAGATCTTCTCTGGGGCACGTCTCCCAATTTACACAACACTGGTCCATGCTAAGGAGTGTCTCTAAATTCACAACCTTCTACAAGCATATCACTACATCTACCCCCCCTAAGGAAAAGTAAACACTTAGCTAACACCACAACAGCTAGCTTTTATATGTATCTATCTAAAAAAACATGCAGATCATTCCATAAATCCAGGATCTGAACTACCTAGAGAGGAGAGGTTACGAGCACATCACTCTCAAGTGAGTCTTTACCACCCACTTCCCTTACATATCCTACCAAGTCTCTATGAGTCTACATGACCTCTCGTGCTCATTCTTTGCACTTCTCAATTCCTAAGTGACCTTCATGAATCTTCTGTAACATGTCTTTTCGGAGGCTCCGTGGAATTACAGCCTTACCATCTTTGAAAAATCACCCCATCTACCACAGTCAGTTCATGTCTGCAGTTTCAATAGTCTCTTATACTTAGAGAGCAACTGCTTATTATTTCAGGCCATCCTTTAATTATCATCTCTTTAAGGAGTCCCAATGATTCATCTTTTGAAGTCTCTTCCTTTATGTGTTGCAGTCTTCTGTTAGTTATGCGATTTGCACTCACAATCAGATCTACATAGGCTTGCACTTCTGTTTCCGGTGTCTTCTCAGGTACCCATGGGTGCTACTGCTCTGGAAAGTGCATCTGCTGTGAACATAAGTTTGCCAGGTGTATAGGCCACCAATAAATTGTATTTCTGCAATTCGATCATCATTCTTTGAATCCTTAAGGTACAGTCATTTAGTAATTTGTTAAATAATGCAATCAAGGGCTTGTGATCTGTTTCAACTTCCACTCTGTCCATAAATATACTGATTGAATCTCTCATAGGCAAACAAGATTCCTAAACGCTCCTTCTCAATCTGTGCATGTCTAATCTCTGCATCAGTCAGTGATTTGGATGTATATGCCACAGGTTGCCAGCAATCTTCATGTTTTTGAAAATCATGGCACCCAACCCAGACTATGATCCATCTGCTGAAAATTTAATGGGCTTCTCTGGAGCCAAAAATTTCAATACTGGTTCCTGTATCAAGTCTTGTTTTAAACTTCTCCATGATTCCTCCTATGCAGCATCCCAGCACCATTCATTTTTGTCCTGTAGGAGTTCTCTCAATGGTGCTGACTTGGCAGAAAGAAAATTCATACCCAATCTAAGATAGTTAAACATTCCCAGGAACCAATGGACATCTTTCTTTGAGTGAGGACATGGCATCATTTCAACAGCTGAAATCTTCCTCTTATCTGGTTTTACACCTTCATGGGAAACAATGTCCCCTGTAAAAGTCAGTTCTCTAACTCCTAACACACATTTGTCCTTAGTTTGAGGTTTGCGGCTCAAGTTGCATCCAACACTTGCCGAAGCTGACGATCATGCTCCTCTTTTGTAGAGCCCCAGATGATGATATCATCCATGGAGGTGTCCACACCGCTAATATGTTCAAAGATCATGTGTACTGTTTTGTGATACACCTCTGGTGCTGAAGCTATACTGAAGGGTAAGTGTAAAAATCTGTATCTTCCAAAAGGACTATTAAATGTGCATAATTTTGAGCTTTCCTCTGTTAATTTTAGCTGCCAATTTATTGAAATATTGAACATTTGCAAATTGGGCCATAATCTCTTCTCTAGTTGGTAGTTTGAAAAGTTCTTTTTGTATAGCTCTGTTGAGGTCTCTGGGATCTAAGCATGTGTGTAGCTGGCCATTACTTTTTTGCACTATGACTAGGGAGCTCACCCATTCTGTTGGCACCTCTATTTTTTGTAATACTTGCAGTGCTTCCATCCTTTCAAGCTCAGCCTTGAGTTTATCACAGAGGGCAAATGGCACCTTTCTACATGGATGAATGACTGGAGGGATCTGCTTGTTTATGCGGATTGTATGTTCACCTTGCAAGCAACCCAATCCCTGAAACAGATCCTGATATTCTTCAAGGAGTGCCTGATAGCCAGATGCAGCCCTGTCTTGTAGTGAGAGCACTCTTTTTACCAGATTCAGTTTCTCACAGGCGGCTAAGCCCAAAATTGTCGTTGCCTCCTGTGGCACTACAATGAAAGGCAGCCTGTACATGGTGTTCTTATGGTTAATGCTAGCGAAGCAGTGTCCCTGCACAGGTATATTTATGCCAGAATACCCAGTTACTTTTATGTTTGTTGGTCCCAGCTTGGGTCTTATTCTCAGTCTCTCATAATTTCATGCAGACAGAATGTTAACCTGAGCTCTGTGTCTAGTTTCAGTGTAATGACTTTTCCATTCACTGACAGAGGCAGTATCCAGTCCCTCTCACTAGGTTTGCCTGATCCCAGTACATCTACAAAGTGCTCCTCAGTCTCATTGTCAGTAACTAAATGCACTTGATTTTTGCACCTTTATGATCTGCAGCAGTTTGCAAAATGATTAAGTTTCCCACAGTTATGACAGCGTTTCCCATAGGCAAACCACTGTTTGGGACCATGCCGTGATCCCCACTTGCCACAAGACTGTCTGGACTCAGTCTTCCTGATAGCAGGGGTTGGTTCCACATTGTGATTTGAACCACTCTGGCTATATGCTGTTTGTCTAAATGATGCATTGTCCCTTTTGGTGACTTCAGCTCTTTTACTTGTGTTTCTGCCATTTCAATGGCCCTACATATTTGAAGGGTTTCATTCAGAGATCTCTCCCTCTGAGCAGTCACTCTTAACACATTGTCTGTAATGCCACAAATGAGTCTGCCTTTTATTGGAGACTCTGCCAAGCCACCAAAGTTACAGGTTTTACTGAGTTTCCTTAATTCCATAGCATATTGGTTTATGGTGTTATCCAGTTTTTGCATGCATGTAAAAAAATCTATGCCTCTCAAAAGACATTCATTTTTGGCAAGCAATATTCCTCAGACTTAGTCAGTATAGTGTTTAAATTCATGCTTTCACCATCTTGAAATTCAAACTTATTATATACATCCAGTGCCTCCTCCCCAACAACATGCAAAAATATAGATGATTTCTGGTTTTCATGTTTGTTCTGCACTCCAATGCAGACAAATACAACAGAAATTGCTGCTTAAACTTTAGCCAGTTTTCTGCAACATTAGACATTTGGAGATGTGAAGGCACCTGTAAAACATCCATGTTTAGAGCTTACACTTACTTGCTGAAGGCTTTCCTTGTTTTCAGAGATCATAGAATCATAGGGTTGGAAAGGACCTCATAGGTCATCTAGTCCAACCCCCTGCCAGAGGCAGGACCACTCCCACTAAACCATCCCAGTCATGGTTTTGTCCAGCCGGGCCTTAAACACCTCCAAAGATGGAGATTTCACCACCTCCTTGGCAGCTCATTCCAAGGCTTCACCACTCTCCTAGTAAGAAATTTTTTTTCTAATATCCAGCCTCGACCTCCCTAACCGCAGCTTGAGACCATTGCTCCTCGTTCTGTCCTCTGTTATTACCAAGAACAGTCGAGCTCCATCTTCCTTAGAGCATCCCTTCAAGTATAAATCAAGCTAATTTTGGCACTGGAACCATTTTGGTTTTGTCTTTAATAGCACTAGTGTTGTACAACTACTGTGTAAGAAGGGAAGTTAAAAATTCTTTGCAATCAATATTTAAAGAAAAAAAATGATAAGAACATGGCTAAAGCATAAGCCAAGAGGATCCATGCAGCTATTAGCTTAAAAGACACTAACTTGGCAAAGCCAATGTAATTTTTTTTAAACACGAATCTAGACTATTCATTTATGTTAGATATGGCTGTCCCAAATCCAGAGTAATACAATAGAGCAGAGCTTCACAAAAGAAACCCAAATCCCATTGGGCACACCCCCTCAAAAACAGCCCAACATCCATGAATACACATCCTGCTATTTTAACAAAAGGCAAATTCTACCAGTCTATTTGTGCAAAACAAATTTAACAAATCTAGGAAGAGAAAATTTCCACCAGGTTCTCAACAAAAATCCCATGTCATAGGTATATGAAACAAGACCAGATCCCATGACTTATCCTTCCCCACATTTATTTTGCTCCCATTCTGTAAGTTCCCCCTCATAATGCAGCTGGCAGCAGAAGATTTGCCTGGAGGGCACCCCCTAGTGGTTTTTCTGAGGACTTAGCTTTAGTGGTCTCTCTCCAAAGGTCAGTGCTCCATCTCTTTGTCACACTGGACTCTGCTCCAAGTCACTCCTCTGGACCTTAGGCCACCAGCTAAGCCCAATTGTCCACCCCTTCCAGTGATCCAGCCACTAGTAGTCAATGCTCACAGCTCATCCTGCTTCCGGCTACTAAAACAGTCAAAGGCCAGCAAGCCCATGATGCTGCTGGCACACTGGTGGAGTGGGGAGAGGCCTGGCCCCACCCACTTCTCCAAGTCCCAGCCCCAGGTTCCTACATGCCTCCATTGAGGCCTCTGCCTCCCTCAAGTCACTCCTTAGTCTGTGTCAACACCCTGAGCCACTTCCCCATAGCCCCAGTCACCCACAATTTCCTACCACTGGAGCCCAGCCACCATCTTTCCCCAGCTCCTCCTCCTGGACTGCTGTTCCAGCTGCCATCACCACCCTGCTCTGGCCTACCACTCCAGAGTCTTCACCCCTTCTGGCCTCAGATCCCTGGTTCTGGTCAGCTCACTGTGGCCCATGGTGAGCTCTCCAAGGTGCTGGCTTCCCCAGCCGGCAAGCCAGATGGAGAACCTTCTCCCTTGGCTCTGTCAGGCCCACTGCCTGATTTAGCACTGCTGCTCCCTTTTATACTGGGCTCCTACCCTCTAATTGGCCCAGCAGCCCAATCACCTCATTGGCTGCTGGCACCCAGACCCAGTTAACTCCTTCCAGGCCACAGCAGGGGAAGCCTGAACTGCTGCACCCTTGTTCAAGGGTCTGACAAAGTAGGATTCTCTCCCATGAAATCTCATGCAATAAATAAATTTGTTCGTCTTTAAAAGTGCCAGCAGACTGCTTGTTTATTTCGAAAGACTAGACCAACAAAGTCTTTGGAACTTGTCATGTTTATGTTGACAGACCACAACAATACTGTTAAAAGTATGGGATAAAGCAGTTTCGGGTTAGGGCTTTGAATCTATTCCTCCTTTAGAACAAAATATTTCCTCCCCATCAGCTAATATCTCTGCAGTACTACAAGAAGTCCATACTGACTTTGGGGCCCTGTTATGTTAGGAGCTCTTTACACACTTAGAGATAGTCTATATCCTGGGTTGTTTACAATCTAATTAACCTAGTGAGGAAAAGGAAGAATTATCATCATCATTTTACAGCTGGGGAACTAAGGCACAGAAAGATTAAGTGACTTGCCTAAAATCATACAGGGAATCTAGCAGAGCCAAGAATTAAAACCCAGAGTTTCTGTGTCAAAATCCAATGCTTTAAATATGAGATTTCCCTTCTTGAAAGGTAAGAAGCCAGAAAGCTTAAAAATATGTCATGCAGTTCATTCTGTAGGAGAAAGTATCTCTCACTGTATAAATAAAACATTAAACCAATTTTGTCGAAATGCTAGGGTATTTTTTCCACTTCTTCCACAGAAACGTATGTACAATGCTCCTATCAGAGTTCTCAGGCAAGCCTATATCCCAAAGTATTAGTTTTACTACTCATCAGTTTAAGGAGGGATGGATGGACAGGATGGAAAAACACACAGAAAGAGGATAATTTCCTTTAGCCTCATATGTTGAACATTAGTTAAACATATTAATTTAAACACTATTTGGTGTTAGAATTATCATGTACCTCTTTTATAATTATCAAGTTTTGAATTATTTCCCAGAAGGGTTTTGAAGTGATGCTTTTAAATTCAGCTTCCCGGCTGCTGTCAAGTTGCTGTGGAATACAGTATTTGCATAACCCTTGCATGGCTGCTGGCAGACTTTGTGTTTGTTATTTTATTAGTTCTAGATGCAGACAGAGGCAATAACATAAAGATTTGTCATATTGTTGCTTTACTGTGTTGTTTTCAAATTTACATTACAAATGCCTCATACAAGAAACACTTAATCTCATTTTGGCCTGCTGCCTGGGACTTGGGAAATTTTCTGTATGATGTTAATATTAACATAGTGCTTTAACATTTCTCTCTATTTGTTGAAGTGTTTATAATTATTTCTCTGTTCACAACAGTTCAGAATGGTTTACAGACCACATAGGTAGGAATAAGCTTCATTTGTTTCATGCAAAAATCCCTTTCACACTGCTAATCATTGAAAAGCTGTTTCTAAAACATGAGCCTGCAAAAGAGAGGAAAGAAGAATGGAGTGCTGTTGGTAGCAATGCCTAAAGGAACAGGAGGAACATGATACAGCTATTAAAACAAGAAGGCTTCATTCTCCCTACCGTGTTTCATAAAAATGTACCACACAGTGAATATTCTAGATTCATGTTACTCCTTTCATATCTCGGCAAGTGGGTATCCAGGGAATTTGATCACAAGTACAGGAAATTTTCCCCCTCATTTGACAGCTTTTATTGTTTATTAATTTTACCACTGATTTTTAAAAAGGCACGATAAACTGTTTCTGCAGAAATTCAATAAAAGATCTCCCTGACCATTTAGCTGACTATACTGAAGAGTATTCCTACCATATATGAAAGGAAATTACCAGAAAGAAAACATCTGAATATAATTATGTTAAAAAAAAGAGCTAATTCGCTAAACAGTTACACAGCACTTATCCTCAAAATATCTCCTATTTAGGGAGGAATCGAGTCCCATTACCTTTTATGCAAGTGCTCTTCAAGATACCTGACACATGCCACCTTCCATTTAATAACAGATATTTTACTTTCACTATTTCCCATTTTTTCTCATTTTTAAAAACAGTGGAATGAGCAGAAGTATTCACAGAAGAAGTATTCACAGAAGTACTAGACAGTGGTTTTTAGAAAGGATATAAGCACTTATGCTTCATGGCAAAAGACAACCTACGGGGAAGGGGGGGGTGAAAAGAAATTTTCCCTGATGTTGCACCTTTCTTTTAAGTTACTCAACACTGTGGCAAACTGGAAACGAGACTATATGGCTGCTAGTGTGCACTGACTAAAACCTGATATGTCCAATGGTTCACACATGTTCAAGAAATCTATTTACTTCTCTTAGTGTTTGGGAAGTACTTTTATTAGTGTTACTATGAGTTTTGTCAAGGAATGAGCAAATCTACATGTAATTATGAGTGTTTGCCCTAGGCATGCTGCTATTTTTCACCCTTCTGTGTAGTGGCTATATGCAGATGGCAGCAAGTGTGTTTTAAAAAGACCAGCTTTCTTAACTAAAATTAAATAAATACAACTGCCACCTGAGAGCTGGTGGAGTGGAGAGGGTAAACCAGGGACACAAATGGGGTGGGGAGGAAAGCGTGAGAAATAAAAAAGACTCCTTAGTAGGTGCTTAGGAGAGCGGGGGGGCGGGGTGGGGCAGGGGAATCAGCATTCCACTCTGTCATGCTAGGCCAGAGAAGGCCAAGCCACCCAAACCTAACCTTTAAAGACGTATTATAGGAAAATACAATGGCAGTGTCCCAATTAGGGTAGGGCTTTGATATGCATGTGTATCAATAGTGGTTTCCTAATTAAATTTACTTATATCCTTTTAGAAGATAGCAAGGTAAATGAACTGCTTCCTTGTCTGTCACTAGTGTTCTTTTGGAAGGGGTTGAAAAGACACATTAATATCTAGATGAACTTTTGATGTACCAATGTAAACTGTCTATTGATAGTGCTAATGCAGCTAATTACCTGTGGTGTTGAGGAGGTGAAGGTTTTACTTCAAAGGACAATATACATTACTAGTCTATACTTAAGTACCTGAGAACTGTCATCAAAGCCCACATCAAGAAATGATCTGCGAATGCCCACCTTGTACAACTATAAAAGGGAGTAAGAAACATAAGCCCTTCTTCTTTGAGCGCTGCTCGGATGCATGCAGTAATAGGTGTCTCCGTGCCGGAGCACTGGATTGGTTGGAAAAAACTTGTCCTAGCCTGTCAGAAGAGGGGAGGCAGCCACCACCCCTCGTGCCACCCGCATCTATATATACAGCCGCCTCCCTGCCCCCTCCTCAGTTTCATTTCTTCCGCCTTGCATGTCGGAATCGGAACGTCAGCTCCTTGCAAATTGCAAGCAGCCTGGCCCTTTGTCTTCAACTCACTGTCCAGCTGGGAGCATCTCTTCATGGATTTAACTCCACCACAAGAGTCCCCACCACTGGACCGGAACATCGCGTCGACAATGCCGGGGTTTAAATCCTGCAGCAAGGTCTTTCCCCGGGACAACCCCCATGGGAAGTGCCTTAGATGCCTGGGCAAGGACCACATGGTCTCAGTTTGTTCCATTTGTCTCTCCTTCAAACCCAGAATGATCAAGGAGAGGGAACAGTGACGCTGCACCCTAGACTCGGAGGAGGCTTGGCGCCTGTCACCTGAGGCTTCGGGTTCATGCCCAGCACCGAGACCCAGCTCAGCGCTGGAGTCTACGCAGCACCGTGCCACCGGTAGCTGCTGCCGCTGCACCACCTCAGTGCCAACTCAGGCACCGCAGCACCTAACCGGCACCTTGGCACCTTGGCATTGCTCAAGGTCGCCTTCAGTTAGCCCAGCACTGATGGTGCCGGGCTCACCTCGGCACCGATGGCACGGTATAGTCCAGCCTCGCTGGTGCTGAGCTCACCCCGGCACCAGCTGATTCCACCCTCGGCACTGCAGAGCCTGGTGCCGTAGGAGCCCTACTGCCCAGCCAGCCCTCCCTCCCCCAGCGAGGACTTGCCTGCAACTCAAGTAGAGTCACTTCTCATCCCCTCCACCCTGGAAGCGGTGGAGGCAGCACAAGTCCTGCTGCTTCTCCCAACACCCCCTGCCCCACTTCCAACCAGAAGGGGCAAACCGGCCTTCATCTCAAAGGCCTGGATCCACCCAGGATGCTCGCCCTCACCCCACAGCCCCCCGTCTTCCACTCCAGCGGGGGCGAGCACCACTCCACCACCAGCACCAGACCGAGAATCTCAGTCCCTCTCCCCCATCTTCAGCCCAGAGGAGGGACCTTATAGGGGCTCCAAATGGCCTTGGCGCTGCACATCGGCCCAATCACCCTTCCAGTTTTGGCCACAAGAATGGTCCGCCCAGGGAACTCCCTCTCCTCCACAGCGGGCTCCCAGTGCCACACTGTCCCTGGCACCGGGGTCTTTTATAGGGAACCTTTTGGTGCATTTTGACTTATTGCGCAGGCCTATGACCCACTTAGGCATGGAGGTGGAGCCCTTGAGTCCTCCCCCCCCAATACCCTCTTTGGGCCAGCCTTTGCCTTGATGGCGCCCTTAGCAATCCCACCCCACCCAAGTGTATGGGACCTTGCACACTCCTGGTGGTAGAGTCCAAGTTCCGTTCCCCCGGTTTCGGATGCAGCGAGCATGAAGCATCAGGTATCCGAGTCAGGCTACCCCTCCCTCATTGGCCACCCAGTTCCCCTGAGGGACGTGGTCCAGATGGCAATGGGGGCCAGGGAACCCCCCAGGGACCCCCTCCCATCCTCCAGGGAAACCAGGGAGCTGGATCTGCTAGGCCGTAAGGTTTATTCCTCATTGACATTCCAATTGCGAGTGGCAAACAGCCAGGCTATAACCAGCAGATACTTGCTGGATGTCTGGGAGTCACTCAAAAAATTTAGAAGTCTGCATCCACCTGAGGCCAGGGAAGAGTGATGCCTTCCTGGAGGAAGGCAACATAATCTCACAAGACCTCCTCCTTTTGGCACGCGACGCGGTGAACACCATGGTTCACACCATGGCCTCAGTGGTTACCCTCCGCAGGGTGGCATAGCTTAGGGAGGCTAGAGTGCCTCCTAATGCACAGCAGGCAGTTCTCAACCTACCCTTTGAGGGGGATGTCTTGTTTCCCCCTGAAACCCTCTCCGTGTTGGGCACAGCCGGGGATCCTTGAGGACAGGCCAAATACTTTGGCTTCCTCCCTCCTGGACACCCCCTGACTTAGCTCCCCACTTTCTCTAGCAGGGCAGTTTCTTTCCTTCCTGCTTTATCCATGCTGGGAAGTGGGTCTTTGCCCTCCTTTTTCACAGGGAAGGGCCCCTCTACTCACTGCCACCCCTTTTTGACCTTCGGGTGCCAGGGCGTTAGGGTGTCACCGCCACAGACGGCCACAACCTCTCCCCCCTTCCTCTAGGGAAGGGAGGTTCGGTGGGAATCACCCCCAACCCTTCTTTGTTTCTTCCCCTTCTCCACTATTGCAAGAGCAGACCTTCGATCGGGATGCCAGGGCCCAACAATACAACAACACCCGCCTACGGTGACGGTACCCCAATACCATGGTTTACCCTCCCCTCACCCTTAAGCAGTGACTTCCCTGAAGATGAAAGCTGCCCCTCTTTCTCCTCCTCACAACTCATCCTTCTCAGCTATTTCCCCCACCACGTTCCCCACCCCAACACCTTGCCGAGGAATGGAGTTGTGTCTCGTTGTAGCCTCAGCTGCTGCAGGGGCTTGAGACACACACATCCAAAGCCTACCTGCAACAGAACTGTGCCTGTGGCCATGATACCTTTCCCAGGTAGGTCCCCTTGTGGCCGGGTCAGAGAAAGGGGAGGGGATACCCCCGGTCGCACCATCGGTTTGGCGCTGCAACCCCAACCCCAATTCAACAGGAATATCGCCTGCTCACTGAAGGGGATACATCTGCGTAGCCATAGCGGATCTTTACCTCTGTACAGGGGCCAAGGTAATGGCCCACTCCTCCATTTTCCTTCCCTTACGGGAAAAATGGTTCCACACCCTCCACCTTCTGGTGATCTAGTGAGAACCAGGGCCCCACCGTAGGAACCCTCACCCTTTGTCTGCCTCTCTTTGAGGTAGCCAATTCTCTCCCACCCTCGCCAAAAGCACAGGCTGGGTGCACCCTTTCAAACCCCAAAAGGGAACACCTAGTTACGACCCTACATTGGGAAACTGCAAAGGGTCCATCCCTTCGTGTGTTCTCCCACCCATACTTCCCACCTCATTATATACTGCCTTCTGGACAGCTAGCCATGTCAGACAGAAGGGTCCCCTTATTCCCAGGGCACTTGTACTACCTCTCTTGCTCTACAGTCCTGTCCCCTGGCAGGACACGAGCCCTCCACCCCCTTTTTTTCCCACAGGACCGTCTCACTATGCCGATCGTAGACCTTTAGTGCTAGCACAGGTTCTTCCCATGCACATTGGTGGTGTCTGGTAGTTCTGCGGTCCCCTTTTTCAGTTTCAAGGACCCGTTCACACCCACTGCCCGCCCACTGGCATGATAGACAGAAAACCTATTTCTCTACAACATCCAACAGTTTGGGGTTGTACTCTCCTTTTATTCACCCTCTGGCTTCCCTCTGGGGAGAAAACTTCATTGGGTTCTCTGATTCCGGAGTGTCCTTGAGATGCGGCAGCTGCCACCCTGTAATGGTTTCACTCCCTAGCTTAGGAAGGAACTTCCCTTGGTGGCAGAGTTCTTCAAATATCTATGTATTGAAGAGTTTCTCCTTGGCAGGCCTGGCATGGCAGAGTGGTAGCGTTATCCCTCCGGCAAGTACTGTAGGTACTGAGACCGCGACCTTACACAGCTCTCCTTCAAATCTTTCGGTCATAAAGGGGGTGACCAGACAGTAGTAGGAATACTTTCCCACCCTCTTCTTCCCCCCCACGCTTCAATGAGAGCTCCGCGATGCAAAGCCCGCAAGCTCAGGCCGAGGAGGGTCCTCCTCTGCATTCCATTGCCCCATGGGCCCTAGTAGGACCAACTCATCAGCACTGCCTCAGGTCCGCTTACTGTTGGTGACCTCACCGGAACCTCTCTCCTGCAAGAACCTGGTCTTGGTGCCTGCTTGGCTGAAAACGTGCGCTTCCGTGTTACCAGGTTTTTAGCTAGCATACCGTAGGCCTCTGTCCTGCTCAGCTTGACTCTGTATGCTGCTGTTTAGTGTCTCGTGGTCTTCTCAGTCATCCTCGAGCCCATCTTACAACCTTGTATCCGCATTCTCTCTCATTTTAACCAGAGGGCTATGCTTGGCCGCAACCTAGATAAGGGGTATAGTCATCCACTTACTACTTCCTGTGTACCCAGTAGTTGCCAGATCAGTCCATAACCACTTGGCTCCTGCTAAGCCGTCGGGTGATCAATCCCTATCCTTTCTTCGTTCTCATGCGAGACATGGCCAATATGGCTAGTCTTATTTGCTAGTATTCAGTGTTCTCCTTCGAGTCCATGTGACAAGATCTAGGCCCAGACACTATAGTCTGCTGGCCATACTCCACGTTTTCCACCTATGCGGAGCACCTAACGCAACCCATTATGTTTAGGTTGCGTTCTTTACTCCAGTTATGGTGACCTTGTTCTGATCTGCTTATGCGTTATGCCTCGGTGGGTTCGGTTTTGCCCCTGTCCTGAGTTGGCCCTCAGCTCTTGATTCTTCTGGGCCCATCAAGGCCTGCTGTCTCTTGACTCTGGCGAGCATCTAGCTGCGGGGCCTCTACCTTATGGGGCTTGTTGCTGTGCTGAAGGCGGAAGACCCAACTCCACCCACCATCCATCAGCATGGCTAGTAGTCATCTATTACTGAATGCATCCAAACAGTGCGCGAAGAGGAACGGTGGGTTATTCACCAGTAACCATCCTTCGAGATGGGCTGCTCGGATCCATTCAGGTCCCTCCCCTCCGTCCCCGCTTCTGGAGTTGGTGACTCTAAGGAACTGAGGAGGGGGCTGCCGTATATATAGCCACGGGTGGCGCAAGGGGCAGTGATCTCCTCCCCTCTTCTGACAGGCTAGGACAAGTTTTTTTTGACCAATCCAGCGCGCTGGCATGGAGACACCTATTACTGAATGGATCTGAGCACCCCATCTCGAAGAAGGACAGTTAGTGGTGACTAACCCACTGTTTATCTCACATCTGTCCAAGCTTCCCAGGGAAAGTCTGGGCCACAGGATTGAGATCCCAGCCAGCACTGGCCTGAAAACTGCCATGCTAATTCTCATGGTAGAATTAGAAACAACTCTACATCTGACCTATTTGGTCTCTATTCCTTAAAACTGGATTTCTTTTAAGTGAAGCTGTAACACAAGGATGTATCTTCTATGGACTGTAAATTATTTGTATGTATGGGATTCATTTGACCCTATAACATCTCTCATTTTGTTTCTTTTCTTTTTATATTAAACCTTTAATTGTAGTTACTAAACCATTGGTGGGCAGTGTGGTATTTTGGGTAAGATCCAAGCCTGTGTACTGTGGCTGACTCTTTGGTGTCAGGAGAACCTATTTCTTAAAGAGACCCAGTGGTGAGGGGGGACCACAGGAACTGATGTGCAGTAAGGGGGCTGTTTCTGTTTTGTTATGCTTGGTGATGACCAGAGTGGGGAATCACAAGCATGTTTTGTTACTGATCAGGAGAATGGTTTAAGTACCACCCATCAGTGGTTTGGCCCTGGTTTTGCAGCTTGCCCTGATTTTGGCACATTCAGAAGGGTATCCCAGGAGGCCTGGGTCACAAAGGGTAATTACCCAGCCCTAGTGGTAAGATCTTGGATCAGGAAAATTCAGATAGGGCCTAGCTGTGAGGAGGTGAAATGTGATTATCTGTCTACCTCCCCAACTTCTTTGGTACCAATATACCAATGAACCAAAAATCTTCTTTTCTCTGGAAACATTTGATATTTCAGGGTCATCAGGGCTTAACAGCCTTTCCTCCTAGCAAACAAAAAGATCCAGTTTGAGTCATTAGTCTGAAGGGTTGACATTCTCTCCACCTCATTAGGTTAATAGCTTGAGATCAAACCCAGAACAGCCTGAACTAGTAGACAGAGGACAAGGCTAAAACTAAAAATAAGGAGCAACGGTAATATTTGACTTTCAACTCCAGGTCCATGGCTCCTTTGGAACAGGATAACATCACATGGTGTAAAGACATGCAAGTGCTGTCTAAATGATTACTTCTACCATAGCTACCACCAGGGGAGCTGAGCTAAAGATGAATTATGAGTCCAATATTTGTTAGTGCAGATGCCTCTGCAATACATTATTTTAATTTTGTGATACTGACAGCAAACCATTACAGGAAAGAGGTTTATCCTTTTTTCAAGGAAGCAAGGACATGGGTTTAAAAGGAATGTTGTTCTTTAAGCCATCATTGGCATGTCTTAGCATTCAATAAAACCATAGAGTGGCTGGCACTTACACCCTTTTGTTTTCAGGGAAGTGGAGCTAGACACAATGTGATGCTACCAGCTGACTGGTCCACATATGGAGCTAGGAATTAGATTGTGGTGCTCCAGGAAATCCAGTGGGATTGTGTGTTCAGTGGAAAAAAGAAACAAACTTGAACAGCAAGTGGCACCCAAGTAGCAACCGTAGAGGCAGCAGACAGCTTTACTAATGAAGCTGGAGCCTATCCTGCTGCGTCAGCCACTCAAAACCTGTTAAGTCCATCAAGAAAATGACAAACATGGATGTAGATGACAATCCTGAAGGACTTAGAGTAAATTGTGGGGGGCAATTGTTGATGTAGTTCTCTTTTTTTCTGGTGGGGTGAGTTTATGACCATGAGGCTGATATAATAAATTAAAAAGATTTGCCCTGGAAATTAGCTGATTAAGGGAATAGGCAGGAAAAAATCAGGTAGCACTGGTGGAAAATGGTTATGGTGACTCAGTAGCAGTACTCTGAGTTTTGAAATCGATACCTGAATCATCACCAAGGCCAATATTGATTATTAAAGGCCCACTGACATTTCTTATGAAAGCCTCAGTGAGCTAGCTGTATTTCAGCTCTGAAGTTTATAGATTAATGCCCTCTGCCTCACTTCTAGTTGGCCTCTGAGCCACAACATATGCATCCACATTTTAAATCCCTTAAAGATCAAGGCTTGTTCGGTTCAACCCATTACAGAGATGGGGATCACGTGGTAATACAATTGAGATTCAAACCCTTCCCTAAGAGACTGTTTATATTTGGACTCTGTTCTGTAATTTATGCTGGATGAACCAATTTTTACTTCTCCTCAAAACAAGTATACACTTGTCCCTGCCTTCCAGAGTGGTTGCCATGTTTCCAGCAAAAGGTGACTGCAGTTCAATAGCAGATAATAAATCCAGTTGTGCATAATGATGCTGTGGCTGCTTTGTGTTGCCCCAGTGGCAGAAAGCAGTCATAAATCCAGAGCCTCCTAAAGCAACTGGAGAATATTGGTGAAGCTGCTCCATACTTTGTAAAGTAATGTGGGATGCTCTGGCATGCAAAGTTGCAGAAACATTCTTTAGCTAATAAGGCACATTTTGAAAAGTTCCATCTGTATTTACTTGGCATAGAGCATTTTATAGCTAGCGCATTTGCTAATAGTTCAATGACTGTTTTTAAAGAGTGATGAAGAAAACAATCATTAACAACTAACTTAAAAACATTCCAAAAGATATCCATTGCAATATTGTAAGGGTTTGATCAATCTTAACCTCATAAAAGCCAGAAAATTATGAATAAAAGACAAAGATCTGTTACTGACACAATAGCATAGCCAGTTAGATTTTCCCCTAGCCCTGCCTGTAGTCCCACTGAAACATGTTATGCTATTCACCATGTTAAGAAAAGGACAAATTGACCTCTCTCCACCCTAACAAGCAGGATATGTCTTCACTGCTTACAAGATGGTGTAGAATATGTCTTCACTGCAAACTCAAGTTAGTTGAGGCAAATTTGTTAACTTAGGTTCTCTGACCTCAGTTAGCTAACTCAGGTTAAAACAGCAGTGGCGCCATAGCAACTCAGAACTTGGATTAACAACTTGAATTCAACCCAAGGCAATCATGCTACTCCTCCTAATTTAAAAACTAAGTTGCTGTGGCCATGTCTATGTTACTGGCTGAATGAAGACTAGCCATAGCTGTGCTGCTGTAGTACCACAGTGTACACGCTTCCTACAGTGATGGGAGGAGTTTTTCCATGATTGTAGTTAATCCACCTCGCTGAACAATGGCCGATAAATCACCAAAAGAATTATTCTGGTGAACTACTCATGTCTACACTTGGATTTAAACTATGATGCTCACGAGTGTGAATATTTCAGACCACCAAGCAATGTAGCTGGGTCAAACGAAATTTTAAATGTAGACCAGGCCAACATCTTCATTGGTCCAACAGAAATTAAAACTATCCTTTTTTTTTTGTAGTAAAGACATAACTTATGTTCTTCTTGCTCCAGAGAAGAAACATAACATTTTTGTGTGACACTCACTATTCTTTTTCCATTTAATACATTCTTAGCTCTTCGTACATTGACATCTTAAAGTTTTGTAGAAGCAGACAGTATTCTCTGACGTGATATTGCCTGACTAGAGGCTATATTTTGAGCATATGCACCCCATGGCTTGCACTGAAATATTGTTTTGCAGGAATCAATAGCCATCACCATTTCTCATTTTTTATCAGTGTTGGACTGGTCTGGGTTATACAATGAACTGCTCACTGAAGTATGCAGGAGTATTTGTTTTAGATTTCCTGTGAGACTCTGGTTCAGTTTTAACCACACACTGTGCAGCCTGCAAGGTAGACTCAGATTTCATTTCATGTCAGTAGGAGTGTTTTGTTTTCACTTTTACGGATACTAAGGGAAAATAGGAGCATGATAATAAAAAATTAATGTTCGAAAGCACACCAGCCATGAAAAGATTAAATAGGCAAGCTCAGAAGCTCACAAAAGAGAGAAGACTGGACTAGCTCTGATCCAAGCTACGACTAAGGACAGGGCAATACTATCTGCTCATTCTGGAGGCAGTCAAATGTAAATATGCATATTACCTAAACTAACTTGTATATCTACGTTTGGCTTCTCTACTATCTACACACGCACTGTGCTGGTTCAAAGGGCTCTCTTCAAACCAGCGTTATCCAGTTGCCAGGCTGTTGTTGCAGGAATGACCTCCTGACTGGCTGAATGGGTCTTCACAGATCCAATTAGTCGATCAGAAAGTTCCAAGTGACAGTGGCAAATTTGTCACCATCAGTGAAGACCTTCTTCTTCCCTAGTGTGACCAGATGCCCTGTTTCATGAACATTGAAATGCAGTCCTTCCTAACCGCAAAACAGCATGGTCCATTTTAAAAGTGGGGTTCAGATCCAAAGATAGAGTCCTCGTGAATGGTACGGGCATCATATTTATTGTCTTTCAATGACATAGCTCAGATCTACTTTGTTTCCAGCTGACTGGTCAGGTAAAATCTCACAATCCAATCTTCTGCAAAAATGAATCCCAACACATATCAGCAAGTAGCTAGGACCAGTTATAAAAACACAGACTTATATGCACAAATGCTGACCAGCTTGGGGTTAGTGAGGACATTTACCAGGGGCAAATTACTCCCTTGAAGGAAGGGAGGGAGGAAGGGGGAGAGAGAGAGAGAGAAGACATAAAGCATGGTAACCTTTTCAGAAGGCACTAAGGGTAGAATTCACAAGGGGGTTTAGGTATGGCAACAATTTTAGGTACCTTCCTACTTATTGGAATCCATAGCCCTGAATTAGGCTTCCAGGCTCCCAAAACAATGCATGAGGAGAGTTAGGTGACTAAGATTAGAATTCAGAGAAGTCAACATGCTGAGTGTGGAACTAGCTGAGATAACCCCATCCCTTTCAACACAGTTAAACATCTAATTCTGGGAGGCCCCTCTCCACTTGTCTGGACTCAGTGCAGCTGTTTTTCCAAGAAGAACAGATACCGTGCTCTTATAACTTGTAATGCAGTGATTAGAGAATTCATCCAGGATGCAGGAGACACTAGGTTCAAATCCCCCTCTGCCTAATGTGAAGCAATGATTTAAACTTGGGTTTCCCCCTCTCCCAGGAAAGAACACTAATCACTGAGCCATACAGTTGTTCTGCCTCAAGGAATGGTTGAGTATTTACACACAACAGAACAGTTTCAGTAGATGTCATGAGTGACCTGACCCTGAATAGTCCAGTGCCTAGGTTCTCACCTAGAAGATGGGAAAGCCAGATTCAAATCTCTGCTCTGTATCAGGGCAGGGGAATTAAACCTGGGTCTTGCCCATTTTGTGTAAGTGCTCGAACCAGGAGCCTAAAAGCTCCATGAAATAAATGGCACAACTGCCTCCTCTGATGTCTAATCGATCAGTACCTGAAGCCAGCTAGGTGGGGAAGTAACTAGTTTGTGAATTCTATGGGGGATTAGGTATGAATTGGGCAGCATAAGTCTGAGGATGCTGTGCACACACCGAGTCACTGGGATTTAGTCACACTGAGGACTTTAATGCTGGAAAGTTAGGCACCTAGGGACTTCAGGCACCTATAGGGTTAAGTTAGCAGTGTCCAACAGTTTTTTCATACTTGCCAAAATTGTGACAAATGTGTTAACACTTTCACCACATGACAAAAAAAATTAACTGTGCTTTTATAGGGTATGTCTACACATTTCTTTTATTTTGAAATAACACTGGTTATTTTGAAATAAAAGAGATTAGGTCCACACAACATTTTCTTATTTCAAAATGACAGGATCCGTCATTTTGAAATAAGAACCATCATTTCGAAACAGCTTAAACCCCAATAGTTTCAAAACGGCTGTTATTTCGAAGTGGTTATTTCGAAATAAGGCCGTTTGGACATGTTGTTTCAAAACAACATGTCCAAACGGCCTTATTTTGAAATAACCATTTCAAAATAACAGCCGTTTCGATAGCAGGCTTTCCCTTATTTTGAAATAAGTCATTTAGAACTAAGGGTTTTATTTCAAAATAAGTAATTTTGAAATGACTTATTTTGAAATAAAACTGTGTGTGTAGACATAGCCATAGAATACAGAGGGGTAGAAAAAACACAATAATGTTTTGAATTATTTATTGATAGAATTAATGAGAAATCTGGCATATCTTTTCATTAAGTAGTTCAGGGAAATTAGGCGTGAGATCAGTTAGAGTACATCTCAACTCCGCCTCCAAATATTCATACAATATCTGCAACCTATATTTTGATTTCACCATTTTTACTGCAAAAAAAGTTGATTCGCAGAGCCACTTTAAACCAAAAATTGAAAACAGTTTTGGAATAACTGTATTTAGAACCACAAACTCATTTCTATTTAAAATATGAGTCCCCATCATAACAACTGAATCATCTTTCAGATGTTGAGTGCTTTGAAGTAAAATCACATCCGTCTTGAAAAGGTGCCTCTCCAAAGAAAGAAGCCTCACAAGCTCTTAAGATAGTTCAGAATTGTAGATGTCAAAGTGACATAGATCTTGCATGAATTAAAAAAACAATTCTGTACTTTTCAAAATCAGAAAAAACACTGTTCAAATTTTTAGAGTAAATTCTGCAACCAAGCCACCTAGTGTTGGGATCAGGATTTTCTTTATATTGCTCCATATTTGGGAAGAGCGTGAAATCTTGAACCTTCATATCTGCCACAAAAATTCTATAATAAATTCTCATACATATTGCACCAAATCGCAAATAAGTTGATTATTTCCCTGAAGTTTTAAGTCCAGATCATTCATGTGAGCAGTGATGTCAGTCAGAAAAAATGCAAGTCACATTGCCACTCTTCATCCTTGAGAGCATCATAAGTTGATATCTCTTCTTTTTTAACAAGACTGGGGTTAGCAAGGCAGGAAATTGTTGCAAGACCTATCCACTACTTAGTCACCATACATTTGCAAAACACATCATGTTGTGAAATCCAGCATCTTCCACTTCATTCAACAGCTCTACAAGTTGTTGATGGTTTAGAGCACTAGCACAAATATAATTCATGATTTTGATAACTGTATCCATCTACAAAAGAATGGCCTTGATGTATTTTCTGTATGCTTTCCATCATTTGGACACACAGATTTTCTTGGTGCAAAATGCAATGGAATGACACCACAGAATCACCATCAAGGCCATTCTTTCATAGATGCTACTTTAAGAGATCAGTAAATCCAGATTTATGCCCTATCACTGCAGGTGCACCATCTGTCATTATTGAAACCAGTTTCTTCAAATATAATTCATACATCTTCACAACATTAGAGAATTCTTCAAGAATGTTGATACCATGAGTGTGCTTTTTCATACCGCTACTTGTGAGCAGCTCTTCATGAAGTTCTATGTCTTTTGGCACAAAACGAACACAGAAATCCAACTGTGCAGTGTCTTTAATGTCAGCTGACTCATCCAAAGCCACTAAAAAATACATATTTTTTTAACTGAATAAATAGTTTATTTTAAATATTTTGTGCCATATGTTGCAATTGATGGGCAACCATTTGATGACTCAGCTGCAGATTTTGGACTTCCTTCATTATATCACTTTTTGTCTGTGGTTCATAATTTTCTAGCAAAGTTTTCATAACAGTACAAGTAATTTCTTTGATGAATTCTCCCTCTGAAAACGATTTCTTTTTTCAAGCTGGAATTCACGCTGCTTTGTAGCTAGCCAAAGTTACCAATTCAGACAATGAAAGAAATCATTTTAAATGTAGCTGCTGCTCAATTTCAATTTCAGCTGAATGATATCATGAACTTGATTTTGGTGGTCAACAGGAAACTTATTATTAAACTCACTATGCATGCTATGAAAATGCTTTCTCAAACTGTCCACTTTGTTTTCGTTAAATGATTTTTTTGCACAGTATACACACCATTTTTTCATTCGTTTTCATGATGGCAAATTCCAACTCCCATTCAACATGAAATATACATGTGTTTGTCTTCCAATCCCTCTTATTCTATGGTGCAATTTCTGCTGAAATGCTGGCTGCTTCTTTATCAGTCAGACTAGGGCTCATACTTTCTTTCGGTCTGCTTGGCCATTTCCTAATTACAAATTTATCTGTGTCTGAAAGAAGTGAAAAGTATTTTAATAAAATAAATACTTCTATGTTCTAAAGTTTCCAAAGCGAATACAATAAAAATAGAAGAATGGAACATTAATAAGTACATAAAAATTAGAAGTGATTAAAATAATAAATAAATAATTATAAATAAGATAAATAGATAAGACGCTTACTGGTACAAGTTTGTGCTTGTGGACATATACAACATTCACTATGTTAGACTCTCAGAAACTGTCAAGAAATCTACAGTACACTCAACGCTGACAAAGTTTGTTCTGAATTGCACAGTGTGATGTTCAGCGACAATGGACGTGTGTGGATTTCGCCGACAACACAAGTGCATTTTGCAGCATATGCATATACTATATGCTGTATAAAACCGAAGGACTAGTCTGTGTGTTTTTAAGGGTAGAAAGGTGCTAAATTAAGACACTGTCATTATACAAATACACTGTAGGCACAACAAGGTGGATACTTTTGAACTGATACATGTATAGATGAATTTTATTAAAAATTTTATTTAAAATAAATCAGTGGTAGAAGTCACAGGTCAATAGCCATTTTGCTACATGTGATGAGTAGTGACCAGGCTGGACACCGTGGAGTTAAGCAGTGGCTGGACAGAAGTTTTGTGAAAGCCCCTGGTGCTTAAATATAGAACCTAGGTGCAGTAGGGTAGCAAAGTTCCTGTAACCCTTCTGCCAGCCAAAGACCAGGTTCTATTTTTAGGGGTTCCTAACAATATTAGAAAATATCAGAAATTACAACATTCAAAAACCAATACGGGAACACTTCCATCACCCTGCTTACTCCATTTAATTCCTCCCATTCAGTAAGTTCTCCCATCTTCAAAACAGCTGGTGAAGTAGGATTTTCTCCCATGAAAGCTCATGCAATAAATAAATTTGTTAGTCTTTAAGTGCCGCAGGACTCCTGGTCATTTTATGAGAGTCATGAGTTCATTAGAAATAACTTGGTCTGAAAACTTTATTACAAGAATATCCCTATATATTTTCAGCAAATCCATACAGCTAATTACAACAAAGGTGATTAGTATACTTTCTGACAGCTGTTTGTTGATTTTGCTTCATCTATTGAGGATACCCACAGAACCATGTGGTGGACAAAGTTCATGAGTGTGCCCACGTATGTCCACTTAAGGGACAAATTCTGTCCTCCAAAATATCTATGCATTTTCCATTTGAGTCAACAATAGCTATGTATGTGTAGAATTTGTCCTTATAGCTCATGTACAGTTCTGTGTGCATACCCATGTATATGCATGTGTACATATAAAACCTAATATCTTTAAAAACACAGAGTAGACAGATAAAAGAAGTTATATGCACTTGTAGTGACCTCCTATCCTTTATCACTATTTTAAACCAGAAAGTCAGGCTGGCAATACATTTTATAGAACTTCCCTCTGCTGGTTTTTAAATAATCTGTGAAAATACACATTTACCACAAGTTTATTTTGGACAGGATAGTTTAAAAAAAATAAAAAGCACTTAAGCCTTTTCCCCTTTTTCTCCTCTTCCCACTCCTTTCTTTTTAATGTACTCATGACTAAATATTAAAGATAACCTAATAAAAGAAGAGGTAAGTAATGAATGTGAAGAAGATAGAAGGAGATTTGAAACAGCTTGCAACTGTTGGTGTTGAAAACAGCTGACATAAAGCTTTTTCTACAATCTGACTTTAATTCTGTATCATTTGCTGCAGCTGCGGAATTGAATCAAAAAAGGGTCCTGACAAGAATATGAGAGTTTGTTTAGCCAGCTACCTATAGGTAGCTGTCTAAAAATCTGTTCCATTTATTATGGTGCCTAACCTCCACCCCTTTCATATGTTCAAGTGGCTAATCCTTATTCACCTCATGGCTTAAAAGCATTTTATGCAGGAGTAACACAACCCTTTCTCTTCCCGCTTGAATTTTGAGACCAGAAAACTTGCAGAAACACTGATCAATACACTCTCAAAGTGACTTATCTGCTTTGGAAAAGCCTTTACATTTCTATACTTCTGTGGTCTCCTTATTGCCTTTGCTATTTATCTTGTTTTTCTTTGGGGCTCGTCTACACTAAAAAATGAGATAGACCCAGCTATGTTACTTAGGGTGTGAAAACTGCATAATCCTGTATGACATAGTTAAGACAACATGAACCCCGTTACTGACAGTACATGGTTGATGGAAGAGTTCTTCCATTGACAGCTGCTGCTTCTTGAATTAACTATAGTAATGGGGGACCCCCTCTATCAGTGTAGGCAATGGCTACCCTGAAGTGTTACAGTGCGCTATTGTGCCACTGTAGCATTTCAAGAGTAGATAAATCTCATGACTTCTCAGAAACTATTTTAAAACTTATCTTCCATTTTTTACACTTAGTATTTGTATGGATTTTTCTGCCTCCCCCCCCCCCCGTAACCTGATCCCAAAGCCCTTCCATGGATGTAGCTCTCATAAAGTAAGTTGAAGCTATATGTGTGGAAAGGCTCTATATTTGGGCCTATAGGTAGATGTTTGCCTCGTTTATACAGCTTATGCTCTTCTGAGTAGTGTTAAATGCACAAATATCAGCTTGAGATCAGTGTCTGATCCTGAGAATGCAATGTAGGTTTGACCTTGTTAGATCTTCCCAGGCATGGACACTTTTTACACAGGGAAGAAGGTTAAAAATAATGAAGGGATAATATATCAGTATTTGTCAGGCTACTGCAGTTTACGCATCTGTGTCAGAAGAACTCACTCAGCAGCAGGAGACTAGCAAGATAAGCCTCATGTTTCTTTGTACCCAGCATCCAAGCAAAGGCTCAAGACAAAAATTTCAACAACAGATAGTTTGTCCCATTTATCATATTCCACTCAGTCACATCTGCAGGAAGAAGAAATCAAACCTTGAAGCCTTTGACTGTTTTCATACCGTGTGTGTCAAGACACAGCATCCATTCCATCTCTAATAGGCGAATGAGGCTGTAAGAGGATTGCATTTTTCTGCTATTGAGCCACATCAGAGAAAGTGAATGCTATCAACACCGAACAGCATAGCTATCTTTACAAAGGTATCTGTACTGCATTTTTCATTAGGAATTGAGATAACAGCTTTACTCATTGCTGTCCATTTATTCTTTGAGATAGATTGAAACTATAATCAAATTAAATCACAGATATGGGTACCCACTTCCTCATTTGGTCTCTAAAATTACGGGGAGATACTTGTAGCGGAGGTCTGGCCCTACGTGAAAAATTAACAGATGGAGGGAAGCCACATTTGCTGGAAGATAGCATTAGGCAGGTGATGGAATCATTGGTTTGAAAGTAGAATATTTGGAATAACTACGGTAAGTACACAGTCGGTAGGCCAAGACAGAATGTTTGAGCCAACTAGGAGGGAGAAGGCCTACTGAACTATTTACTATGAGCCATATAACATGGCACAAAGTAAGTGAAGAATGTAGAGATGAGGTAAAAAGGAAGTTGAACCATGTACAGAGCATTGTACACAGGGACTGATTCCTGCACAGTAATGAAGCCCATAAAAAAAATCTGTAATGCAATATACAGTAGATGCAATGACTATGTGTATAAAGGGAGAAGGTTTCTGTGTCACACTGGAGCTGTGATGTGCCCTTCATATGTCCCCCTGATCAGTTCTGCACAGCACAACTGTATGCAAAATAAACATAACTGAGTGACAAAGGCTGAAGTTGAACTCAGTTCTTGGGAAGCTGACTGAAGAAAGGTTTTGGTGAGAATGCCAGTAATATCTAAAAATTAGTATTTGAGTCAGAGTAGATCTGAATACCTAAATGTGGGACTTACCCATGGACTTACCTGACACTTGGGCTTAATGAACTCATTTTGGAAAAAAAAAATGTAGCACTAGAAGCAAAACCTTTTGCAGGGTGAATCAGAGACCACATTTGGTAGCATTTTTGTTTGCTGCTACAGTTATGCATTAACTTAATATTCCATGTTTTCTCAAGTGTGTTATGTGATCCTTTATTTTTATATCATTTTAGTATTGTCTTTACCAGCCTCTAAAAAGCTCTACTTTACAGATTCCCGTTCTTATTGACACAAACTGAGATAATGTCACATATGAACCCAGATTTATCTTTCATGAATGCTCTTCTCCCTCCTTGTCTCTTATTTATAACAATCACATATAGAGATTACTGGATCTTTCGGCCAAGCCTGCTAGTGCAGTGGATACTAGTTGTATTCTGAGATTGCTGGAACCATCTCAGTAAATCAACTGGGGTTCACATGGTGACAAAAAACCCTAGATAAATTAGTCCATCCAGTTCATATGTAGCCCTCTTACTCTCCCTTGGAAAGAAATAATGTGTTACTAACACCTTAACTGTCAAAGTCACTTTACTAGGGACCACTAAGTGTCCTTTTTAATTTGAAGCTCAGTTTCTAATTGGGTTCACTTGTCAGTAGGTAGATCATGGACAGCTCTGATTTAATCCCCTTTTAATTTTACCAGGATATGCTATTTTAGTCAAGCTCTGTCCCTGCATTTTCAGAAAATGTTGCCATTCACAACAAGTTCCAGGGGGGTACTTGTGTTAGTCTAGTTCACCAAAACAAACAAGGAGTCCTGTGGCACTTTAAAAGATTAACAAATTTATTTAGCACATGAGCTTTTGTGGGAGAAAATCCCACTTCATCAGATGCTTTGAAGATGGGGGAATTTACAGAATGGGATGAAATGCAAGGGAGTGTAAGTCATGGGATCAGGTCATACAGTAACAGCAAATCAGAGCAGTTGTTAAGATTCAAACAGTAGGAAACAGCACATGGACAATCTAATCACCCTATGGATGATTTGTTAACAACTGTGTTCACGAAAATCAATAGGACATCAAGACTTCAAAGAGAAACAGCTAAATTAGAATTGATATGCAGATTAGATTGTGTGAAAGCAGGATTAGATTGTGACTATGGCTTCTTTTCCCATTACAACAGGCGATTTGAATTCACCCTCCATGTGCTGTTATCCAGTATCTGAATCTTCATAACTGCTCTGATTTGTTGTTACTGTATAACCTGATCCCATGTCTTACACTCCTTTTCATTTTCATCACATTCTGTAAGTTTCCCCATCTTCAAAGCATCTGACAAAGTGGGATTTTCTCCCATGAAAGCTCATGCGATAAATAAATCTGTTAGTTTTTAAGTGCCACGGGTATCCTTGCTTCTCTTGTTTGTATTGCCATTCATGAAACCCATGTTCCCATCTCAGAGATCTAGATTCAAAAATAATAAAGCAATAGGAGGTTTTAGCATTGATAATCTAAGTGCATGGAGCCTCATATGGAGCACTGTGTTCAGTGGATTTAGGCAGGGGCTTTACAGGCTGCAGCCCACGCTGCTGGCCTAAAGGGGGGCCCTACAGCCTGTCCAAAAATCTGGCCTGAATCACAAGCTGCTTTCACTTAACTTCAGCCTGTCTGCCCAGTCCCCAGGCTGGCTCATCTGCTTACCAGCTAGCATGGGGCAAGGCAGGAAGACCATGGCCTCTGGCCCAGTCCTCCCCAGCTTATACCAGCAGCACTGCCTTGTGCTGGTCAGTGACCCCAACCCGCAGCATCCTCCCAAAGCATGGTGAAACCTTGGCCAGCTTGCAGCAGCACAGACACCACCCCTCATGTCCCCTTCCGCAGCAGCAGTGGGCCATGGCACTGCCAGGGCTCTGGAGCCCCTGACCCTGCCACCCAGCATGGCAGGGCAATGGGGGAGACACAAGGGTGGGCAGCCCTGGGCTCCCCTGGGCCTTGGTCCAGTCCTGGAGTTCAGTTTAAGAAAGATGTAACGACATTACAGAAAGACCTGAGAAGAACAGCAAAAAAATAAGAAGCTTGGAAAAACAGACTTATGAGGTCAGGTTGAAAGAACTGGGAATATTTAGTCTAAAGAAGGGAATGGGGACATCACAGCAAAGGGGAATATTTAGTCTAAAGAAGGGAATGGGGACATCACGAAAGACTGTTATGAACAGGACTGTGATCAACTGGTCTCCCTATCTAGCAAAGGTAGTACGAGAGGTTCACAGCTTGGGTAATTCAGGTTAGATATATAAACTGAAAAAACCCAACTAATTATGACAATGGTAAAATTCTGGATCAGGCTTCCAAGAGAGGTTATGATACCCTGCCAATAGAGATTTTTAAGAACAAGTTAGATAAATAACTGTCAGACATAGCCAATTCTGTCTCACTGTGTGTCTGGAAAGGGATGGGGGGGAGGCAGGGGCAGGAAATGGACTTGATGCCTCAAGAACCCTTCTAGCTGTACACTGTTTGATTCTTATAACATTTTTTTTCCTAAGAAATAGCAAATATTATAATGCAATACCTACCCCATTGTTTTCAGATGTCAATTTCCTTTATCAATACAAATAGAAATAAATTTTAAGGAGGTTCTTGTCATATTACTTGCCACAAACACATGCACTGGTAGGATAACCTCTTTTTCAGACAAATGCATTTGATTTTTCAAACCACCATATTTGTTCAGCCAACTCCTGTCAAGAACTAGAGATTAATATTTGAAGGACACTGACTGCCTATATTATTATTACTTAAGATTTGTTTCCTGCTTAATTTTTAAGATGTTAAGATTCAGTCTAATTGGGAACTTAAAAAGTCACAGTAGGAATGCGTCCAAGGAGAAAGACTACCACGCGAAGCTCCTCAGTGGACAAGGAGTATAACTGGCTGTCTTCTCCAGAGGGAAGGGACCATCTTCTTCCCCTGCTCAATACAGTAATGTATTCAAACAAACAAACATGAGGATGCATAAGCAATGAGATGAAGACTAATAGTAAAAATATTATAATGCCTTATATAAAATAATAGGGGGGCCTTACCTAGAATAAGATGTGCAGTATTGGTCATGGTCTTTCCAAAAGGCTAGTGAGGAATGTCGATTGGGACCCAGAGAAGAGTACTACTGGAAAAACTCGGGAAGAGTTTGAAAAGACTAGATGCTGCTCGTAGAATTTTGCCTTTTCTTCTTTTCTCCACACAGTGAAACTGTACTGGTTTTTCTGCATCAGAGATGTTAAGGCAGAGGGAGGAGGAACATGATTTGGCCCTTAGTATTTAGATTGCACCTATAATAGTAGATAATTTGCACATACAATCATATACTTATTTGCACCATGGTCAATGTAATTCTTTTGACAGTTTCAACCTCTCTTTTAATTGCTTAAAGGCATCACATTCTTTTTTCTTTAAGAATCAAAACACTGTATAATGTAGTCTTAAACTGGCCAGCAGAGCAGAAATCTGCAGTCCTTGCATATAGTACTCTCGTTGTCTATGTCTACACTTGAAAAGTTAAGTCAAACTTGTTAAGTCAACTTAAGAAGTCAACTTAATTTTTTAAAGTGTAGACATAAGAAGCCCAAGAGACTCACGGCTCCCTTCTCACTGGGACCTGCAACTTTCCAGCAGAAGGGACCTGCTGGCGAGAAGGGAGTCATGGGCCCTTCTGCCAGGAAACTGCAGGTCCCAGCAAGAAGCAGAGTCTCCCTTCTCCCTGGGGCCCATGGGAGTCCCGGCAAGAAAGAAGTCTGTGATCCCTTCTCCCTGGGACCCTTTTTGACAGGGAGCCATGACTCCCCTCTTGCCAGGGAGCTGCTGGGGCTCCCCAAACATGGGAGCCCTGGAGAAGGATGCTGCTTGCCCAGCAGCAGGGGATATTCTCGCCACTTGAGCCCTGGCTGCGGGAATGCAGGGGATTCCCACACTGCTGCAGCTCCAGCTTGTGTGGCAGGGGAGTCCCTTGCTGCTGCAGCCTTGGCCAGAACGGTGGGAGAATCCCTAGCCACTGTAGCCGGGGCTGGAGTGCTGCATCTTCTATGGAGAATGGAGCCCCAGGTCCCCCCAGGGACAAGGGAGACGCAGCTCTGTTCTCCCTTGCAAAAGGAAGCTGTGACTTCCTTCTAGGCAAGAAGATGTGGCTCCTGGTAAGAAGGGAGCTGTGTGGGGCTTCCCTGCCATGGCTGCAGTGGCTAGGGATTCTCCCTCAGCCCCCATGGCCGCGGCTCAAATGGTGAGGGAATTCTCTGCCACCAGGCCAGCAGCTCAATTCTCCAGGGCTTCCGTGTCCACAGAGTCCTGGCAGTTGTCTTCCCTGGGGCTTCTGGGACAAGGGAGCTTTGGTGGCTCGCTTCTGCAGGGAAACCCTCTGCTCCCTTGTCCTCAAGCCATGGTTCCCCAAGCCATGGCTCCCTTCCCTAGCTGGGGCTCCCCAGAGCCCTGGCTCTCTTCTCCTCAACCCTAGGTTGACTAAGTCAACCTAGGGTGTCCACACTGGTTTAGGTCAACTTTATAAAGTCAACGTAGACCTTAAATTGACCTAAGTAACAGGAGTTATTAAGTTGACTTAAGAACACCCTTAAGTCAACTTAATGAAAGACTGCTGTGGACTAGGGGTAATTTAGGTTGGCTTAACCATCCTTAAGTTGACCTAAATTGATAGCGTAGACATACCATTGACATTACGGAGTGTCATCCAATAGGCATTTACAGCAAGTAAACAGTGGAGTCCTGTTCTGAATATTATCATTTATATTGCTTTAGCAGTTATAGGGATTTCCATCATTGTGCCTGGTGTAAACACACACATCAGAAAGACAGTCAATTCTGAAGAGTGGTATCTAGGAACACTACAATTTGCATTTCTCCCAGATGTCCAGGGCTGCAGGGCAAAGAAACACTGATGAGCAGCAGCTTCAGGCCGAAAGGAACGATTAGGCCCTCTGACCACCTATATAGCATAGGCCCTCTACTGAGTCCAGTATCTAATGCTGTTACGCCTGCAACATTCTGACAGTTTTAAAATTAGAATCCTTTCTCTTGAATAAATGACTTATAGTGTTTATATTGCAACAGCGGGCAAGCTATACACAAGGGAAGGTTAACCATATACTTAAGCCTATTAATTCAGCTAAAATACTTTCTCCCACAGCTAGTACTGCTGAGACACTATTGTCCAAGAGCAGAATACATGCTACATGATGCTGCTGATGCAATGTCTTCATTCAACTTGGATGTGTGTGACCATGAGGAGGGGGTAAAACAGTGGCTAAAAACCAACCCTATAGGTTGGAATTGAAACGTCCATTGCCTAAGTGCTCATTGTCTGTCTGAGTGCAGCAACTCCTTTAATGTCTGATACCAAGAAAAAAGATTTCTGAGCAGGACCACCATCAAAAAAGACTTTGTAAACTCCCCCTTTTTTTCTTCCAGGAACACAAAATTGAACTACAGAAACCTGTGTGCATAAGAGTGATCCTTTGAGATTTCACCTCTGCAACCACTGAGAATTGTGAAAGAGGAAAACTGGGATTAAGAGACCCAAGGTCCTTTGCTCTCTGCTCCCCAGGGGGAGTTTGTTGGTGTGGGTTGGGCAGGTCATGATAATGCATAATAATAGTGATGGGACATATTGCTTCTATCAAACACAGAAGGTTGTTTTATAATTTTGCCTGCCTCCATGATTGTTGGTTTTCCTCCATGATGTCAATCTTGGGCCAGTCATCCCTCATGCTCATTGCTTTTGGGGGTGAGGACTCCTGATTTAATTAATATAGGAGAGCTAAATCCAGCTGCAGAATCTGAATTTCAATGAGATTCTGCTTTATAGCCCAGTTTTCAACTGGGATGACTGAGGCACAAAGAAGACATATGACTTTTCATGTAATGCATCATTGAATCTAGGTCCTTCTGCCTCCCAGGACGTCAGGCAAAGCAGCTTCCTTGTGTAACAGGCGAGAGAAAATGAGTCATTTTAAAAATAGATGAGCTTTTTTTCTGACCTTTTCAACAATTCATTTGTGTGATATATAAAATGAAAGCAGCAATTCCAACAGAGATGACAATATATACCATGTATTTTCCTCTATTGCATACACACTCCCTATGACAAAAAGGGAAAAAATACATGTTCTTGCTCTTGATATTTTTTTTGCATTAAAACTCTACCTGCAACTCATAATTCCCTTTGACTCTTATTAAGAGAACTCTGCAAACATTTTCCTCCCACCCCACAGCCCCTGCACATTTAAAACAAAAGAAATAAGTTAGACATAACTATCACATGCATGTAGTTGTCCATGGATATGTACCTTCACACAAGACCCCCTATGCACAGATTAATATTCTGGGTAAATCAGTCCTCATCCTCAAAAGGAACCCTCACAGGATCTTCAAAAGATAAGCCTGGGAACTTATATTCATAACTTTACTAGACAGCAAAAATAATGGACTTAATAAAGACAGTGGATTTATGATTCATTACAATTTATAACCTACTAACCCTCCTTTGGCCTATGACTCTAGAGGTGTTAATTGCCCACTTCTGCATTTAACTGTGAAATTTTGAGCACTTTTCCTAAACCCGAAGAAGATCTCTGTATGTCTCAAAAGCTTGTCTCTCTCACCAACAGAAATTGGTCCAGTGAAAGCGACTACCTCACCCACCTTGAATCTCTAATATAAACAATAAGTCAAGGGAATTCCTACAGGGTTTTTTTGAACTGTAGTAGGAGTTGAACACACTCTTATGAATAAGTATATGAAGATTTCTGAATTAGAAAATCTTGTGTTCTTCTTCGAGCGCTGCTCACATACAATCAGTTACAGTTGTCTAAGTGCCGCAGCAGAAGGATGTCCAGAAAGTCTTTTAGCCCTAGCCTGTCAGGTCAGGGTCAGCGGCCAACACCCCCACCATGCTGCAACTGTGGCTATATATGTTACCCTGACCCTGACCCTCGCTGTTGCTTCTTTCCACCCCCAGCAACGGTACTGGAACAGCCCATGCTTGCTCCTAGCAAGTGCATGTCTTTATTTTCATTAAAACTGAGTCTTGCGGTTTTTCCCCTCATGCCAGGATTCAAATCCTGTGTGACTTGCTGCAAGGCATTCCCAATCAAGGATCCTCACAAGAAGTGCCTCCTATGCCTAGGTGAGTCACACCTGGCGGAAAAATGCTCCATGTGCAAGTCCTTTAAAAAAAAGACACGCAGAGACAAGGAGCAAATCGCCCATGAACAGGCTTCACTACTGGCACCTGGTATGTCCATTCTCCCTTAAGGACCCGCTGGTACTGCATGCCAAGTCAGAACCAGGATCCACCTGGTGCCGCTTTCCGGCTAACAAAAAGCTGCAATCAGCATCTAACCTGGCACCATCTTGGTACTGTACCACCTCGCCTCTGGCTATCCCACTCTATGCGAAGGGTCTGGAGTGCCTCCTGGTGCCATCGACCCCGGAAGCCGTCAGTGCTGCAAAGGCACTACTCCAGATGCCAGCTCCTGTTGCAGAAAAATACAACTTAACCCAACTTGGGTGCAGAATCACAGCTAAAACAGTTTTATTTACCCGTTAGAACAGAATTGCTATAGAGAGGGAAAGAGCATTCAGGTGCTGGTTTCTGCTCCTGTAATGCATTACAGAAACTCTTATAGCTTATCAACAACATTAACATATATGCATATACATAAAGTAACAGTAATAAGATACAACATTTTCTTATTGGTACAGGCTAACATTATTCCATAAAAGGAAGCAAGGTCAGAAGGGAAAGAAATCTCACATGACAAAGTGATAATAGCTGGATTGAGGCAGCTTATACCAGTCTGATAAGGAAGGATGGTATGTGTCAAGGATGCTTAGTGTCTGGAGCAGAGAGGTACGGTGAGGCACCAGTTAGAAATTCCTTAGGTCTGCATTTTTTCACAGCATTCTTTCACACTCCAACATCACGGAGACCAACTTGGTTGAAGGGCAAGCCGGCCCTCTTGTCCAAGGACTGGATGACCTCTACAAGTGAAGCAGCACTGACACCATCATCACCGACTGCATCTGCTTTGGCAACGGAGAACAGTACCAATCCCCAACCCGAGCTAGGCATCAGGGAAGGTGACCGTTTGCCTCCTGACTCCTCATGCACTGCCTCAGTACTGTGCTCTCAAGGATCTAGATAGGTGAGATCTGCCTCAGTTTCCTCTGCTTCTTCTCACGAAGAGCCCTGGCACTGTGAATCCCCATTGACCTCAGCACTGACTCGGACGGTTACAAAGCCTGTGGAGAAATGTTGCCGTAAACATCCTCCAACTCCCCCGCGCAGGGGTGGGGGAATCATCCTGTTTTGTTGGTGCACACGCCCTCAGCACTGAACACCATTACCTCTCTCCCCTCCGTACCACCCAGATTGCACAGCTGACCCTGGGGCACGTGGCATGGCACCATCAATCTCAGAAGGGAGAGAGGTTGTTCCAGAACATGACACGACTCTGCACCATGCTCCTTCCAAGAGTGGACTAGCTGGTGGATTGACACACTGAGAACGATGATGCGGCATCCCCATAGCCTTTGGTACCACCTTTCACCGCGACCCCCTCCTCTTCAGAGGACTCAGATGAGGAACCCGACCCCAGCACCCGACACAGAAGATCCGGGATTCCCTTGTCATCTTCTCTGGCTGAGGTGACATATCAGTGGCCCCTGGCTTACAGGAACTACCCCTGGGCTAAGCAGGGCTTGTTAGGATGGATGGCTGCTAACTTCAGCCTGGACCTTTGGGTCATCAAAGAAGAGTGTAATCCCCTCCTTGATGTGGGAGATGCAGCCCCACCAGCCAAGGTTTCAGTTCCCCTGCATGAAGGGGTGAACAGCATTGCGAGGGCAATGGCAAAACCCACCCTTGGTCCCTCCTGTATTCAAGGTGGCTGACCGGAGGTACCAAGTCCTTGCCAACAAATTCGCCTTCCTTTTTCACCATCCTTCCCCAGGCTCCCTGGTAGTGGATGTGGTTAACCAGAAGGAGAGACAGGGCCAGCCAGGCTCTACTCCCACAAACAAAGAAGCCAAGAAATTGGACCTCTTTGGTAGGAAGGTTTACTCCAGTTTGGCTCTCCAGTTGCATATCGCAAACCATCATGCCCCCATGGGTAGATATGTATTCAACCTTTGGAAATCCATGGAAAGTTTCCGTGATGTAGTTCCCAGGGAACACGTTCAGGACTAAGACTATGGTAGAGGATGGCATGCTGGCTTCCCGTGACGTCTTGATGACCTCATGCGATGCATCAGACACTGCGTCTTGCAGTATTGCCTCTGAAGTGGGTATGCGGTGATCAGCCTGGCTACAAGGGTCCAGCCTTTCGTAGCAGATGCAGCTAACAATTCAGGACGTCCCTTTTGAAGGCCCTGCCCTCTTTGCTGAGTCCACAGACTCCAAAACTGCATGGGATGAAGGATTCCAGAGTCACCCTAAAGTCCCTGGGTATGTACATGCCCCAAGCAACTAGGTGTTCCTTTAGAACCCAAAAAACGCAGCAACAACCCCAACAGCTGCAACAGCAACCTCAACCTCAAGGGGCTCACCCAGAGTCTTACCAATATAACCAGTGCCAGTATATCAGCTCTGACAAGGAGAAAACTGTGTCAGGTAAAGCTTCAAAGTCCCAAACACGGAACACCCAACAGGGTACTGGTTCTTCCTGCACTGCTGGCCAAAAGCAGCACTTTTGACGGTTAGAGGGCTGCACGCACCCCATCCAACCAATGGTCTTGAGCAATAGTCTGGCTCCCTTTATACCCCATTGGGCCAGCATTACAACCAACCGTTAGATACTCAAAACAGTATCAAAAGGATACTCCATACAATTCAAATCCATTCCCTGAGACAGAAACCCCCCCCACCTCTTGGGAACTTAGAGCTCGATCTGTTGCTGCAAAGGGGATGTGAAAAGCTGCTCTCTCTGGGGCCAACAGAGGAGGTCCCAAGGAAGCAGTGGAGAAAGGGTTCTACTACCATTACCTCCTTGGCCTCAAGCCAAATGGCGACCTAAGACCAATTCTAGATCTCAGGGCCTTAAACAAGCCTATAAGGAAAATAAAATTCTGCATGATTTCTCTATCTCAGATCATCCCAGTTCTAGACCAAGGGGACTGGTTCACAGCCCTCGATCTAAAGGATGCTTATTTTCACATAGCAATAAGGCCCCACCACAGGAGGCTTCTCAGATTCCTGGTGGGGGAAAGACACTTTCAATACACATGACTCTCATTCAGACTATCCCTAGCCCCCAGCATATTCACAGAATTCGTGGTGGCAGTAGCAGTGCACCTACGAAGGCAGGCATAAGGATCTACCCCTACCTTAACGACTGGTTAATAAAGGGGACATCAAAATACCAAGTTCAACACAGCATCAGAGTCATAAGAAAGCTGTGCAAGTATCTGGGTCTGTGTGTAAACCAAGAAAAATCAAAATTCTCCCCAATCCAGAGAACAGAGTTCATAGGTGCTCTCTTAGCCTCCATAAATGGGAAACATCCCTGCTCCAGTCAAGGTTTCAATCCATTTGCACCATCATCTCAGAACTCCAGAATGCCCCAATCACCACAGCTAGACAGTGCCTTCAACTCCTGGGCCACATGGCAGCCTCCATCTCTGTGATAAGAATGGCTCCCCTAAGAATGAGGCCTCTTCAACTCTGGCTGACCACAACCTTCAACCTACAGAGACATCCTTTGAACAAGGTACTGTCGGTCCACTGCATGGTCCTGAAAACGTTGAAAATTTGGCAGGACCCACTCTTTGCCATGTGGGTATTCCCTTTGAGGCCTCGAACCCTACAGTGACTCTGATCATTGATGCCTCAGACCTGAGGTGGGTTGCTCATATATCAGAAGGTCTTTCAACCCAAGGGAACTTGTCTCCTAAGGACAAATTCCTGCACATAAACATGAAGGAGCTCAGAGCTATCCGTCTGGCTTGCAGGACCTTTCTGGACTTAATAAAGGGAAAGAAAGTCCAGGTCCTAACAGACGACATGGCAGCCATGTTTCACACAAATTGCCAAGGGGGTGTTTGTTCTCCGGCTCTTTGTGCGGAAGCAGCCAGCCGCTGGCAACTGGCCTTGAGGCACAACTTTACCCTGGTAGCAGCACACCTCCAGGGGTGGACAACAGCACAGCAGACTCACTGAGCAGGACTTTTCTGTCACATCACAAGTGGTCCCTGCACATGGATGTGATGTCCCACATAACCAGTTGGTGAGGTATGCCCCAAATAGACCTCTTCATGACATGTTGGAATTGGAAGTGTCACACCTTCTGCTTCCTCAGACATCAGGAGAAGGACTCACTTGCAGATGCCTTCCTTATACCATGGGGGGGCTCACTGATGTATGCTTTCTCACCAATTCCCCTGATATACAGTGTCCCTCTAAAGATAAAAAGAGACAGAGCGGACATGATACTTATAGCTCCAGACTGGCCCAGACAACACTGGTACTCAGTCCTACGGGACCTGCCTTCCCTTCCTGGCAGACTTGTTAGCCTGGGACTTAGGTTGCCTCAGGCACCCAAATCCATGAATATAACACATGATGGCCTGGAGGCTGCATGCTTGAATGAATCTGAGAAACTCTGATCAGACAGAGAAAGGAAAATACTTATAGGCAGTAGAAGACCCTCTACTAGATCCAACTGTATAGCCAAATGGAGATGCTTTACCCAATGGTCCAGAGGGAAGGGGATTGTACCCGAATCAGCTCCCATTCATTCAATACTTGACTACCTACTGGACCTCAAGAATAGGGGTTTGTTAACTCCCTCTCTTAGGGCCCACCTAGCGACTATCTCAGCCTTGCATGATAAGGAGGAGGAGGTACCAGTCTTCTCCCACCCCACATCCATGAAGTTCTTGAAAGGATCTTCCCTCATACCAAAGATCTCACCCACCCAATGGTACTTGAATGTGGTGCTTCACCATTTAACAGAGCCACCTTATAAACCCTTGGACTCATGTACATTGTTGGTCCTCTGATGGAAGGTGGCCTTTTTAGTAGCCATAACCTCAGCAAGAAGGGTCTCAGACTTGAGGGCCCTTTCCTTAGAGCCTCCATACACAAGGTTCTTCGCTGATAAGGTGCTACTGCATCTGCACCCATCATTCCTCCTGAAGCCGGTCTCTCTTTTCAACCTGAACCAGGATGTTTGCCTCCCAGGGTTTTTCCCGGACCCTCAGGTCATGGAGAAACAAAGGAAATGGCACATGCTGGATGTCAGAAGGGCATTCTTGACATACACTGAGCATACATGCGCATTCCGCAAGACTTCTCAGTTCTTCATCACAATCGCAGAATGAAAAAAAGGACAACCAGTGACTACACATGGTGCATTTCCAAATGGATAGTGAACTGTCTCAAAGACTGTTACAGAAGGTCAGGTACACCCCTCCCAGGGAAAGTCAGGGCATACTCAATGAGAGCCCAGGCTCATCAATGGCCTTCCTCGCTCAGGTCTCAATTCAGGAGATCTGCAGACCAGCTACACGGTCTTCAGTGCATACCTTCATGATACACCATGCCATCATCCAAAAGGCAAGAGAGGATGACGCATTGGGCAGAGCTGTACTCAGTGTGGGTAAGCTGTAACTCCGTCCACCATCCTGGGTATGGCTAGCAGTCACCTGTAACTGAATGATGTGAGCAGTGCTCGAAGAAGAACTGTGGATTACCGAAGTAACCACCCTTCTTTGAGAGGGGCTGCTCACATACGTTCAGATCCCTCCCACCGTCCCCGCTACTCAGAGTTGGCAAAAAGAAGGGACTGGGGTGATCCGGGTCAGGGTCACACATATAGTTGTGGTCGCTGCATGGAGGGGGCTTTGGCCACTGACCCTGCCCTGAGAGGCTAGGGCTGAAAGACTTTCTGGATTACCACGCACTGCGGCACAGACACCTGTAACTGAATGTATGTGAGCAGCCCATCGTGAAGAAGGATGGTTACGTTAGTAACCCACCATTCACAATACAAAAACCTGTGCAACTTATCTAAAATCCTTCTGCCAGATGGAGTTGTTAGCAATAAAGGCAGGGCTCAATATGTAGGGGTTCCTGTCAATGATATAACACCAAGCCAGCTTGAGCCCCACCCAGTCACCCGGGAAATTACACACTCTCTGCCAAAAAGCAATATTCCCCTCTCACAAGCACAGAATCTGAATGTAGAAAGTAAACCTGTTTATAAAAGGAAAGAAGCAACTCAGCACTGGTTTGGGAAAAGAGTGCAAACAAAATTCATAAACACAAAATATCCATGAGCGGTATGCACAGCACCCCAGTCTGTGTGAGGCCTTGTTCTTCGCCTCTCCCTTTTTACTTCTCCTTGCCCTACTGTCTGTCAGATATGCACTGTTTGCATCTGCACTGGTGGGCTTGGTTACTGTCCTCTGCTGACTCCCTCTCTTGCTGGTCACTGCTCAACTAGCCTGTTCTTTTGTTTCCTGCTGCTTGCCAGTTGCTGGGCTTAACTAGCTCTACTGTCTGTGAGTTTTTCATGGTTTCCCCATTAGCAATTTCATCTCTACTGAGTTCAGCTTCAGTGATTTCATCTTTCAGTTTGTTAGGAAACCCTGCTGCCCATAGGAGCATTGTCCATGATTTTTAACAAAACAAAAAACTCCAAGAGGAATCCCATTAAGTCTATATTTGAATAGTGAAAGAGACAGTCAAACCATGCCAGAGAGCAGCTCTTAGTCACAGCCTGTGCAAGCAAGACAGGAAGACTTTGTCCCCTCCTTGCTGTTTTCACAGTGCTCTGGCATCCAAACACCTCCTTTTTTTTTAAATTCTGTTCGGAGGAGAGCAAATCTTTCATCAGAACATGCTAAGCATATTTCTGTTGCCATTTGTTCATATAATAGATGACAACATTGCAATAGATGACAAACCTGCAATTAAGCTTTATGTGATTTGTAACCAATACCAGACAAATTGACCATTTCCCTCATGCTGAGCACCTAGCTGTGCTTATGTAGATACAGTGTCTCCTCCTCACTTTAGCTGGCTCAGCAGAGGATGCCCACTCAAAGATCTTACTTCCATATTTATAGCATAGGCCCCAAAATATCCCATATCCCCAAAGGGTCTCTCTTCTTTCTCCTCCTCTTTTGTTTTTCAAATAAAGATTGCATTCTTGTTCCTAACATCTGCCAGTCCCCCTCTTCCTTTTACAAAGGCAGAAAGGCACCTTTTAAAAATGGAAGTTAAAACTTAGCAAGGAAAATAGAAAGGAGCATAAATTCTGGCAAGTGAAGAAATACAATTAGGAAGGCCAAAAATAATTTGAGGAGCAAGTAGTCAAAGACTCAAAAAGTAACAGCAAAATAGCATTTAAGTATATCAAAAAGCAGGAAGCCTGCTAAACAACCACTGGGGCCAATGGACAATTGAGATGTTAAAGGAGCACTCAAGGAAAGAAGGCTACAATGTGGAAACTAAATGGCTTCTTTCCACTGGTCATTACATCTCAGAATGTGAGGGAAATTCCCAGAATGAGCCATTTTTATTGGGAGACAAATCTGAGGGACTGTCCCAGATTGAGATGTCGTTAGAGGATGTTTTGGAACAAACTGATGAATTAAATAGTAATAAGTCACCAAGACAAGATGGCATCCACCCAAGAGTTCTGAAGGAATTCAAATATGAAATTGCAGAGCCACTAACTGTCATTTGTAACCTATCATTTAAATCAGTTTCTGTATAGATGACTGGAGGATAGCTACTTTGACACCATTTTTATAAAAGATTCCAGAGGCAATTCTGGCAATTACGGGTGCATAAACCTAACTTCAGTATGAGGCATACTGGTTGCATCTATAGTAAATAACAGAATTATCGGACACATAGATGAATATTTGTTGTTAGAGAAGAGTCAACATGACTTCAGGGAAGTCATTCCTCACCAATCCACTAGAATTCTGCTGGGGATTCAACAAGAACGTGGACAGAGGTGAGTCAGTAGATAGACTGTACTTAGATTTTCAGAAAGCCTGTAACAAAGCCCCTGACCAAAGGCTCTTAAGCAAAGTAAGCTGCCATGGGGTAAGAAGGAAAGTCATTCCATGGATCAGTAAAAGGTTAAAAGATAGGAAACAAAGGGTAGAAATAAAATCAGTTTTCAGACTAGAGGGATGTAAATAGTGGTGTCCCTCAGCAGTCTGTACTGGAACCAGTACTATTCAATATATTTATAGGTGATCTGAAGAAAGGGGTAAATAGGAAAGTGGAAAAATCTGGAGATGATACAGAATTACTCAGAATAGTTAATTCCAAAGTAGACTTGCAAAGAATTACAAAAAAACTCTCACAAAATTAAATGACTGGGCAACAAAATGGCCAATGAAATTCAGAGTTGAAAAATGCAAAGTAACGTACATTGGAAAACATAATCTCGACTATACATATAAATGAGGGAGTCTAAATGAACTGCTACCACTCAAGAAAGAGATCTTGAAGTCCTCATGGGAAGTTCTCTTGTAGTCAGAAAACTATAGGAGTGCTAGAAATTATTAGGAAAGGGTTAGGTAAGAAGACAGAACATATCATAATGCCAGTATATAAATCTATGGTACACCCACACCTTGAATACTGCATGTTATTACAGTCATCTTATTGCAAAAAAAGATGTATTATAACTGGAAAAAGAGAAAAAAAGGGCAACACAAATTATTTAGGATCTGGAACTGCTTCCATATGAGGAGTGATTAAAAAGACTGTGACTTAAAGACAGATGGCTAAAAGAGGATATAATAATGGTCTATAAAATCATGAATTGTGTAGAGAAAATGAATGAGGAAGTGCTACTTCCACCTTCTTGTAACACAAGAACTAGGGGTGACCAAAAGAAATGAATAAGCAGTAGGTTTTAAACAAACAGAAGAAAGCATTTCTTCACACACCACGTGGTCAACCAGTGAAACTACTTGCTGGAACATGTTGTGAAGGATAAGACTATAATGGGGTTCAGAATAGAACTAGATACATTCATGGAGGATAGGTAGGTCCATCAATGGGTATTAGCCAGCATAGGTGGAGATTATTGTGTGCAAGAAGCTGGGACTAGGCAACAGGATGGATCACTTGATGATTACTTGTTCCCATTATTCTCTGTAAAGCACATGGCATTGGCCACTGACACATGAGAGGGTACTGGGTTAGATAGACTATTGGTCTGACCAGTATTACCATTCTTATGTTTCTTATGTTCTTTACGCTCCACGCTTCTCCTTCCTTTCTTTATTTCTTTTCTATCTACAAAGAAAGAGCATGCTCATTTAAATCAGATCTTTGTTTCTTTATAAAATGTCCATTCAAAAAAATTATGGTATGTATAATGCAGTTCCTATTACCTTACTCATTTTCAATGACAGGAATGTGGGGTCATCAACACTGCCTTATATTCATTATGCAAATAATATTGTATCCTGCATGCAAATTTTCTTCTTTTTTTAATTATATGATCCATCAAATTTGGGGGGGAAAAGACCTCAGGTGGAACCTATATGTTTTAGTTCTAATAGTCTACTCTGTATTCTTTTTTTAATGTTTTCCTATTGAAGAAAATAAATCTAGCAAATTTTATAATAGAAAATGAAAAACATTTGATGTTACCCTACTGTCTATCATCAGGCTGTTCCTCTTTGTCCGTCTGGGATGGGGGCCATGCCACCTCACTACGGTACTCTGGTGGCTGCAGACTCAAGCAATGGGAGTTCGCTTGGGAGCCAGGTAATGGATCACTTTCTGCAAATCAACAAGCATACGGTATCTGACCCCAGACAGGGCAAATACAATGTCCCCTATCCCTGAGCCCTTGAGTAGTGGGTAAAAGTACGCTGCTCCAAGTCCCATGTAAGGCAAGCTGGCAGTCTATAGGTCCCATCCTCCAGGAGGACGGGGTGGGGAATCAGTCACTAGCCCTCTGTGGGCTGAGTCAACAAATAAAGGGCCCCAGCCCTCTGGTGGGCAGGCAGGCAAACAGCTATGGCCCTGAGCCAGCCAGGCAAATACTCTGTGGCCCTGAGTTGGGCTTACAAGCCAGAATTAGGCAACCACACCTGCAGTGGTCTGGGAAGGAAGGAGGGGGATGGGGATGCAGGACTCTTGACTCTACTGCATCCCAGAGCAGTCTGCCACTTGGTCAGAAGAACTCCAGCCGCAATGCACTGAGTCAGCTGCAGGTCGCCAGCCCACTGGGAAATTGTCCAGCAGCCCTTGGTTACTTCCTGCCCTCTCTACCTGTGGCATCTGATCCATTGAGCCCCCCTCAGCCTCTTTGGGGTACTCTGCCAGGGTTCACAGCCCTCTACTACGTCCACCAGTGGCAGGTCCAGAAACTCCTTGGAGCTGTCAATGAATGGCAGCTCCTTTAGATCACACCCCGGTAGGGTCTCCTCTCAGTCATAGGCAGCTGACAGGTTCTCCAGATTATCGATAGCAGGTAGTGACTCTAGATTACCGGTGGCAGGCAGCTCCAGTGGTTTCTGGGGACCCTCTAGGTCATAAGGAGCAGATAGCTCTGGAAGGTCCTCCAGGTGCTAGGTCTCAGGCAGCTCCTCCACAGGGTAGTGGTTTACCTGGGTCTCCCTGGGTCCTGGAGACCAGCAGCCATGTGTCAGCCTGCCACTCCCTGGGGTGGACCAGCCAGTCAGGGGCAGGTCAGGAGCTTCACGGATGGTGGCCTCTGGCCACAGGGCCCCTGTGAGGGCCAGGGCGTCTCCAGTATTGGGGACAGCCCCACAGCCAGGCTGGCCCACATAATGCAGAGGTGCAAATCCCTGAAACTGGGCAGCCTGGGACCCTTGGGGCCCTTAATCCACCCCTGGCATGGGACAGACCAACAGTCCCCTGCAGCCTGGTGACCAGAGGCTTGGCCCTTTCCCGTCCCACTCCCCCTCAGTACACTATTAATGAAAATTCAAAATGATCTGGACAAACTGGAGGAATGATCTGAAGAAAATAAGATGAAATTCAATAAGGACAAATGCAGAATATTCCACTTAGAAAGGAACAACCAGTTGCTCACATACAAAATGACTTTCTCGGAAACAGTACTGCAGAGAGGGATCTGAGATCACAGGGATCACAAGTCTAATATGCATCAGTGTAATAATATTGCAAAGTAACAAAACACCATTCTGGGATGTATCTGCAGGAGTGCTGTAAGGAACTCACAAGAAGTAATTCTTCTACTTTATTTCATGCTGATTAGGCTTCAGCTGGAGTATTGTGTCCAGTTCTGGGCACCACAATTCAGGAAAGATGTGGACAAATTGGATAAAGTCCAGAGAAGAGCAACAAAAATGATGAAAGATCTAGAAAACATGACCCATGAGGGAAGATTGAAAAAAATATTTCTTTTTTAGTGTGGTGGAAAGAAAACTGACAGGGACATAACACTTTCAAGTACATAAAAGGTTGTTACAAGTAGGAATGAGAAAAATTTTCTCAATCTTTGAGCATTAGACAAGAAACAATGGGCTTAAAATTCAGCAAGGGCAGGTTAGTTTGGAAATTAGGAAATACTTCCTAACTGTCAGGGTAGCTAAGCACTGAAATAAATTGTTTTGGGAGACTGGGAAGCCTCCACTATTGGAGATTTTTAATATCTGCTTAGATAAACATCTGTCAGGGATGGTCTAGATAATACTTTGTCCTGCCCTAAGTGCAAAGGCCTGGACTAACTTGTGAGGGCCTTTCCAGTCCCACATTTCTATTATTCCATGATTATGGGCATTTCAAATGTGCCCATCATTGTGGTACCTAGGGACTAAAATTAATAGTAACTGATGTTAACTTTATATGTTTTGCACAAGAGTCTGATCATCTGCAACATAAGGCCTTATTCACTTTTACACTAAGATTTTTTCACACCACTCAGCAATATGGGAGTGCCTTCAAATGAATATAAATATAACTTACATGCACTTTAAGTCATCTTGATGGTGTCCTGGCAGTGTAAAAGGACCTAAATATAAATGAGAGTCAGGCCCAGGAAGACTTGTGTGATGGCTTGTGCAGGTGATGAAAAGATTCTTCATCAGCACCATAGGCTATAGCACTGCTATTCAACCACTGTGCCAGGGCACACTGGTGTGCTATGAGAACTGTCCAAGCATGCCATGAAAATTTGTACAAACATAATGAAAATCAATGTAAAACAGACATTATTTCATTTTAAACTAATCTTCTATCCAACCAAAATTACAAGTCATAAAACTTGTGAAAATTAATCATCATATTAAAAGCAAGATATCAGTCTTCTGATTCTAAAATGTGAGCGTTCTAAACTAAGGTGGTCAAAGGGCAAAACTGAGATAACGTATTTTTTTCCCGGTGGATTTGAAACATTAATGCATTTGATCCTTCTTTAGCTTGTTGTATGTCTCTGTTGCAAAGCTCTCTAGTAAGACCGTAACCATAGTAAATGTCACATTTATGAGCAATCAGTTCAGTTAAAAAAAGTGGGTGATCTATGGAATTGTTTGTCTCATTGAAGTGTGGCTGTGTTACCAAAAAGGTTGGGAATCATGGGCCTGTGGTATATCTTGTATAGTTCAGCTGCTCCAGAGGTTGAACAGCCTATGTAGTTAATCTGAGTGTCTTCCTCTCAGAATCCCAGACAAATGCATCATGAAGTGAGAGATTTTATGTTCTTTCATAGATAAAATCACTCAGCTACAGACAGAGCTATCTGCTTCCAAGAGAACTATTTATGATATCTTTAGGAGACAAATATAGCTTCTTCATTGCCTCAGCCAGAATTGTTTATTGAGTTTTCCAGGGGCTATGGCCTGAATGAGATAGATTCAACTTCATCCTGACTGATGAAAACCAGTGGAGGAGACATTGCATCAGCTGTTGATGGGTATTGCCTGTGTTCCCTTGGGAGGGCGGAGTGCCAGGTGTCCTCAAGAGGGAACTACTGAGGCTGTACTCAGGAAAGCAGCTCCTGACATGGACAAGCATGCCAAATACTGACTTGTTCAAATCTCTCATTTGTAAAAGGTCAGTGCCTCATGGTGAAGCAATTCTTTTCTTACTTCAGATTTCCAGGAAGCCAGTGAATCTTAGTTTGAAATCTGAGCATAGTATAGACATTGCAATGGCTGAGCTGGTGGATTAAATCCTCATGGGACACATGAAGAGTCATGCTAATTGTCTTAGATCATTCTTTGTTTTCAATCAGGCTGACTAGGAGGTAGTGACAAGCTTCTGTGCCATTCTTGAGTAGTGCCACTATCCTGTCCTCATGTCAGTAAAACTTTTCTATTACACTAGTAGTGTACTGCAGTTTGTCAGGGAATCTCCGTACGACTCTTGCCTCAGACTTTGTTCATCTTGATACATAGTGTCTGAGGTATGGGTTCTATGGGAACTTCCCGAGGTGCAAAGAGATTAGAGAAGCCTGTTGCACACCGCATAAGATCCAGGGTGACTGCTTTGCTTTAGTTCTGAAATTTCACAGGTCCTGCTGTTCATGAGAGAAATCCTTTCTGCACAGTCCCTAAAGTACAGTGGCAAGTTGATCTATAATGTGGATTTCATCCAGTGCCTGGGAGAATGTATTCCAACAGCATCTAGTCAAAAAGTGCTAGGTTATGGAATTAGACATGCAAATATCCATTTTCTGCAAGACAGCAGAACTATGAAATCTTAGCGAACAACAGTTCTTTTCATTTTCATGGCTTCCACTAAAAATGTTCAGGGAATATTGTTTGGACAGTTAAGCACTCAAGACAAAAACTGCTAAATTAAGATTGCACATGCACCCTCAAACTCTATTCTTTGTTCATATACTTTGACCCACTATTTTGTTTAATCACATGATCACACACTATTAAATACTATAGTATTATAAAACGATACTTCAAACTTAAGCTTTGTCTACACTAGCACTTATATCTGTAAAACCTTCAGCACTCACGGGTGTGAAGAGAACACTCCCAAGTGACATAAAGTTTGCTGGCAAAAATGCTTGTGTAACTGTGCTACCTTGACAAGAGAGAGCTCTCCTGATGACATAATAAAACCACCTAAACAAACAGTGGTGGCTATGTTGACAGGAGAGCCGCAAGAGAGACACTGTGCTGTCACCATAGCCCTGTTCACACAAGCATTTTTGCCAGCAGATCTGTTGTTGTTTTCTTAACACCCCTTAGTGACAAAGGTTTTGTTAGCGTAAGTGCTAGTGTAGACACAGCCTCAGATAAATGTGTTGCACAGTGTACTACTTTGCACTGCTTCAGGGATGCCAGAAGTAGTTCATGAAGTTTATATTTATGAAAAGAAAGCTACGGCTATCAACAGTATTTATCCAATATCCCCACAGAATAAAATGTGCAAAATAAATTAAAAGTGAAAAATTCCTGGCATATTTGTTATCTTTCTATCTATATCAAAACTCACAGAGAATATAGCTTTGTAATTAATTGTCTCAGCTTCCTGAAGAGCTGTTCTACAGGTTGAAGAAAAAATTCATAATGTCATACATTGTGATGACAAAAATATAAAATAAGTACCTTAGAAAGAAGTGCTCATATAAATTAACTAAGTCACTACAAGAAATTGGACCGTTATAGTAATAAAATCAGGCATAATAAAGTAAAAATATTGAAAGATGCCATCCATATTGCAGCAGAGTGAGGCCTAGTCTGCCTCTACAGGTCCCGCACTTTTATTCTGTAGCCTGGTAAATTCTGGTTTGTTACTCTTAATTTCTCCAAGGTGGGGGTCCCCCTTTTGGAACTAGTCCAAGCTATAGTCCAGCTGGCCTCGCCATTGGATCTTCTTCCCTGTTTGACTGCCCCTAGGTATGGCTGAATGGCAAGAGGATTTGGGGGAACCCAGTCCCACCCTCTACCCCAATCCCCAACACAGGGATCCTATGAATTGCAGCCTCCAAAAACCGAGTGCAGGAGGGCTACTGTCTTTCCCGGGACACCAATCCTTGGCCCCACTGCTCCTGATCTGCCTTCTGGGACTAATAGGGTTCCACAGCCTCCTTTTCGGGAGCCTATCAATCTCTGTGGTCTCTCTCCTGTTTGGGGTGGGGTTGCCCCAACTTCACACCCTTGCTCAGTTCAGCTGTAGGAAAGAAGAAAAGCAGGGTTGGGGCTAGAGTTCTAGGACTAATTTGGCATCCCCCAAATTGTCTGGGGCCCCAGGGTATAGGCCCTGTTGACTCTTGCAATAATCTACCACTGTTTAGGCACTCCTAACATGCCAGTGCCTCTAGGCACGAACTTACTGTTTATAGAATACAGCCCTGAACACAGAACCATAATTTACTACCCTACTATCCTTATCCCATCAAACAATGCAAAAAGGCCTTTTTACTCATGTCAGAGCATTATGTCATCTTAAAGACCTTCAGAGGCTGTTGATTCCAAATAAAGTGTTAACTGCCAATTTATGAGACTCATGAAGGCTTAGATTGAAAAGAATCAGTTTGGCTTATATTGTTATTGAAATAAGTAGTAATTCCTCCTTTACACAGAGAACAACATATGCTATGTCCCATTCTTTAGGGATTTCTTTAGTGAGAACAGGTAGATTAAAAATAGACACATTTGGTTTTGCAATTATCTTAGAAGCCACATTAAAAAGAGAGAGAGAGATTAAGTTTTAAGCATACCACTTCATTGTCAATGGAGTTTGCATCAAACAGTCTCCTTGTTTCTTCTCAGCGCAGTGTGATCTCTTTATAAAGAACTGGGATTTAGAAGAGGAAAAAAGGTGTCAGATGTAAAATAACAACTGAGGTTTTGAAATTGATCTCCTTAATTGTTAAGCTTTCTAATTCTTCTTCTTCTATTTCCTGGCCTCTCCCCCCACAATGTCTGCCTAACTGAAACCTCTGGCTCCAGGCTGATATACATTGACCCTAGTTACAGAGCCAGAGATTTAAAAGATGCCCTTATGCTGTAAAGGTGTTAACATAAACATTTAAAGGAAAATTCAATCTTTTTCAAAATTTCTGAATCATCTCTGCTTATATCAGAGACAACACCCTTGCTTAACATTGAGAGTGCGTAAAAAGAAAAGGTGACATTTATCTATTATTGGGAAGCTGTCATTATCTAGGATGGAGAGAAACTTTTTTTCAGATGGAGAAGGTAGGTAGAAAAGTTGCATCTTCTTCATCCTCCCCTAACTTCATGGCCATCTTTTAAGTGTGTAATGTTTCATATGCTACACAGCTCCCCTGTGAAGGCATCAGTAGATGTTTCCCCTCCATGTCCGGAAAGTGACTCCAGGAATTTTGCAGGAAGGGTATGAGGATGGCTCAGGTCTCTAACAGGGATACTTGCCTCAAACAGTTTGGAAAATGAGTTAAGAAGACAGCTTACTTTCCATGAAACAAACAAGGAGTCTGGTGATGTTTTAAAGGCTAACAAAAGTGCCACGCGACTCCTTGTTTGTTTTACTGAAATAGACTAACATGGCTACCCCTCTGAAATGTTCTTCTTTTGAGTTCGTTTTGGGGCACTGGGTAGAGGTGGTAGAGAAGTAGAAAAGGAAAATGATTTGGATAAAAGGGTAAACAGTGAGGTAGGAAATTTTGCAAATGATTAAAAACTACTCAAAATAGTTAAGTTCAAAGCAGACTGCAAAGAGTTACAGATGGACATCACAAAACTGGGTGACAGCAAGAAAATGGTAAATGAAATTAAATGTTGATAAATGAAAATTTATGCATATTTGAAAAATAAAATCCCAATATTACATATAAAATGATGACATCTAAATTAGTCATTACCACTCATGAAAGAGATCTTAGAATGATTGTGGATAATTCTCTGAAACATCCTCTTAAGGCAGTCAAAAAGGCTACAGAATGTTGGGAATCTTTAGGAAAGGGATAGATAATAAAAGAGAAAATAGCATATTGCCTCTTTACAAATTCATGGTACATTCACATCTTGAATACCACATGCAGATTTGGTCATCCCATCTGAAAAACCAAGATATCTTGGAATTGGAAAAGGTACAGAAATGAGCAACAAAAAAAAATTAGGGATATGGAATAGCTTCCATATGAGGAGAGATTAAGAGGACTGGGACTTTAAAACTTGGAAAAGAGATGACTAAGGATATGCTAGAAATCTATAAAATTGTGACTGGCATAGAGAAAGTAAATAAGGAAGAGTTAATTAGTCCTTCTCATAACACAAGCACTAGGGGGTCAGAAAAAAAATTAATAAGCAGTAGGTTTATAATGAAAGAAAGGGAATGTTTTTTCACACCATCAGTGGAACTGTTTGCCAGAGGATATTTGGAAGGCCAAGACTATAAAAGGATTCAGAAAAGAACTAGATAAGTTCATGGCGGATAGTAACTGCTAGCCACCAGTAACTGTTAGCCTGGGTGGGCAGGGATGCAAAACTGTGTTCTGAAGTCTCCCTAGCCTCTGTTTGCCAGATGCTGGGAATGAGTGATAGGGGATTGTCACTTGATGATTACCTTTTCTGTTCATTCCCTTGGAAGCACCTGACACTGGCCACTGTTGGAAGACAAGATACTAGGCTAGATGGACCACTGGTCTCACCAAATATGACTGTATTTATGCTCTATGTCTTTAAATGAGTCAGACAACTGGTCTGGAGACTTAGCAGTACCTGAGGTGTAAAGTCAGGCTCGAAGGTTAGCGAAGGTCCAAGGTCAGGCTGTGTAGACGATATTTGATGATTCCTAGGCTGTCTTCTTAACCAAAGACTTTCAGTAGCATCATTTATTTCATCTTCCTGCTGAGAATTTATTTTTATTCTGCTAGTATGTAATAAAGTTGTGATATGCAAAAGACCTGGAAGAAGACAGATCTTTAGTTTTTGGTCCCAGTTGTATGACATAGATCATTATCCATTAATTCCATCAAACGGGTACAGATCTCAGGAATTTACCTCTGTCAGGAGAGTTTGCAGGATCCAGCCCGAACAGTTGACCCACTGTACATGTGAATTAAGTGGTCATTCATGAACAGAACCACCACTACTTCTATTTTTGTGTCCTAAATGGTCTCTATATTACTTTAACATAAGGTATACCATTAGTGATCAATTAGTTTCCAACCAAAGGGTAGGTGGATCAGACTACTGCATATACATTCCAGGTACAAGCTACTGAAACCCACTGAAAACAGCTGGAACATCAAATTCCATTAGTTCTCAGGCAAACTGAATCACATGCCTCAAAAGCCTTGGGTTACCTGAAAGGAGCCACTTACACTTTCATGCAGCAACTCCCTGTGGGCTTGGCTTGTAGACAAAATTCTCACTTCAGGTGAGGACAGTGGTTGAAGTATAATTTGACAAACCCCAGAACGCTCCTAATCTCTGGGCCTCCTTCCCATATTGTCCGGGTCCCCTTCAGGAATATGCGGGCCTCAGCCCAGGTACGCATTTTTTAACCACTTCTCAGTGCCATATGCATCAGTTATTGCTCCATAAAAACACTGGCTCCGATCTTGGCATCACATGCTGCCCCCTCTGCACCTCTCTGACCTTGATCCCAGCCTCACATGCTGCCTCCACTGCCCCCTGGCCCTGTTCCTGGACTCACACACTGTCCCTCCTGCCCTGATCTGGATCTCCCACACTTCCCCCTCCACTCCCCTTACCCTTGTCCCAGCCTCATACGCTGCCCCCTCTGCCCCTACCCCCTTGAAGGGCTGGCCTCAGCACCCCCACCCCCATCACTTAGTGCCCCTACTGTAGCTGGGATCTCAGTCCCTGGCTGGAGCTGGGTAGCCTCATCCCACCCCCTCTTGCCTGAGGAGGGGAGAGATGGGGTCAGCCCTTCACAACCCATCGCAGGGGTGCAGGTGAGGATGTTGAGGGGTCTCCTGGATCAGATCCATGTAGTTTCCCTCACTTTCTTTTCCTGCAGGGGCTCCAGAGCTGTTCTGCAGTTAGATGCTCCCTCCTGGGTCCTAGTGATGGATGAATTTTGTTTCTATATAACCTGGGCAGCCAGAGGGGGCATCTTCCCAGCACTAGCACCCAGGAGGCAGCTCCCAACTTTCTCAGTCTGACGCTGCTTCTCCATGAAGGAGCTGCCCAGCCTGGCTGCAGCTCCATGGCCAGGCCAGAGCAGAACGTGCATTCCCCCCGATTTTTTTTACTTGTAGGACCCACAGAATGCTGGCCTCTCAAATTCATGGGCCCCGGAACAATGTTCCGGTGTGTTCTGGCTTACTTTAACCCCTGGGAGAGGAGGTTGCAAGCTTTATCCATGTAAAATTCCTCACCCTATCTCCTTTGAGTCTAGGCACTCCTAGTTAACCAGCTGCAATAAAGAATGGATCCAGGCAAGTTTTGCTTGAAGAAGAGCAAATGGTTGCTTGCAGTTTTCAAGGCAGTTAAAGGCAGTTTTCAAGTCAGCGACCTTCACTGATATGTGCTTCATACCTTCCTTCCCCTATTGTTCCCAACTCTTACTACAGAAGCTTGTGTTAATAAAGGGAACTGAGTGGCAATTATGTCCTCAGGTGATGAAGTAAGAGGTCTCAAACAAGGTGCACATCCACAGCAGACACTGCTATTGAGAAAGTTCTGAGTTTACATGCTCAAAGCATACACACTGCCTATCATACTAATTCATGCATCAGTAACTCTAACATCATCTAACAACAGCAACAACGGCTCAGTTCATCTACCTAGGAGTCCCTCTGAAAACTAACACTCTACCAGTCTGAGCTCCCACCCAGAATTTCTGAGATCACTAGATGTCTTCCTTCTGAGCCTTTAATAAGTAAGACTCCCAAGCACCAAGCCTATGTATGAAACAAAGAAAGCTTTATTATAGGGAAAAGGAACATGGGGTCGATTTGGAGACCCTGCATCTACAATCTATATTTAACAAACAAGATAAAAGACTATTATGAAGACTGAGAAAGGAAGCATTCAGTATTTGGAAAAAGCCAATTTTCAGGTGGTTCATGCAGCCTTCACTGAGCCCCCTTGTGTGTATGTATTATGATATATTATTTAACCATACGATCACATTCTATTTTCTCTATCCAAAGGGGCAGTTGTGTTAGTCTAGAAAATCCCATTTCATCAGATGCTTTCTATAAACTTCCCCATCTTCCAAGCATCTGACGAAGTGGGATTTTCTCCCATGAAAGCTCATGCAATAAACATATTTGTTAGTCTTTAAGTGCCACATGACTCCTTTTTGTTTGTTTTGTTTTCTCTGAGACCCTTGCCTCATTCAGTATGCAGAATTAATGGTGGTCAATTAACAAGCAGCTATTTAATATTTTGTTTCTCTCTTGGGCTCAACATGTGGCCCCTGGCCTTATTTACTACACATTAATCAAATCTTGCTCTGAAACAGAATTATTTATTTTCTCACAGGCTTTTTTATGGTGAGGTATCTGAGTGCTTCACAAACACTAATTAGTTTGTTTTCACAGCTCTCCTCTGAGATAAGTGGATATTATTATCACCATCTTTACAACTGAGGTACAGAGAGCAGTGAAGATCAAAATGATTCACTGATTATAGGTACACAAATCTGGGATGACTAAGCCCTAATAGGATGCAGCATTATATGGGACTTCCTGCATTCAAAGAACAGGTCATCCTAAATTCAGCTGCAGTTGTGAGTATGAAGTCCATGTGCAAATCAAACCCTAGAGTTTCAAGTCAGGTTTCAGAAATGAGGAAAGAAAGTGACCATGTGTGAAGAGATTAGTTACAGTGCACCACACACAGAGCCCTGGTCTACACTGTAGGGGGATTTTGGCAACAGTCAAAGGGCAATATGCAAGTTATTCAAAATAATTTGTGTATCTGCCTTTGACTGCCTAATGCCTACTTACTGCAGTGTCTTCAGTGCACTGAGTTGATGGGAAATGGCCTCCTGGTGACTCAGCACTACACAATTTGGAAGTGGTCATCTGGTTTGTCTTCCCAGTCGACTAAGCAGGTCATCACAGACCTGCTCAATCAGTCAGGAAGATTGATGTGAAAGTGGCAAATTTGCCACCATCAGCAAAAACATACTCTAAGTGAGTAGCAAAGGCAGGGACACAATCCAGGGAAGGGAAGAGAACCTTCTGATACCTAAATAGTTGAACAACATCCAAATGAAACCAGGATGGCTGCATACCAGTAATAAATCTAACAAGCTAATAGAATCAAGGATAATAGAAAGCACTTACAGGGAATGTGTACTTATGTTCAGCACCAGAGTCTCATTTATGTAGCTGTCATTTGAAATTATGTATTGATTACACTGTTGAAGAGAAAAAAACCCCTCGAAACCCTCAGGTTAAATGAGAAGAACAAAGAAAATAGAAATAAAAATAAGCTGGGGTAGGGTGAAAAGTTTCAAAATCACTTTATTATTCCATGACCTCGGTCTCACCTATTTGTGAACAGTGGGCCAGACACTAGAATTCAATCTGCTCAACTGAGCCAGCTAGCACAGAAATTGGCTTGTGTAAGGACTGTGCTACAGAAGCCATTTCCTGATTTATATAATCATCCAATAACTTCCTGGTGTGGATGATGGGCCAGATTTCCAAGGATAATAAGACAGCTAAAGATATAAGCAGGCATCTACTGGGCCTTTTTAAAGCATCTAAACAGCTTAATCATTTTATATGCATTAATTTCATGCTCCTAACTTGTTTGGGCATTTTGGAAACACTACTAGGTAGGCATCTATCTTTATTTTTAAGCACCTAAAAACCTTTGAAAATCTGGCCCTCTCTCCTTCCCAGTTTGTAACAGCAGTTTTTTAAACTATAGCAGTATCTATGAAAATTCTTTCATACATTTTAGATAACATTACTGGCTAGCAATGGTGGGGTGCAGTGTGGAAAAAGCCTTTCTCAAAGGCTTTCCAGGGGTGGGGCAACTTGACAGTCTTGTGACTGGTTTAGAGCCCTAAGATTTCCTGGGTGCATCTGAGATGAATAGTGTGTGGGTATCTTGCCACATGAATATCAATAGGTTCAAGAATACTCTCTGCACTGGTCAGCTGTTTGCATTTCAACCATCTTTCATAGCCTGGGCCAGTGATTTCCGAAAGAAGTCCATGTTTTAGTGTTCTGACAGTTAGGCACACAGCACATAGATTAAATTTTTAAGCTACCACAAGAGGTGCTGATACCACTCACTTGGTCATCACATCTACCCCTCCAACCACATTTATTGCACGTATCCCAAATACAATCCCGTTAATTGACACAGGCTTCTATGACCTGAAATGATTTTCTTGTTCCCCTCATAACTCATCAACTACTGCTAAATTTTTCAACAAAATAAGATTTTTAAGATGACCATGGCCCTTTAATTTATACTCCCATTCTGTAGTTCTGCTCTGTCCTGCTTCATAAAACACACAGGAGCCTTTCCAATTCCCCACCTTGCATTGCTCAAGCAACACAAAGGAAGCTTAAGAAAGCAGCTGAGAATTCCCCCAGCATAGAGAAATCCTAATGCAGAATAGGTTTGGTGTATCCCTGTCTCAATCACTCCTGGCTTCCTCTCAGTGTGAGTGAAGTTCCAAGGGACAGAGTAGGATGAGACGTACATCAGCAGTTCTGCCTAACAGAGGTTCCTTGGGGACCACTCCATCAGGACGTTGGTTAGAATATCTCTGGGGCTGATAGCTACAAAATGAATGGAACATTCCATTGGGGGATATTCTGTGAAATATCTAGTTCCAAAGGAGTAGCCGCATTAGTCTAACTCAGCAAAACAAGCAAGAAGTCTTGTGACACTTAAAGCCCAACAAATTTATTTATCAAATGACCTTCTGCTGGGGAAAAACCCACTTCGTCACGCACTTTGAAGATGGGGGAATTTATAAGCTAGGGTAGGCTGAAAAGTTTCAAAACCAGTTTATTATTCTATGACCTCGGTCTCACCTGTTTGTGAACAGTGGGCCAGATGTTAGAATTCAATCCGCTTAGCTGAGTCAGCTAGTACAGAAATTGGCTTCTGTAAGAACTATGGCCCAGCAGTCATTTCCTGATTTAATATAATCATACAGTGACTTCCTGGTGTGGACAAAGCTCCCCTGTCTTCAAAGTGTCAGATGAAATTTGATTTTCTCCCATGAAAGCTCATATGATAAACAAATTTGTTAGTCTTTAAGTGCCACAGGACTCCATGCTTTGAAATATCTGTAGCTGGTACATTATAAGGTCCAGAGTCCAATCCCCTTTTTCATGTTAGCATCCACATGTAGTTCCATTGCCCAAATAATTCCACCTAATACCTTCAAGCTTGCAACAAACCATTCAGATACTGAGATATGAGCCATGCAGAGAAAGACCCATTCTTCATTTATCAATATTCCATGAAAGTACAGCAGAGGAATATTAACTGAAATAGGATATATTCCTGGAGATGTACAAGACCCTGTTGGAGAGATGTGCATTCCAGCATTTTCAAGAGGGCTCTGGGCAGGCTGAAGGACACAGAGCAAGCCAACTAAGATATAAACAAGTAAGGAATGAAGGTTTGGAATAAGTTAGTTTATTGAGTATAAATAAGTTTCCCAAACTAGATTCTTGAAACTGAATCCTTCTCTATTTCAGAAGACGCAAGGGTCTGAGTTGAAATTTCCAGATCCAAATTCAAACCCCTTACATTCTGGTTCTGGATGAGGTACCAGTCTTGAAAAGGCACACTCTCTGTGACAACATTTGATCTTTTCTTTTGTGTGGGAGGAACCCTCATTAGTGCAGGTGTGGAGTGGGGGGACCATAACTGACAACAGTAGGTAGGGAGATTTAAGTACCATTGAAACCTTTTGCCTCAAACGCCAAACCCTGTCATTCTGGCTTTTCTCCAACATAATGTACATATGATTGTGTTTTAAGTCTACACTATGGTTTACTCTTTCTCCTTGGGAAAAAACTCCAGTTAGTAATCTGGAAGGCTCATGGAAGCTGGCTGAAAGAACAGCTGAAAAGCTTGTACCACACTAACAAACATAAACAAGGAGTCCTGTGGCACTTAAAGACTAAAATTTATTTATCGCATGAGCTTTCATGGGAGAAAATTCCACTTTGTCAGATGCTTTGAAGATGGGGGAACTTATAGAATGAGAGGAAAATAAATGCAGGGAAGTGTAAATCATAGGATTAGGTCACACTGTAACAACAAATCAAAGTAGTTGTTAAGATTCAAACACCAAGGAACAGCATATAGAAGAAGATGAAGTCAAATAACCTGTTGTAATGAGAAAAAAAAATCTAAAGTCTTTATTTAGCCCTGAAGAAGCACTGACGAATTTGCACATGAATTCCAGTTCTGCAGTTTCGCTTTGAAGCCTTGAGTCATTATTCAATTGTCTAAAGCACAGCTATTAGCAAATCATCAATGGAGTGAGCAGGAAGATTGAAGTGCTAACCTACTAGTTTTTGAATGTTATGATTTCTGACGTCAGATGTGTGCCCATTTATTCTTTTGAGCAGAGACTGTCCTGTTTGTCCAATATATAAGGCAGAGAGGCATTTCTGGCATGTGATGGCATAAATCTCATTGGTGGATGAGCAGGTGAATGAGCCTTTGATGGAGTAGCTGGTTTTATTAGCTCCTGTAATAGTGTCTTTTGTGCAGTTATGCGGGCAAAGTGGGCAGCATGGTTTGTCGCAGGGATATGTGCCTGCTTTAATGTTTCTGTTGTTAGGTCTGCAGTTACTGGTGAGTATCTGCTTATGGTTGTGGGGCTGTCTGTAAGCAAGGAGAGGTCTGTCTCCCAAGGCTTGAGAGAGTGAGGGATCATCCTGTAGAATAGGCTGTAGCGTAGATCCTTAATGATGTGTTGTAGACATCTGACTTGGGGATTGTAGGTGATGACTAGTAGCATTCTGTTGTTTTCTTTTTTTGGCTTCTCCTATAGTAGAATTCAGTGTACCTGTCTGTCAATCTGTTTCTTTACTTCTGTCTGTCTTTGTCTGAGGGATTGGAGCAAACGCAGTTATATCTTAGGGCTTGACTGTAGACAATGATTTGTATGGTGTGTTTTGAAAGAGGATCTCCTGTGCAGATTGTTCCTGGCTAAGTTTGATTGTGGAGTAGAAACCGTTGAAATCTCTGTGGAAATCTTCAAGGGCAATTGTGGAGCCATGCGGGTACTCATAGCAGTGCTGCTTACTTGAATGTATAAATTATCCTCAAAACTGAAATGGTTGTGGGTGAGTACAAAGTCACAAAGTTCAGCCACGAGGTGTGCTATGGCATTATCTGGGATGGTTCTTTTATTAGCTTGTACTCCATCTTTGTGTGGGATGTTGGTGTAAAGAGTTTCCATGTCCATAGTGGTCAGGATGGTGTTTTCTGGAAGCTCACCAATGGATTGGATTTTCCTCAGGAAGTCTATGGTGTCTCGAAGATAGCTAGGAGTGTTGATAGCATAGTCTCTGAGGAGAGAGTCCACACAAACCCGCTGTAAGCGTGCCAATGCCTGAGATAATGAGGTGTCCATGGGGTCCTTTTTTATGGAGTTTTTGGTAGATAGAATATCTCTAGTCGCAGTTTTGGTGGTGTGTCTCTCTTGATTTGTTCATACGTTGTCTCAGAGGGTATGTCCACACGTCTCTTTTATTTCAAAAAAGCACTGGTTATTTTGAAATAAAAGAGATTAGGTCCACATGATGTATTCTTATTTCGAAGTGATGGACTCCATCATTTCAAAATAAGAGCTGCCATTTTGAAATAGCTTAAACCTTCTTTAAATCAAAACAGCTGTTCTTTCAAAATGGTTCTTTCAAAATAATGCCATTTGGACGTGTTATTTTGAAATAACCATTATTTCGAAATAACACTTTTGCCCTTTTCCATCCCAGGGTGCCTTCCATTTAGCCTATACTGGGTGGGGGCATGTTCCAGGAAGGGGGCCATGTTGCCACACCTCCCATGGTGCCCTTCTCCTAAAGCAAAATAGCAAGTCCTGTGTTTGGACATGCTATTTTGCTTTGAGCTTTTCCCTTAATTCAAATTGACATTTTCTTAATTTGAATTAACTTATTTTGAAATAACGATGTACATGTGGACATAGCCAGAGAGTTTGTTGTGGAGGTATTGTAGCTCCTTTTGGTATTCCTCAGTGGGGTCACAGAAATATGGTTTGTAGAAAGTTGTGTTGGAGAGTTGTTTATAGGCCTCCTAATCAGAATCTGATTTATTCATGATGATGATAGCACCTCTTTTTTTAGCCTGCTTGTTTATTTTTCTGAACTAAACTAACATGGCTACCCCTTTGGAACTAGCTAACAAACCTTGCATTCAGTTGTCAGACGTCTGCTGTTTGACCTGTTTCATTTTGAGGATTACACCTCATGTGCTGACCAAGCTCACCATTAATGCATCTTAAATAAGAAACTTAGAGAAACATGAAAAGACCTAGAGATGCACTAAGGTTTAATAATACTAAAATGAAATACAGCTTCCAATGCTCAGCTTTTTAGTTCACAGCATTCTTTATCTTATTTTGCAAAGCAACATTTTTCTATCCATACCTGGCACTGCAACCAGTGCCTCATTCATCATTCAATTACTGCAGAGCCTGCAGAGAAGGCTATTTGTGAGATTATCCATCTTCCTTCAGATACAACATAAAAATACTTTAGTAGCTACATAAACGAAGCAGCTGCAATACTGTAAATCCTTTTGCTTATTGTTAACACACATCATGCTTCCCAACTTCAAATAATACTACCGAGCACAACTCCGACATATACGGTGACAAGTTCCAGAGGGGTAGCTGTGTTAGTCTAATTCAACAAAACAAGGATGCTTTTAGCACTTTTAAAGACTAACAAATTTATGTATCACATGAGCTTTCATGGAAGAAAATCCCATTTCGTCAGATGCTTGAAATGGAAAACATACATTGGTCAGTGTAGCGGGGTTCTACCCATGAAAGCTCAAGTGATACATAAATTTGTTAGTCTTTAAAAATGCTACGGGACTCCTGTTCATCCATTATACATGTAACTTGAGAAACTTTCTTTCAGTGTATGAAACCTTACATTCTCCAATACATACCATGCTCCAATATCACCATTTATTCTGCTCACCTAACCTCCTACTGAGAAACAACAAGCACTTCACCTGTCCAGACCTCACATTCACTATTTCACAATTTAAGTAAAGGATTAATAAAATTATACAAGTTGAGCAGCAGACTCACATTGCATTTTTCTTCTTAAACGTCACGGGGAAATTTATTGTACAACATTCCTGATTTCCATAACGAACCAACAGCTGGAAACGTTTTCTCCCCCACTCATGTGCTTCAGTTGTGAATGATGACTAGCACAAATATTGTGACATTTGGAACTCAGAGCTTGGGAAAACTGATTTTTATCATTGGAGCATGGAAACAAGTATATTTGAGTGTTAATACAATTAAAGGACTGCCAATTGGGAAATGGTAGGGAAAGGTCTTCAATTTATGACTGTAGTAATTTTGCACTGTTTGGGTGGAGAGATGCTCATGCAGACCGTGCTCTGCATTTTAAAATGTTTTACATTTATAAATATGCACAAAATGCTTTCTAGACCAATATATGCAATACACAGAAAAAACAATCTACTCTTTCATCTTATATTCTGGAGATCTTGCCTATATAGACTTTAGCAAGGGGTAGAATTGCCAGCATCATATAAATATAAATCTGAAGACTATGTACAAAAATCATGAAACATATTAATTTTTTTCCTCATTGCTCCATCATCTGATTTTTTTTTTTAAACTCTTAGGAGAGAGTCTCCTGTTGCCTTGGGCCTGGAGGCAGCAGTGTTGTAGCAAAAGGAAAACATTCAGCCACGTTACTCTCCTGTCAAGTAGAAGAATTATATTTCTGGCGGAAATCTCTGCTATTTACAAGTGTTTTAGATGATCTTATGAGGTCAGTATGTTGATATCTAAGGTGCTGTAAATGCCCAATGATGGCTCCTATTTTGTTACAAAAAGTTGGTAAATAATTGTGTCTGATGTGTTTTAAAGTTTGGAAATCATGGGGAATTTAGAAGCACATAGTATATGCAACTGAATTTATGGCCATCCTGAAGTTATCAAAATCACCCAGCTTGGTTCACCCTTAAGGAGCTGGGAACCAGCTTCCCTAGGCCTGCTTTGCACCTCAAGAAGCAGCCCATTTCAGGTCATGGATCAATGAACTCAGTGGCAGTTGAGGGGCCAAATATCTCCCAAGAGGTCCTCAGTCCTTTCCAAGATTAGGCCTTTCAATACACAAGCACAGTCACCTGTTGGTAACTGCCTCTTGAATTCAAATGCACCCATCACGTTCACTTTATGTGTACCTATACTCAGTTTTCTCAGTGCTTCACTTGGTAAAACTAGCGTACACAATGGTCATGTCTTTTTAGGGTCTCTGGGAGACCTAATGCCCCTATAAGAGAGGCCCGTGAGTCTCTCAGACATCACACCAGTGATCAGTGCTCACAGACAAGGCATCCTACCTGATGAAGAATGAAGCTCCAGAGCTGCTGTGAGACAGTTGCAAGCACCTAAGGTTTCCTGCAGCAAGGTCCAGACATGGATGGAAATACTGTCTCAGCTACGTCTGCAGCTTGAAAGCAAGGCTTCCCTGCCACTGCTGTCTTTCCTGTCAAGGAGGCTCCCTTTGAAGCACTGCAGAGAAGGCAGAAAAAATAGATAATCAATACAGCCTCACACAGTGGTAGAATTAGGGGATTTCTTCCCTCATTCCCTAAAGAGTGAGAGGGACTGAGTGCAGAGAAATGAACAGAGTCAAACTCTATTTCCTTTTCTCTCCTTTCCCCTCCCCCTGCCCATAGAGTGTTACATCAAAAAGGAAGAGCACTTTTTGGGAGGTGTTGGCTTGTTGTCCTCAAGACAGCAGTGCATACAGCTAGGACATTCAGAGCTTGCATGGTCTGTTTCGTTTGGTCTGGCCTCTCCCAGCATCAAATTCTGCAACCCCTCTTCCTCCACAAGAGTTGAGACACTTTTTGTGGGAGAAGGGAATACTTTTTCTTCATCTCCTTCTCCAGAACCCATTCATTGCTGACACATAAGGTGAGGGACAGAGGAGTTAAAAAACCTATTAGTTTCCTTCCCTGCTAGCTTTTGGCATTGGAGAAACAGTATTCTTCCAGAAGCAGTCACACAGCCTCAAAGTCAGCAGGCAGGAACAAGATGTGCCGGTGTTGGGGTGGAGGGGGACAAACTAATACATCCTCCACTTTTTTTTTTATTGTACTATTGCTGATTCACCCTCATTTCCTTTCTTTTCCTGTACAAAACTTTGTAAATTCAGTTAAACTACTTAATTACATTTATTTAACTTTCATTAATTTAGTTTAAGTGTATCTACATTAGGGTTTTGCACAAGTTTAACTTGATTGCATTTAACAGTAAGAGGGTCTGAAGGAACCAGAAGAAAGATTGCAATCAGACAGTCTGAACATAGATGTGCACCAGCGTCTTCCTCCCACCACAGAAGGGACAGATATCAGGAAATTTCACGAACAGCACCAGTGATCTGCCCATGGACCCAGCAACTACACCCACCAGGTATATGCCCACGGACCAACCACCATCCTTTGCAGGTTGTGGAAACAGAGTAGAGTACATGGGGTTCCTCACTCTCCTCAGGTGCAACAAGTCCCACCCATTTGGTGTTGGGGTGGGGAAGCACGAGTGAGGTAGTGGTGGTGTGATGTGTGATTGTGTACACAGTTTTTATGGTAGTGGCTTGGTGGCAGACCAACTGGATGTTGTGCAACCAGCTCAGGCGACACATCAGGAGAGGGTTGTGAGGCAGAGGCCTACTGCTGAGTTCTGAAGGGCCAACAATGGTGAGACGGTGGGCAGGGAGCCTCCTGTTGGAGCCACTCTAGGAAAGTAAGAGACGTGGGAGACAAGACTGTCCTTACGTCCTAGAACACATGATGGAATTCACAGCTTAGGCAACTCCATGCACTGGCCAAACACTGCAGGCATCTTCCCAGTCCCTCTGATATTAGTCCAGCAGGTCTCCAATTTTGGTGACACCAGCAAAGAACTAGGGCTGGCTCAAGGGGCTGTAGCAGGCAGGTGGGGGTGGGGAGCCCAGTCTCCACTCTGGCCAGCTTGCTCTGCCCCTAGGGCCGGGAACAGCCAGCCCTGGGGCAGAGCGTACCAGCCCAGAGGCAGAGCCCCTCTCTCTCACTCCTTCCCTGTGCTGGCTGCTCATCCCTTGGGGCAAGCAGGGCCAGCCCAGAAATAGGGTGAGAAAGTCAAGCCTGCTCCACGGGCTGGCCTGCTCTGCCACCTGGGGCAGAGTTGTTGGCTCAGGGAGGGGTGGGAATGTGGATCCGGCTTCTGAGCCAGCCTGCCAGCCCCCCTGCATGGTGCCGCGGCACCCCTAAGGCAGTGGTGTCCCCAGCCACTGCCACCTCCAGCCACTGCCTTATTTGCTTATGGGTCAAACCGGCCCTGCAAGGACCGTGCACCACCACACCAAGAGGGACTCTGTCACCTGCACACACAGATGGAGATTTTGTGCCACGGTTCTATGAGAAGTTCCTCCCCCTTGGTGGCTGCTACAAACTTTGTTGCTGAAACTAGCTTCCAGATCCTGAGTAAAAGAGCAGCAGGTAAGAGGTCTCCAGGGAGAGGAAACTGGTAGCATAGACAAGCCCCAGGACTCAGTGGAACATCTCTTAGAAAGTTCTCTCTGATTATCTCAGTATGATTTCTAGCAATAAAAGCCTTAATTTAAGCTCTTTGCCACACTACTGTTGTTCCTTTCTCCTGCATGAACAGAATAAAAATGGATCTATTAGGCTTCAGCATGTGTTTCTCTAGAAAGAAATGAGCAGAAACATTTTAATTTTCAAGCAGCAATTCTGGTGGGTGAACACAATTAACTGCCATGAGACAGAATATCTGCTATAGCTTAAGGGCAAAGAGTAAAACTAAATGTAAAAAACAAAAAGAGTCAGTAAGTGAATCATAGAGCTTATGCTGAAACCAAAGGATCTTACAAAAAATATGTGTAGGATATTTCTGAAGTACATGTTCATCTTGATTTGGATGTGTGAGCAGTCATGCCCTGTCAGCATTTGTAAAACATGCAAAAATGTCAAATTCATAAAATTTCGTGCATTGTACAGAAACTGTGTGTCCTATTCCAAACAGTGAAAATGTAATGGGTATAAAATTATGGCAAAACATATGCATGCACACGCATGCTAGGGAGAACTGGTAGACTCACCTATTAATGTTGCCTGACACTTCCCATTATAAGAATGTGGTTTTACTTACATACAGCTTTGCAAGATAACTATTTGGGCTGAAGTTTTCCATGCTGGGTGTCTGGCTCAGGCAGGTAACTTTTCAGCCAAAACAGGTTGGTAATCTATGGAGGAACTACGTGATTTTCCTCATATTAAAAAAATTCTGGCAACCTTTTTTCTGACAAACTCTAGTTTCCCCATGTTTTGGAACAGGGCCTTGAATTTGGCAAAGGATGACGTCATCTTTGTGTTAGGGATATTTCTTTGGCTATCCCCCTGAAAATCTACCCAAGACTGACCAAATTAAAAGTCTGAAAAAAAAAATCACAGGTCATACATAGTCAGTCGACACTTCTTAGGTTTTAGCAGCAAAATTCCCCCAAGATATGATTCCACCAGGTATGCTGCATCCCAGGACTGAGCAGGACTTCCCCTGCAACTACAGCTCTGAGTTGCTGCAGGACAGGCTGGGGCCAAATACAAGCATCTAATATATAAGAAAACTATAGTTTAACAGAATTATTAGACACAGAGACTAAAATAGTTTGTTGGGGAAACATGAACATGGCTTTTGCAAAGGGAAATAAATCATGACTCACTACTCTATTAAAATTCTTTCAACAAGCATATGGACAAGAGTGATCCAGTGGGTATAGTGTGTTTGGACCTTCAGAAAGCCTTGGACAAGCAGGGCTGGGTTAAGACATGCTGAGGCCCTAAACTATGTAAAACTTCTGAGCACCATGCCATTAAAATACAAAGAAAAAAGTGTGTTACATTATAATGGAAACGGCAATGAAAAAATAAATTCTAAACCATTATATCTGCATATATAATAGGCAAAGATGCAATCAAAACAGCAAAATAAAACACAAATTTTGCAAAAAGTCTTATTTGCATTATCAGTTTCAACTATGATAAATCTTCTTAGTTACCTCTGACATATTTAGAAGCCCCAAGCCATGTCCTGGGTTTGAGCCTAAATCTAGCACTGTTGATGAGGTTTCTCATCAAAGACTCTTGAGGAAAGTAAGCAGTCATGGGGCAAAAGAGAAGGTCCTTTTCTGGATCAGTAACTGGTTCAAAGATAGGAAACAAAGGGTAGACATATACTGTCAATTTAGAATGGAGAGGGAGGTAACTAGTGGTGTTCCTCAGGAATCTCAGCTGGAACCAGTACTGTTCAAAACACTCACAAAAGAGTTGGAAAAGGGGTAAACAGTGAGGTTGAAAAATTTGAAGATGATAAAAAGTTACTCAAGCAAGTTATGCCCAGTGAAGGCTGTGATAAAGGGATCTCAAAAAACTAGATGATTGGGTAACAAAATTACCAATGTTAATAAATGCAATATTAATAAATGCAAAGTAGTGCACACTGGAAAAGATCCATACAAAATGACTTGATCTAAATTAGCTGTTACCAGTCTAGAAAGCTCTTGATGTCATCCTGGATAGTTTTCTGGAAACATCTGCTAAACAGGCAGTGGCAGGCAAAAAAGCTAACTAAACATTAGGCATAATTAGGATAAGGATAGATAATACGACAGAAAACATCATAATGACACTATAAAAATCCATGATACACCCATACTTTGAATTCTACATGCAGTTCTGGTCACCACAGCTCGAAAAAGATATATCAGAAGTGGAAATGTAGAGCAAAGAGCAATAAAAATGATTAGAGGGTTGGGACAGCTTCCATATGAGACAAGATTAAAAAGACTGGGCCTTTTTAGTTTGGAAAGCAACTACTAAGGGGTGGAGGGGGACATCATAGAGGTCTATACAATGTGGAACAGTGTGGAGAAAGTGTTATTTACCCCCCAACTTACACAAGAACTGGGGATCACCCAATGAAATTAACAGACAGCAAGTTTAAAAGAAACAGAGAAGTATTACTTCACAGACAACACATTTCACCTGTGGAACTTGTTGTCAGAAGATGTTTCAAAGACCAAAACTGCAACTGGCATTCACAGAGGATGGGATGGTCCAGAATGCAACCACATCATCTGTATGTCCTAAGCCTCGAACTTCCAGAAACTAGAAGTGGATGAGAGGTTGGCTTACTCAATAATTTCTTTGGTCTGTTCATTCCCTCTGAAGCATCTGGCATTGACTACTATTGTAAGATGGGATACCGGGGCAGATGGACCATTGGTCTGACCCAGTATGGCTGTTCTTAAGGTCCTTATAATATGAAAACAGGAAGACTGTCTCTCCTGAGTATATAAGACTCCCCCTTTGGTGGGTTTAAACAGCTTGGAGTAGTAACTGCATAATTTAATTGAATGGAAGAGAACCAGTCCTTTGGAAGGAGTATATTATTGCAAAAACTCTACCAGAGAACAGGGGGAAGAGGTGAAGACTGAAGGCCGATGAGGAGGGAAGAGGATACTAAGACTAGGAGTTAGAATAGGGGCTGAGAGTGGACACTGAACCAGGGAGCGACTACAACTGGCTGGGGAAGGACACAGATTGGGGACTAATGTGTGGGTAGAAAGAGAGACAAATGTGATGCATAGGAAGGACTAGGACAAGGAGCCAGGGAGAAGCAGTACATGAGATTGGATAAGGAGCCCTAGAAAAACCAGCAGCAATTGGAAATATGAGCAGAGGAAATGGTGACATGCAGGATGGAGGAACAGAGATCAGATGAGGCACTGCAGAGGGCAGGGGAGAGGAGGAACGGGGCCTGCTTGGATAAAGAGACTGGAACTAAGGAGAGAAATAGTGGGTAAGAGGAAACTGGGAGCCTGTAGTTTGAGGGGGAAGGTCAGGGAGATTCAGTTGCATTTCCAGAGCAGTGAATGAAGAAGGAGTCCCATTGGGAAGACATAGCATGTGACCCTATGATTAAAGACTATCAAAATGCATACACAAACTTAGGTTGCATGAGTAAACTGAATACTAGCATTTCCTATCTTTGGAGTGTTTGATTTTGCAACCTTAATAGTGTTATTGAGAGAGAGAGAGAGAGAGAGAGAGAGTCTTCCCCACACGCAATATGTGACATGGAGGAATGAATTATTGTAAAATAATAGGTTTTATTAATACTCTGGGTCTTTTAAACAGTCTGCAATAAAAACCAAAACAGATATTACACACTGCAGACTTTTTTCTGAACTATATTATTCATTCACTGAAGTCTTTTGCCATCGTCTTCATTATAAATTACACTATGATATACTTTATCTATGTTACAGAATATCTTTGCAGGTAAATCATATCAGAAGTTCCAGTAAAAAAGAGAAAAACCCTGCACAAATAGAACATATTCAGACTTGTCTATTATATCTCAGTATCCTCAGGAAGCCGTTTTCTATGTATTTCTTTTCCCTGTATTCTAGATCATCTATTTTTCTTTTTACATTTCTGTCAAATCTATTTCACACAGTCTTTGTAGCAAGACATTTTCTAAGTGGCAGAAATTGGAATTCTCTGTTGTTTCTTCATCTTCTTTTCAGGTAGGGTTTTATTTGTGACCACAAAAGCTGAATGTGCCTGAAGACTGTTTCACAAGATTTATGGGAGCTTTAGAGTTTCATTAAAGATTTATTTATTATTCTGAATGGAAGTACCATTCAAGCATGATGAGGATAAAAGCCACACAAACAAGTTTAGTAATACATTCACTAAAATATTTTTTTTCATTATAATCTGTTCACAATGGCTTCTACTCAAAATAATTATTTGGGTCTTTCATTAGAAATCGTAATGCTAATACTTATAAATATATTAAATGTCCAAAATAATTAAATGAAACTGTGATGTCTTTCATTTGAGGTAAATTTATCTAAAGTCCAATACCACTATGAACAATGTATAACAAGACAGGTGTACAACCAGTAACACATTGGCAGTAGGAAAGGCAAGCAGTCTCCTCAAAAATGTCATCTTGCAGAGTATTTCACATTTTCTGCCCTCATTTCCATGTAGTATTTTATAATGTAGCCTTTTGCTCCTTTCTCCTCAATTCTGAGCCTTACCATGGGTAAATGACTAATAATCAAGTTGAACCATTAATCACAAATTGTTGTTTGGCTGCTAATGTTCCTGATAAATAACAACAAATCAACAACAGCAATCAACCATACAGGTTAAGCAAAGAGATTTCATACTCTGTCACTACAACCCCAGTCAGCAAACGGAAATGTGGCATTTTTTTCAGGCGTTATATTTCTACACAGTGGAGTGGGAGATGTGGAGGACTTCAGAAAGGAGATAAACCACCTGAGTGGCCATGGGCATTCAACCAGAATCTGATCTCAGTTACTCCAGATATCCATTTATGTAACAGAGGATCAGAATCTGGCCCAATACATCCAGAACAGAGATGATGATGGAAGCTTTGCCATTTATGTAATGCAATCACAATTTCAACCAGTGCCTGAGTGCAGAAGGTCTTGCTAGATTTTTTTTAAAAAAAGATTTCAGCATAGCAGGTGGTAGAGCATATTTTGTCCCATGTATTGACTGCACAGCTACAAAATAGAGAATAAGTGACTAGGAGGTAGCACTGCTAGCAAAGATCTGCAGGTTATAGCAGATCACAAACGAATGAGTCAACAATGCAGTGCAGTTGCAAAAAAAAAAAAAGGCTAAAAATCATTCTGGGACAAGCTCACCTTGTGCCCTTGGTAGGGCGAGCTGAGGGGCAATGGAGTGGTAGGCATCTCTACAGGATCAGTCTACTAGACTGTTCCCAGTCTCCTCGATGTCTGAGTCAAGTGGCTGCCCCTACAGCCAGTATGGTACAGCCAAATGGCCAGAGTCAAAGCCTCTCCTTGATTCAGGGCTCTGAGGCCTAGTGGCCATAGTCAATAGCTGCCCGTGGGTCAGGATGGCGCAAGGAAACAGTCTGTAGCCCTGGCCCTCAGGCAAGGTAGGGAGGCCCAGAAATCTATATAATCCAAGGCCGCTGGCAGGGTGGGTCAGCAAGCAATCTAAACTTTGAGCTCTTAGGCAGGGTGGGGCAAGAAAGCAGTCCGTAGCTACGGCAGGAGTTTGTGCATCTCTGCAATCAGAAGCTCAGATAGGGGGTTGCTGTCCCTTCAAGAGGAGTGGCAGGAGGGTGGGTGGATACAGGCCCACCCATCTCCATCTTGTCTCAGCACAACACCCAGTCCGTGGCAGGGTCGGTCACCACCTTGGCCTCTGCAACTGGCTGACTTGTCTTGGGCAGGAGATACCATTCACACCTTCCCCCCCGGCAATGCTGTTATCTGGGTATCCTCCGGGTCTTCAGGCTTCCTGGCACCCATAGCTCCCTGGACTTCTGGATGCTGGAAGCAACCATGGGAATAGAGAGAGAGTCTCTGTTCTGGTCTCTGGGACCTCTGGTTCCTTCAGCTGGGGGTTGAAGTGACTCCCTGTTTGCAATGTCCACCAAACATCCTTCCTCTTTGCTTGTCAGCCTGGAATGAGCTGCACTGCTCCCTTTCATACTAGGGCTGCAGTTGGATGATACTCAGCACAGCCCAGGGCACAGGACTTCCACTGCCCATAGGGTGTGTTTCACTCTTTTCTGCTCAGTTCAGGGTAAGCACACCCTATCACAGATCTATTGACAGGAGTGTCCTAAGATATGGGAAATAATATTCCCACTCTACTCGATACTAGTGAGGCCTCAGTTGCATTACATAGGCCAAGTCTGGGCACCGCATTTTAGGAAAGGCATGAACAGATTGGAGATAGTCCAAAGGAGAGCAACAAAAATGATAAAAGTTTTAGAATAGTTAACCTATGAGGAAAGCTTTAAAAACCCAGGCTATACCCTGCTTTTCATGGCCAGCTTTAAGTGACTTCCATCAATCATGATATTTATGCCTACAAATGAAAGGCAATCATCACAATTTAGAAGCTGTGGAGAGGTATTATTTGAACTATTAACTGAAGTCTCATTCCATAATAGCATATTTTATTATTGGTGAATGTAGACTTCCAGGGAACCCTTTACTTCACCATCGCCATCAGAGCTTATGGTGATCCAGGTGAGCTACAGGTGAAGCCCACTGACATTAAATCAGTGCTCCTCCTTCAGTCTACTAGAGGGGTTGTCTGAATATTATCCAGTAGAGCTAGTTGAAATAGGTTTTTTGTTTTTAAGTTTTCCTGTGAAAAATGGCCCTTTCTGAAGCTGAAAAATTTCTAGGAGTCAAGTGGAACCGTTAAAGACTAACACATTTATTTATCATGTGAGCTTTTGCAGGAGAAAATTGCACTTTATCAGATGCTTGAAGAAAGAGTTCTATCTTCAAGCATCTGATGAAGTGGGATTTTCTCCCACAAAAGCTCATGAGATAAATAATTTTGTTAGTCTTAAAAAGTGCCATTAGACTCCTTGTTTATTTTGCTGAAGTAGACTAACCCTTTGGAACTCGAAAATGTTCTGTAATCATTTTGATTTCTTTACAGTTATTTTGAAACTAAAAAAAATCATCTGTTGTGTGGATTAAAATGAAAAACTGGATGGTTTCTGCAAAATACTTTTAAAACAAATGAGATTTTGTTTGGTTTCTTTTGAAAAATTTCACAGAAATTGTGGCCATATTTTTAGACCTGCTCTATAGCTGAGCAGATCCTCATACGGCTCAGGAGCAACAGCAGTGTCCACAGGCCATGGTGGGTGATCTTATTTTGTCCCTCCCCCCCAATGCACACACTTTTGCCATACATTTTCTCCTTCTCTGTTTCCCATTCATCATCTTTTCTTTGTTTCAAAGTGTCAGTTTATTGCAGTTCAGAGCTGATTTGGGTACCTTAGCTCCTGATACGCAAAAATCTCCTAGACCACTTGTACTTAAAGCAAGAGCCTGCCGATGCCTGGAAAATTGCATATTTATCAATATTTGTGGCAGTTACAGTTTTACTTATTCTAATAACCCTATGATAGGAGAAGAATGCAGCAAGAGATCCCGTGAACAGCATTAATCTGTTGAACATGCAGTGGGTGATCATTAAAGAGTAGAAGTTTCCAGAGGGATAGCCGTGTTAGTCTGTGTACAGAAAAAACTACAAAAGTCCTGTGGCACCTTATAGACCAACAGATTTCTTCTGGCATAGGCTTTCGTGGGCTCCAACCCACGATGAATTTGATGAAGTGGGTTGGAGCCCACGAAAGCTTATGCCTGAAGAAATCTGTTGGTCTATAAGGTGCCACAGGACTATTGCTGTTATTAAAGAGTAGCTGTATGATTCAGGATAGATTTACATGCTTCCAGTACAGGACGATGTCTGCCAAACTTGTGCCGTGTAGAGAGTGGCTCACAGACACTTACTTGTCTGTCCATTCACACAGCACTGTTAGATCAAATAGTCCATCCTGAGAGAAGAGAGTGCACACCTCCATTATTTCTGCTGAGACCGTCTTATGACTCTAGTTTTGTTGCCGCATAACCCTGGATTACTTCTCTCCTATTATGGCATTTTAGGGTGAAGAGTCTTGCCTTGTGCAAATCTGCCTACTAAGACATTTCTTTACCCCAAGAGACAATGTCCTGGGAAAGTGCTGGGAATTATGCATGTTCTGATACCACTGTGTGGGCTGCACGCTATAGATTTTCACTTGATATAGTCTCTCTCAAAAATAAGCATCTAAGCAGTGGTGTACTGAGCATTTCTGGTATCTGGGGGCCAAGCCTACATTTGGGCCTCAGGCCTCGCACCCCCTGCGCAGGGCAGAAGGGGTCCCAGCACTGCCTCCTAACAGCCTCGAGTTGGGGGGGCTGTTCCTGCAAATGGGGAGACCAGAGGCTTGGGAGGGTGGGATGCAAATGCAGGCTTGGCTCCACTGCCCCCCACCCTGCACTTACACAGCATGTATCATAGAATCCTAGAGTTGGAAGGGACCTCATAGGTCATCTAGTCCAACCCCTTGCCAGAGGCAGGACCACTCCCACTAAACCATCCCAGTCATGGTTTTGTCCACCCAGGCCTTAAACACCTCCAAAGATGGAGATTTCACCACCTCCCTTGGCAGCTCATTCCAAGGCTTCACCACTCTCCTAGTAAAAAAGTTTTTTCTAATATCCAGCTTCAACCTCCCTAACTGCAACTTGAGACCATTGTTCCTCGTTCTGTCCTCTGTTATTACCGAGAACAGTCGAGCTCCATCTTCCTTAGAGCATCCCTTCAAGTAGTTGAAGGTTGCTATCAAACCCCCCCTCGATCTTCTCTTCTGCAGACTATATAAGCCTAATGCTTTCAGTCTTTCCTCATAGGGCTTGTGCTCCAACCCTTTAATCATTTTGGTTGCCCTCCTCTGAACTCTCTCTAGCATGTCCCTGTCCTTTTTGTAGTGGGGAGCCCAAAACTGAACACAGTATTCTAGGTGTGGCCTTACCAGTGCAGAATAGAGGGGAATAATCACATCCCTTGATCTGCTGGTAATACTTCTTTTGATGCACCCCAGTATGCCATTGGCCTTTTTGGCAGCAAGAGCACACTGCTGACTCATATCCAGCTTCCCATCCACCATGACCCCCAGGTCCTTTTCTACACTGCTGCTACTTAGCTGAATGTTTCCCAGCCTATAGTGGTGCATGGGGTTTTTTCGTCCCATGTGCAGGATTTTACACTTGTCCTTATAGAACCTCATAAGATTTCTATTGGCCCACTGTTCCAATTTATCTAGGTCTCCCTGAATCCTGCCCTCCAACGTGTCTACTGGTCCCCCCAGCTTGGTGTCATCCGCAAACTTACTGAGAATGCAGTCTATTCCATCATCCAGATCATTGATGAAACTGTTGAGCAGAACCAGCCCCAGGACCGACCCCTGGGGCACACCACTTGTGACTGGCTGCCAGCTAGACATGGAACCATTGATTCCTACACGCTGAAACCGTTGATCTAGCCAGTTTTCTATCCACCTTATAGTCCACCTATCCAACCCATACTTCCTTAATTTGCCAATGAGAATGCTGTGGGAAACTGTATCAAAAGCCTTGCTAAAATCAAGGTATATCACATCAATGGTTCTTCCTGCATCCAGAAAACCAGTCATCTGATCATGGAAGGAGATGAGATTGGTCAGGCATGATTTACCCTTGGTAAATCCATACTGACTGTTCCTGATCACTTTATTTTCCTCTAAGTGTTTGAGGATGGATTCTTTGAGAATCTGCTCCATAATTTTTCCAGGGATTGAGGTGAGGCTGACTGTTCTGTAATTCCCTGGATCCTCCTTTTTTCCTTTCTTGAAAATAGGCACTACATTTGCTTTTTTCCAATCCTCTGGCACCTCCCCCATTCTCCATGAGTTTTGAAAGATAACGGGCAGCGGTGCTGCTATCTCATCGGCCAATTCCCTTAGCACCCTTGGATGCAGTTCGTCTGGCCCCATGGACTTGTGCACATCCAGCTTCTTTAAGCAGTCCCTAACCTGACCTTCCATCACCAAGGGCCTGTCTTCTTCTCTCCAATCTGCCATACCCATGGTAGTGGGCTGGGAGCTGACCCTGCCTGTGAAAACTGAAGAAAAAAATGCATTGAGTACTTCAGCTTTTTCCTCATCCTCTGTCACAAGGATGCCTGCCCTATTCAGCAAGGGGCCTACACCATCCCTGATCCTCTTCTTGTTATTAACATACTTGTAGAACCCCTTCTTGTTATCCTTTACATCCCTCGCTAGCTGCAGCTCCATTTGTCCTTTGGCCTTTCTGATTTTATCTCTGCAGTCCCTAGCAATATCTTTATATGCCTCCTTGGTCATCTGACCGAGCTTCCACTTCCTGTAAGCTTCCTTTTTATGTTTAAGCTCAGAGCAGAGTTCTCTGCTAAGCCATTCTGGCTGCCTCACATGTTTGTTCTTTCTCCTAATTGGAATGTAGTGCCTGCGTCTCCCACTGCTGCCCTGACTCCGATGGGGCAACTTTAGCCCCAGCTGGGAGTGGGGGCCTGGGCCAGCCCTTTGAGAGATACAGGAAGGAAGGCACTAAGGAGAGCTCCTCAGTGCTTCCTGCCCCACACCTGTCATGAGGGGCTAGGCAAAGGTTCCAGTCAACAAGGTTTTGATGCTACAGGCAGCCTTAAATAGTATTGCATAGTTTACTTGTCAAGTCTTGTGTACAGTCCAGAGGGCTGAACAGAAATGAACTGAAGAGAAGGGCAAGATTGAAAATAGAGGAACTCCTCTTGGGACTTACAGCGTGACTTTGAGGGATTTCAATGGTGATAATTGGTGGTGTGCAAGCCAGGAGATCTCATCAGTCCCAAATAAGCACCTTCTTAGTGACCTTATTGAAGAACTGCCAGGCTGTGCCTTCGACGGAAAGACTAGAGCACACTTAACCACATAAGAACAAACCAAGGAAGGGATGCCAAAGAACAGCCTCCAGGGTCCTGATTGTGGCCAGCTTCTGTCCCCACTGATGGCAGCTTCCAGGGTCCCAGCTGGGGCCGGCTCCTGCCCTGCCAGTGGGTGGCTTCTGGCTCCAAGGTCAGAGCTGAAAGACGGCAAGCCAACCAACCTCGCTCTCCTCCAGCCCTGCCCAGTGGGGTGGGGCCACCACGGGTCAGGAGGTGCACGCATTGCAGCTTCTTTGTTCCTGCTGGCCATGTCCCCCCAGCAGGGAAGTGTGGCCACAGCATGCAGCTCTTGCCACCTAGCCATGCAGCACTGAGGAGAGCGGGGCCAGCGGCGGAGTCTGAGTAGTGCCGTGCACCGGTTAGGCTTAATGGCATGGGTCCCAGGACTTGCTGACCCCTGGTCTAGTGCTTCAAGAATGGTTAAAGAACCAAGAGGTCTTGGTCCTTTTCCTAGCTTCACCACAACTTCCTGCGTTGGGCTAATCATTTAATCCTTTTGCCCTTCAATCTGTAAAATAGAGAGATCATTGTGGATTGAGTAATGAACCATATATGCAAGGCACAATAGAAGTGCAGAGTATTATAATTTTCCATTGCACACGGATGAGATGCAACAAAATACAATCAAATCATTTCAGATGCCACACCAAGGGCATTTGAAATCTGCCCACCATAACTAATATAACAGGCCAGTAACTGGAAAGAACACACATGTCCCTTAATGATCCAAAATGCAGCTAGGAATAAACAAACAGGGAAACCAAAGGCAGCTGGATGCAGTGCCATGCTTAGCTCCATTTTGTGCAATAGGCATTTCATATTGATGCTTTGCCCTTGCCGAGTATGAATGAAGATATTTCAGAACTCAGGGATTAATGAAACCCATATTTGGCATCATCCGACGGACAACTTGCATAACTATTTAGAAAAAAGAGGGGGAAAAAATTCCCATCATGGACTTTACCATGATTTGCCCAACAGCATGATAATTATTAATACTCAGCCCTTTGATAGCACCTTACCATTACAAATTACTGTACAAACATCATTTAATTAACAATGAGTCTCCAAATATACTAGAGGTGAACAAGTGCAATTTAGGATGACTGATGCCTGGAGACAGAACAATCATTATGCTTAATGAATCATGCTTTGGGCAGTGTGCAGAATATGAATTAGCAGTGTACTAGGATCCAGTATTACAGGAATCTGTGTTCAACGTTTTGTTAACCAGCATGGGCTGGTTTGCAGTATTCCACTTCAAATATTTTCATGGTAGACTGACAAACACAAGCAGAGCTAAGTGATGCAATGTTCCGTGGTAGGAAACTACACAACTTGATTTTCCTGGGTTTTTTTGTTTGTTTGTTTCTTTTTGTTTTTTTCCCTAATGCACGTCCACTGACATCCATGGAGTTACTCCTGATACACACTAGTTTAAGTAAAACCAGAAATCATGCCCACGGTATTCAATACCGTTAAAAAAACGCCATCTACCTGCTTCAATAAGTAGGAAAACTTGATGGGGTCTCTGGTCAGCAGTAAGGGTAGGAGACTAACTGAGGGACATCAGCCAGCTCCTTCCCCTCACTTGGAGTCTCTGGCACCCATTGGCTGACTGGGGGGGGGGGAGGAGCATGGATTGGCTAACATTACATAGCTTTCAGGAGTCTGTTAACCTGTCTCAAGGACTGGTTGGAGCCTCTTTTGGCTCTGTTCCTGCAGCCCAACACCACCTACTTTGAAGGATTAAGGGGAATCTGGCCTGACAGATGCTTTCGGTCTAGCCAATTGCCCGTTTGAGGTTCAGGAAGGCATTTTGGATCCCATAGGCCAGTTGTCAGAGGACCAGGGAATTTTTTGCCTTTTTTTGAATGCACCTTCAAGTTCCAGTAAGCTGAGTAGTAATGAGTTTAGTACCTAAATAAAGCATGCGGTAGAACAATTAATTCATTGCAAGTTCCATCCAATTTTCAGTGTGATTAAAGGATAAAATAATTGTTCCCAGAGGTAAAAGACCTGGGCGTTTGCAGAGGGACCTGGGGTTCATGAGATACCTTGTGGTTCTCTTGGGCTGAAGTCACCCACTCTTCTTTACCCTCTGTCCTCCTCATGGAGGATGCAGGTTGGTAGGACTGAGTCCCTGATAGCTGAGAAGAGTGATGGAACATTATGGGTTACAGGGTACAGATCCTTTAAGTGCCACACTGGAATCAATTAAATGCCTGGTGTAAAAGACTATAGGTGTCCCTGTCCCCCATACCGAAATTTAATACAAGTTGCAGCCTATCACTTAAAATCCATCCATGAGTCTTTCATTTCACCACAGTGCCCACACTAATGCACTTCTGCCACCGGAAAGAAGTCATCTAATGTTTGGGCTGCAAATGCAATGCAGTCTGTGAGACCGTTCTTCCCAATAATTTATCAGTGTTGAATGACACGCTAAGCAATGACTTTCCCAGCATGATCATGAACTACCTAGAATGTGTCCCAAACGCAGCAGAATCCTTTCCAAAAGTTTTGAACTTCAATGTCCACAATGCACACACAGAGACAATTCTAGACTATGCTTAGGCTGTACACTGCATTACCTCTTTGTACCGAAATACCAAACAACTGTTCAATACAATACATTTTGCATTCATTTTGCCTGTGTCAAAAATAAGTGGCAGATGAACCAATGTTTCAGCTATGCACAAGTGGTGTTTATATAGTGACAAGCTCCAAAGAGGTAGCCATCATGAGCACTGCTAGCTCCAACAAAGATTTGGGGCCCGGAGCCCTGCCACCACCCTTAATCTTGGGGCCCAGATCCTGCTCCAGGGCCCAATCCAGCCACCGACTCCCTGCCAGCAGTGACAGGCACCAGCTCCAAGCCACTGGCTGCTTGCTGGTCATGGCAGGGGCCAGCTCTGGCTCCAGGCCACTTGCCAGCAGAGGCTTCAGCTCTAGGCTGCTTGCCACTGCTAGCAGGTGGCCTGGGTGGGCCCGATCTGGCCCCAGCTGCTGCTGAAAAGTGGCAGGCAGCCTGGAGCCAGATCTGGCTCCTGTCACTGCTGTGTTGACTAGGTGCTCCAGGCGGCCTCAGCCTGGAACTGGTTCCTGCCACTGCTGGCCAGCAGCAAGCAGCTGGAGCTGGATCCAGAGCATGCCTAGGGAGGTGTGGGGCCTGTGCCCTGTGGCCCAACGTGCAGTAACACCCCTGTTAGCCATGGTAGTCTAGTTCAGCAAACCAGACAGTGAGTCTGGTGGCACTTTTAAAGGCTAACACATTTATTTATCACATGAGCTTTTGTGTGAGAAAATTCGCTCATGGAAGCTCATGTGATAAATAAATTTGTAAGTCTTTAAAAGCTCCACTAGACTCCTTGTTTGTTTCATATAGTGAAAATCTGTATTAACTATTTGTACTTCAAGTATTTTATAAAATTACAGTTAGTTCAGATTTTTTGTTTTAGAAGTTTCTAAAGGAACACCATTATTTGTGGCATCAAACAAACATTATTTATTTGTGATGAGATTAGATTCAGTGTGCTAAGTAAAATTCTTAATTGCCTGTATTAAAAGACCTACTCCCCCCCGGGTATGCCTACACTGCAGCAAATCCAAAATCCTAACAATGCTGAAGTAGTGAATATCAGAATTCTGGTTAATAGGCCAGTCCTTCCATATGGGTGACCTAGGTGGTCACTGAAGGCACCAACAATTAAGGGGCGCCAAAGGCTGGGCTGGGGGGGGGTGGGTCCAACAAGCCTATCCCACTGGCGGCTGGGAGCAGGGGGGCCATTATAAGTGTTGGCCTAGGGTGCCAAAACACCTTGGGCCGACCCTGACTGAAAAACTAAAATGGGGGAGGGAAATGAGGCTACAAGAAGAAAGCTAGGATGGATTGAGCAGCAAACCATGATTCCAGATCCACACTCGCCCTCTAATCCAAGGATGTTTGGATTTGAAGTCTTGGCTTGGCCCATTATAGACATGCAAAATTCAGCCCAGAGCCAGACTTGCCCAAAAATAAAATTAAATTACATGTAACACCACTGGTTCTAGGTGTATGATCAACCCTCCCCTTAGTGTCTAGTCCTTGTAATTATAAGGAGCTGTTACTTGGAGCAGATGGTTTTAGATGCTGGAAGCTTATAATTTTGGTGCCCAAGTTAATAGGTCGATCCTTGATAGTGACATTGATTAAACACAAAACGACTACAAGGTTAGTTACTTAAAATTATCCTGAATTCAATTGGCCTAATCCATTTCTCTTTTTGATAAGTATTCTTGAGAGAAAAAGAGGAGATAGACAGCTGGGGATTGCAGGAAAACTCCCTTCATGAAGTCCATAGGCAAGAGAAAGGCACCATTAATTCCCAGCCACTTGAACAGAGCATATAAATAAAATCAAAGACAGTAAGTATTTTAATCTCATTTTATTTGGGAGGGAGGGGGTTGAAAACCAGGGCCAGCCCAAGGTGTTCTAGGTCACAACTGATTTTGGCCCCCCACTGGCCCCGCTGCCAGCAAGGATCCTGCCACAGGTGGGGAGTGGCACCGTGGGCAGGGATCCCGCCGTGGGCCGGGAGCAGAGCAGGGTGGGACAGGCTTGCTGGCCCAACTCAGCCTAGCCCATGGCCCCCTAAATGTTGGTGTCCTAGGTGACCACCTAGGCTGCCTCTATGGAAGGACCAGCCCTTTTTCAGTCTAGAAGTTTTAAAAACTAAATGTTTCAAACAGTGCTCCTGATGTGGCTACCAGCATATCAAGTATGTGTCATCAGGTGAGAAAACACGTTTCATGTTCCAAGTTCAGGGTGCTTTCACCTGAGTTGGATATTGCAGAAATATGGTGCCCTCCGCCTTTCTAATGTCAGTCAAAATTGTGTTTTGGACTACCTAGGGCCATTGGGGTTGTCATGGGGATAAATGGGAGGGTTGTTTAGGTGCTAGGGAAACCTGTCTGTCCGGTCCTCTCTCCCTCAGTTCTCTTTCAATAAAGACTCCTTACACATCTCTGAATATGCTGCCTCTCATTATTGGACTATAATTTCCCCTAAAACTTTACAAAAATGTTCTGGAAATTTTCCTGCTTCCTAGCTGTGTTTGAGCTGAGAAATAGGACAATAAAAATGATTCAGCTCTTCCCGCTAATTTGATTGTGTTTTCTGCCCAACTCGAGGGCCATTCCCCACCTTGACCGTGATGAGACTGAGTCATAGGAGGTCCCCAAAGTAGTTCTTCTGTTTTCTTAGGAAGCAGGAAAGACTACTTCTTCCTCCAGTAAATGTGTGATAATTGTAGACCATAGGAATTAATATCAAGCTCTTCAGCACTGTTAGGGATCCCTGTCAGACATAGATTTGCTCTCCATGTTCTTTTCTCTGGGTGCTTGGCACTGAGGTTTACTTTTATGCTATGCTTGTTTAAGCCACGAGTGACTAGTTTCATTACCATGGCATTTTCTCTTCCCTTCAGTGCCATTTGTAATGTTCCCTACTTGGGATTGGAAAATGAAAAGGTACATAATGTAATTACACAGACAAGCCTCTGCTGAAGTACCATTAAGGTTGCAAAGTCAAGCACCCAGAAGTTAGAAAGTGCTGGAATTAAGGTTGCCTGGTGTAACCTTAATTCAGTCCCCTTGAGGGAATTCATTAAGATACGGTTTTTACTTACTTGATCAAATGCTATATTCTCCATAGGACCCCTCCTCATACAGTGCACAGGACAGATAGTCCTCATTTGATATTTTGTTTTATCCTTGTTATCCATGTCTCATTTACTTCCCACTATTCAAACCCTGAACTCAATACAGAAGACTGAATTTTTCTTGGGCTCTTCCCTGGTACTCACCTTTCCAGAGGCTGAATGCTTCACAAATGAATTGATGATCACACCACCTGTATGAAATGAAGAGGTATTATCATCTCCATCTTCCTGTGCACGTGGAGTTTATGGTTAAAAAAAAAAAGAAAAGAAACAAACAACGTGCCCCCCCCAATTTTGGGTGCCTGATTTGAGACACCTTATTTTTCAGAGTACTTAGCAATAGCACTGTGTATGTTCAAAGACAGCTCTTATTCAGCTGCAACTGTGCATACTCTGCACTTCATAGATCAGACCCCAGATTCTCAAGCTAGGCATAAAGAAAATAAGGAGCACACGTACTAGGAGTCCCTCTGTGAAAAATGGTTGAAGTGTCTTGCTACATAGAAACAGAGACATGGCATAGAATCCAATTCTGACTGCAGCATTCAACAGAGCTACCATGGGACCATCCGTCAGTCAACTTCCTGATCCCCTAAACAGCTTTCAACTTCTGCAACAAACAAAGGAGAAGTCTTACAGACAACAGCTTCCTCCAGTACACAGTCCTGATTCATCCCCAGAGAAGCCCGACCTGTCCACTGTGGAAAAAAAACATGATTATGAAATTAAAGACTGTATCATAATGATTATGAGCAAGGGGCCCAATTAAGATTGTACAGCAACCTTAGTTCTGTATTTCCTACATTTTCAAGGGTTGCTTTTGCAACTTTTATGTTTTTAATATAGGTTTTGTGTTTGCAATATATATGTAGTACAATATAGATAGACTAGCTATCGCATTTTAATATAGGCTATTTAAAAATAGGTGGCATGGTGCTTACATATACACCTCTTAAAATGAATTGATAGTTCTGGGAAGAAGAAAGACAGTCAATTGTTCTGCTCAGACCTGTCACTATTCTGAGAGAGAACATAAAGTTCTATTTAAATTTGGTTTAAGTGTCTTGCCACACAAAAACACAGAGTATGTTTACATACATGACTCATTTAAAGCCATGTACCTTGGTGATTGATTTGAATTTTAACATCTATTTCAAACAAATATTTGATCTTAAGTAAATAGCATGGGCCATTTCAGCTTTTAAAGTGCATCACCTTGGGTTGGCATCACAAGGGAGAAAGAGCACCACACCTAGCAACTGATAAAAATGACTTTTGAGGTGTCATTAGTTTCCTGTGCAACATTGTTGTACAAGTTTTTCTAATGCTGGCTGCCATGTATAATCATGATTGAGTACCGGTTGGTCAGGCCTAGAATAGCCCGTCACACTAGTCATTTACATGTGACTTAGAATCACAGAATCATAGGGTTGGAAGGGACCTCATGAGATCATCTAATCCAACCCCCTGCCAAAAAAGCAGGACCACTCTCACTAAATCATCCCAGCCAGGATTTTGTCTAACTGAGCCTTAAATATCTCAAACGATGGACTTCTAATTTTATTTTCTTCCCCTTCCCTACAGCACTTCCCTCTCTTTCCCAGGAGCATTTCCCAATCATCCTGGCACGTGCAAAGCATTTTCTTAAGTTTCAGGCCTCAAAAAGCCTCTTACTTCATATTATACTACAGGGAGCTAGTGAGAATGATTGCTGCTAGCCAGCCTGAGTCTGGCCTGATTGGCAAATGGGTTTGTGGCTAAATGGGTTCTGAGGGCATCGTTCTGTGCTCCCTCTTCTCCTTTTATCTACTCAGGACGTAATTATCACTGATGATACTATTATCATTGGAGGGATCTTAACGTTGAGGTCATTTTACTTTACAACACATGGGCTTTTTGGTTTGTTTGTTTTTTTTTGAGAGATTTTTATCTTAACTGAAAATGTCTTGGCTTTCCAGTGTTTGCCTTGTAACATTACTTTGCATTTAGAATCTATGACTGAAAAAGCACTCTAGAAGTGGTAAGTATCATTCATTATCATTATTACATTAATATTTTATTTACCTCTGTTTAAATTTAAAATAATGTAGGTGCTGGGCTCCCACTCATGTTATGTATACAACAAAATCCCAGCAACATCTCTAGAATGTTAATCTTGAAAGCAAGCCTGCTGCCTGTGAGGAAGTGGCTGGGCTGTAGCCATGGAGGAGAGAAAGATAGCAGGGCTGTAGGGAGGTTGTAGAGTGAACTAAGTAGTTTCAAAGTTCATTTGAACTAAGTGCGTTTTTCTTAGATTGAACTAGCCATGCTTTTTTAGTTCAAACTAACTTTTTAGTTAAAAAAAACACTTAGTTTGAACTAACTGCTAATTTGAACTTATTTAGTTTGAACTAGCATGTCTACCTTGTGTTATTTTGATCTAAATGTGAAAATTAGTTCAAACTAAGAAGTTGGCTCGAACTCACCAGCCGAACAAACTAGTTCAAACTAATCTTTGCTTGGTTTGAACTAAAAACTTTTTTAGTTAGAACTAGGGGCTGCCTAGTGTAGACAGGGTTCAAATTAGTTCGAATTAAGGCTCCTTAATTTGAAGTAATTTTCTAGTATAGACATAGCCTTAGTGATTAAGCATTGTTTCTGAAACGAGTAATCTCTCCAAAAAGCACTTTTCTGCTTTTCTAAAAACAAAACAAAATTGTAGTATTCAAGAGCAGTGGTCTAAAATCCCTGTGGCAGGAATTTTGGAAAGAGCCAAGGGAATTAGGCATAGTGGATTTCAATGGGACTTCGACACATAACTCAGTACGTTCTTTTTGGAAATTCTAGCGTATAGCTTATACACAGTGGTACTGCATAGACAAGAGTTATTGCAGTAGAATGTCTTGGTGTTTGGTTTTCATTAGATCTATCTTTACTGCCTAGTTTCTTTTACAAAAGTTGAAAAATGAATTGCAAGGTTATGGTGAAAAGACCCTGCCCTGGTTTCACAAAATGCGGAATTAACTTCATGTCTCCTGGGGTCCACACCCAGACAGGTGGGAAGGCTTGCTTGAGGTAAGATAGAAATTTGAACTAAGGGCAATCAGTGTTTCCCACACCAAAGTGCTTCCTGCAAACTTGAGAGGAATGGTTGGTTTCAGAGCCTGAACTCTATCTCAAACAGGAATGTCTACACTGGTACTTCCAGCTAAATAGAGCTAGCCCAAGTCTGTTAACCAGCAGGGCCAGCCCAAGGTTTTTTTGATGCCCTAGGCCAACACTGATTTTGGCTCCCTCCCCCCATGCCCGCCAGCGAGGAGTGGTGCCACCACCACCGGGATCCAGCCCCAGCTGGGAAGAAGCACTGTGGGTGAGGGTCAGGACATGGGCTGGGAGTGGAGCAGGGTGGGAAAGGCTTGCTGCCCCCTTCAGCCCAGCCCTTGGTGCCCCCTAATTGTTGGTGTCCTAGGTGATCGCCTAGGTCACCTCTAAGGTAGGACCAGCCTTGTTGAAAACCACCTGATTAAAGTCACATGTACATTTAAATGCTTTTCCTCACTTCAGGGATGAGCTTCAAATCACAACTATACCCAAACCAGCTTCTTCCTGATGCTCATTTATCCAACAGTTCTCACCTTTCTTTAGAATGTCTAGCTCCTTGACGTTTCTGCAAATATCAGTTTTCCTGGATATCAGATGTTTCTCTAAGTTTTCTATCTGGTGTTCCTTTTGATTCATTTAATCAATAGGGGTTGAGCATATATAGACTAAGCACTAGAAATAATATTTTCAGCTGTGGAAGAATCCAAACCAAGCATAATTTCAGAGCTTCTGCCAAGTGCTTATTAACCTACTTTGCATTTCCCATAATCAATTCTTTTTCTACTCATGCCAATTACTCCAGGGACTGTGTGTAAATTTATTTGGAAGAAAGCAATATAACTTGGCTGCAGAAAAGGGAAACCACAGAGAGAATAACCTGAAAACAGGGAATTCCCACAGCTGTTTTTTCATCCACATGCAAAAAGAAATGTTGGGGCCACAATTCTCTTTCTGCAGATGAAAAGTGCATGAAATTGCCCTCTAACTGCTTTTGGGAAGCTAGAAACAGCCCCCAAACTGGGCAGTATAACTGAAGATTGGGGATGGCTAAGGCAGGTGGTGGTTGTAGAATTTGCAATCCGAGGGACGGGGCTTTAAATCACTTTTATGCCCTTCCAATCTGGGACTCTTCCAGGAACCAGAGAGCCCTCCATCATAGCTTACACAGCCTCAGGGGCTACCTGTGTTTCGGCAGTCTCCGCTGTTGCCTTGATCTGCAATAGTGTCCAAAACCTGAGCTATGGCTCCACTCCCAATGTGCCTCATAGTCCAGATTTTACCTTTACCCACCCAATGACTGATCACCAGTTCATTTACTCAGTTCATTTCACAAAGTGAACAATTAATACCACAAAAACTACCAACAAAGATGCCTGTGTGTCATTTTAAAGTTTTTCAAATGATTAGACAGGGCATCAGCATGTATGGACAGCTAGGGCATCTTTTCAACCTATTGTGACAAAGTGGGCAAGCTCATCCCTGTGGGTCCTGCACTTCAGGTCTTGGCAGCCAGCTGGAGCCCAGCTTTCCCACCTCCACATCCTCAGTTATAGTTCCCCAGTTCCTCCTGCCCTGGGGTTGGGCTGTCCAGCCCACAGGCTGCTGGGCCTGGGCCCTAAAGCCCCCTGGGCAAACTTGTCCTGGATACCTGCATCTCCCAGGTGCTGGTAGCAACAGCTACTAGTCAGATTCATCCAGCTCAACAATCCTTTGCTCTGTTCTGCTACAACCACAAACTCCACTCCTAGATCCTCCTCCCCCAAATGCCAAACCCAAAACTCCCTCCTCTGAGTAGCTGCAACAGAGGCTTTTTATCTTCTACCCCTTAATTGAAGCCAAGGTGCTCCAAATGACTCCAGGTTCCTTAATTAGCATCAGGTGCCTTAAATGAGTCAAATCAGACTCACACCAGATAGCCTGCCAATAGGGCTTTGCTAAGTCTGGGGCTAACATACCTCTCCTCCATTATTCTCCTGTTCCCTGCACCTGTTCCTCTATTCACTCCCTATCCATGGTCCCACAAAGTCACAGGACCTCCTCGCCAACCTCCTCCTAGCCTACGCAAAAGAGGCCACCTACAAGACCAGGGAGAGGAGGTTGGTTAGGGAAGGGGCCTGTGACTGTGGGACCTATTTCTGGTCTCTTGTTCGTGCAAGTCTCCGGGCAGAGTTCCTCTGGGCGGCATCCACTAGCTCCCTCGACAGCTTCCGGGAGCAGTGGGAGTTGTCCAAGGTTCTCTGCTTGGTGTCCCTTTTTGAATCCCTTGTTTTAAACCTGTGACCCTCACACCCATCCCTGTTATCACATTAGTTGTCCCCCGGAATCTCTTGAAAAGTGGCCCAGTGCCACCTCCCCTTAGGCTGGGGAAGGGATTTTAGAAGTGGGCAGGTTGTGCCCACCCACCACTGCTCCTTCAATGGGACTACTCTCCTGCTCCCCGCACCTGTTCCTCTACACACTCCCTATCCGTGGCCCCACAAAGTCGCAGGACCTCCCCATCAACCTCCTGGTTTATGTGAAAGTAGCCATCTATAAGACAAGAGAGAGGAAGACGGCTGGGGTAGGGGGCCTGTGACTATGGGGCCTATTTCCTGTCCCTCGTCCATGCATGCTTCCAGGCAGAGTTCCTCTGGGCAGTATCCGCTGGCTCCCTCGACAGCTTCTGGGAGCAATGGGTGCTGTCTGAGGTTCTCGGCTCGGTGTCCCCATCTGAAACACTGCTTATTAACTGGTGACCCTCACACCTGTCCCTGTCTTTTCCTTAGTTGTCCCCCAAAATCTTTTGAGGAACAGCCCAGTGCCACCTCCCCTTAGGCTGGAGAAGGGATTTTAGAAGTGGGCAGGTTTGCACCCACCCACCATTGTTCCTTCAATAGGACTACTCTCCTGTTGTACGCCTCTGTGGAGTGCTTGGTCAAGCTCAGCTGGACCCTGACCGAGCCAGTCAGCTTCAGGCAAGGAGTCCATCAAGGCTACCCACTGTCAGGCCAGCTGTACACTCTGGCCATTGAGCCCTTCCTCTGTCTCCTCTGTCGGAGGTTGACAGGGTTGGTGCTCCATGAGCCGAAGCTGTGGCTGGTACTGTCAGCATACGCCGATGATGTGTTCCTCGTGGTCCAGGAGCTGAGTGACCCGGCACAATTAGAGGCTTGCCAAGCCATCTACTCGACGGCCTCCTCCGCCCCGATCAACTGGGTCAAGAGCTCTGGCCTGATGGTAGGAGCCAGGTGGTCAGCGGGCCCCCTCCCACCCACGCTTCAAGCCATCCAGTAGAGTGCGCGTCTACTGCTCTATCTGGGCATCTACCTCTCTGCCATCCAGCCCTCCCTGGATAAGAACTGGCATGAGTTGGAGGACAGGGTCATTGACCAGCTGTGGAGGTGAACAGGACTGCTGCGGTGCCTCTCCCTCCGGGGACGGGCACTGGTCGTCAGCCAGCTTGTCCTGTCCATGCTCTGGCAGTGGCTCAACACCCTGGTCCCACCCCTGATGTTCCTGGCCAACCTCCAGAAGACAGTTCTGGAGTTCTTTTGGCCAGGACTGCACTGGGTCTCTGCAGGGATCCTGAGCCTGCCCCAGAGGAAGGAGGGCAGGGCCTGTGCTGTGTTCACAGCCAGCTCCATGCCTTCCACCTCCAGGCCCTGCAGAGACTCCTTTATGGTGCAGGTAGTATGGCGTGGAGCCATTTGACACGCACCTTCCTCCGCTACTGCTGAGGGCTCTGATACAACAGACAGCTCTTTTACCTTGACCTGAGAGGTGGTCCGTGAGACCTCTCTGTGCTGCTGGCCTTCTACCATGACCTCCTCCAGACCTGGAGGCTCGTTGCAGCTTCCAGGTCGGTTGTACCCACCAAGGGGGAAGACCTCCTCATGGAGCCCCTGCTACGCAACCTCCATCTCGGTGTGCAGGTGGCTGAGGCCCCCTCCATCAGGCGGAGGTTGGTCCTAGCAGGTGTAACCAGGGTTGGAGACCTCCTGGATTATGCCTGAGGGGAGTGGGTGGATCTCCATGAGCTAGCTCAACACATGGGGCCCTTCACCCCTCGTATCCCCTGGTGCCTACTGCAGGAGGTGAAGGTGCCCTGTCCCCCGCTGCTCAAGCCTACCTCAAGTGGATCCTGGGAGAGGGTACTCCCCACCTCCCTGTCAGTCCTGACCCTCCGGAGCTCTTTATCGGGCTCCAGCCCCACGAGCCCTCCTGGCCACCCCTGCCCCATGCCCTGAGCTGGCTACTAGACCTGCAGCTGGACCCCTTCTGAATCGTGCCCCACCAATATCTCTACATGCTTGTGCTCCACACCATCCACTTCCTCACCCTCGTGTCCTGCCCCGACACCAAATGGCAGGACCTAATCCCATCCGTGGATGGCGAGGACCCCCAGTGGGCTGGCCTATACTCCACCCTGACCCCGCAGCCTGCCGAGGTTATCAACTGGCAGCTCTTCAATAGGACTACTCTCCTGTAGCCATCAGGCTTGATTCTGTCATGCTATATATATTTCTTATATGTCTAACATAATGTTATGCTGCATCTTGGAGACTGCCTCCATCCCAACACAGTTAGACAGACATTCACTATCTCTGTAGGAACTAACACATGAACAATAATAGCATGGGAAATGTGGCAAAGATGATGGGCAGAATAGATACCTAAGTACAAGTCTACCTGACTCCTGAGTTCATATTTAGGTAACTAGATCATGCTGCAACATCCACACTTATTTTTGGCATGCTAGCTTGAGGAGATCTAATGTGAATCCACATCCCTCAACTGGGAGACTCACTCCTAGCTGTAGTGTAGATGCGAACTAACTGAATTAGTTAAGTCCCATTTTCTTAAGTGAGATAGGTGCATAGGAACCTGAGGCCACGTCTACACTTTAAATTTATATTGATATAACTACATCGCTCAGGGATGTAAAAAATCCTCACCCTGGGGCAACACAGTTAAGCCACCCTAACCCCCAATACAGACACCGCTATGTTGATGGAAGGACTTTTCCCACATATCAGGAGGACTTGCCTCCTGAATCAGTTTTGAAAACAGGGGCTAAGGGTTTTTGAAAATTTCACCCTCAGTTCTTTCCGTGGGTTTTGAAACAGATGTAGCATTCAAAGACACCTTTTGCCTCAATATTACTAGTCTATGCTTGTTATTTTTGGTTGGTTGACTACAGAGAAAGTGAATAACTCTAGATTTAATTTTTAAAAATACTAGTTTATTTGTATGGTATGATTTTAAATAGAAAATGGAAATATAGCAGTATATTCATTTGTAACATATTATTTCTACTCAGAAAAGAGAATAGTTAAGCTGTTCCATTCTTTAAGATCATTTTCTGTTCTATTCCACAATACTAGTTCATTTTGCCTATAGAATGAGAAAGTCACATCTGAATTTTAGGTCCATTGATGTGATAAGTGCCACGAGACTCCTTGCTTTTTTTGGTAGACCCAAGTAAGTGGTTATTCTTGCATGCTTCTGATTCAGAATTAGGAAAATACAAGGGTACTCAAGAGAGGTTACATTTTGTACAAGGTTTACCACTCAATTTGTAGATAAAAACAAAGACATCTATTTTGCATCTCTTATAAGATCTGTCCTCCATAGTGGTTCAGATACACTTAGCAAATCAATGTCTGAGTGCCTGTTTGGCTTGAGGCTCTGAATGTTTTTGTGATGCGTCTTTCGCTGAATTTTCTGATGAAGTACTCATAATAAGAAGCTAAATTGAGAATAAGGAAACAATATCCAGTTTATTCCCTTCACAACTCAAATGCTGACAGATCGTCTCACTTTTTTTCTTAAGATAACAACTTAATATGTTAACTCCTCACTTTGGTCAATATTAGACTTAACAGTCCCTTGAGGTAAATATTGACTGTAGCATTGTCTCTGTCATCATTTACTCCCTGGATCAAAAAATTTTGGTATTGCTCTCAACCTTGCCAAAAATATCATCTGACATGGACATTCAGCAGGAGATCCTATTACTTGATGAAAAGATTTGTTAAAAATACACCAGAAAATATTGATGTACAGTACCATCCCTGCCAAACAATTTCCCCCCAGATAACAAAGATACCTTTCAGTACTACAGAATTTCATAATAAACTAACAGGATATAGTATCCCATTACCGAGCTTCTCTCCAGTAGTAAATCTGGAAGAAAAAAAGTGTTTGACATACAAGGAGAATTGAATCAGTTGAAAAATTACTGACTGGGGATGGGTTAAGACTGTTTCTAAAAACTGTTGCTGAAAACTGCTCTGATTCTAAGAAAGAGAGTTTCAACTTAGAATCATAGGGTTGGAAGGGACCTCATGAGGTCATCTAGTACAACCCCCTGCCAAAAAAAGCAGGGCCACTCCCACTAAATTATTCCAGCTAGCGTTTTACCCTTATTCCTAGGTAAATCACAATTTATAATCATCATTTCCAATTTTCTTAAAATCTGTATTCCAAAATGCCCTTTAAAAACAATGATAACTTCTTTTCTGGAAACTATAACAGGAATTGTAGCATGTAGAAACCTGTATGCAGAGTTAGTAAACTAATCTATGTCAAACTATTGATGTAACTCCAAGTCGTACAAATAGAACCTATGTCAATCATAAGAAAACTAAATAGCTAGTGAAAAACAAAAAATTACATGATTTAGTGTAGTTGGAACCAACCATCCTGTGATATTAATATCAGGCACATAAGAATATGAAGGATAGAGAAAATACTGTATTCTGAATTCAATTATTTCTGTAAATAGATTCATTGGTGAGTGTGTGTTGCAGATGGAGAAAGGAGTTGAGTTGTTACAGCTGCAGCTACATGGCCTTGACTGTTCAGCTCATGCAGTAACAGCTGATGCTGGAGAAGTGTAGTTCGGCTGCTGGTGTATTAGTCAAGAAGTTGCCCCTCCTCCCCAGCTTACATATTTCACACACAGGACCATTACTTTGTGCCTCAATTAGGGTTGATCTACATGAAACATGACTAGCACAAAACAAGGATAGGAAAATATAAGGCATTTGACAGTCCACAGTCTTCTCCTGCACCCAGACATTCACTTCTCCACTAGCACTCATACACCACAAACCTTCCTCACTCTCTTAACTCCATTTCAGTATGTGTGGTACGTCAGCCTTCTAGCATCCCCTTCCTAAAATCACTTTGTGCATGGTTCTACTGATTCCTCACTGCAAACCTTCATCACTGTTAATATCCAACATACAACAGCCACCTGCTATATAAAAAAGAACCGAAAGAGTGTAAAATTTAAAGTTTGTCATCTCCTGGTTTATTAACCTTGTGTCTTTGCAATAAGACACACCATTACCTTTATTGTTTTCTGGCGCAAAGCACAAGATACCTCTATAGCACAGTTTATAAAGTCTCCCATCCAGAAAACAGCGCTATTCTACACAGTGCTGAATCTGAGATTATTGTGTGTAACATATGCACAGTCCCCTTGAGTCCTGAAAGATGGAGTCTCTTAAATCCCTTCTGATTTAGTGCTTTTACCTCCTAGAGCAAAAAACAAATATCTATTACCTCTTAAATGAAGCAGATGGGGATTTCTTGGCTTCAGGGATCTCAGAACATAAATCCTACCCCTCCCCTTGGAATGTTTGCTTATTTTTAAAATGAGCATTTTGTATTGGCTTATATTTATAGTATCTGCCTAAGTGCATTTCAAACAGAAACCTGTATCAAGTGGGAAGCAGAAACATGTAATTTAAAATATTGACTAATAAAGTGTTTGCATGTCCCCATAGCCTTTCACCAAAGAATTTCAAGCATGCCTGACTTTCACAGTCCCCTCCTCCAACCACCAGACTCCTTTCCTGTCTGGAAACCTTTGAAAGTTCAGAGATTTAGTCTGTATTAGCTTTCAAATCCTTGGATCCATATGCACATGTTTTCATAATTATGATTGTCTCACCCTGTTTGGTTTGCAAAATTGGGATGGGGATATGCATCTGCCTCTGGGTTGGAAAAGGGCAACTGCTTACCAACAGATGGTCACAGTTTTCCTTTGTGTGCATCTCTGCACAGGATGTAATTACACTTGGATGTTGTGATGTTAGATGGATGAGGGGTACATTATGATCTTGTACATTACAGTGAAATGTTCAACATTCAAACACTGGGTTAACTTTTGGGGTGACATTATTCTTAGTGTAATATATCCTCTGCTCTTTTTTTCCTCTTCAAATCTCAAAACTTATCCAAGTAACATAAAGGTCTCTTTCTCTTCAAGCCACATTAGCAGGCAACAGGATTTTCCTCCATATTTCTAGATTTTAGCAAACCAGTGAAATTAAATTCTGCATAAAGCTTGAATTCTTTCATTCCTCAGGAAGATTCATGCTTTCCAGTTCATCTGGATTCCAGTGAAGTGTCAATATTCATTTGTTGGCTTTTCTTAGGTTGCTTTTGCACTTGTAGGGCTTTCGATACCAGGAAATCTTATGATACCATGAGAAATTTTTGTATAGTCCATGTAAGTATTTTCTTATAGGACCTGTATTTTAATAATGCCTCCAAATGCACTCTGATAACACTAAAGGTATTTTCACCAACAATATTTTGGAACTATAAATGGGAAAAATTCACTGTATGTTTCTATATCTGCATACAAACACACATAAATGCAAACACTTTAAAATGTTATCATTAGTATTTACTAAAGTGTGTCACATACGTATATATTTAAGATGCATTCCCACAATAAGACAAACAAGGAGACCTGTGGAACTTAAAAGACTAAAATTTATTTATCCCATGAGCTGTCGTAGGAGAAATCCCATTTTGTCAGATGCTTTGAAGAGGGGGAACTTACAAACGCAAGCAGAAATTTCTGACAGTCTCAGTCAAAATTCCCATCAAAACACCTGGACTGTACACATTGAAGCACTAAGTTCACCATCCCTTGCAAGGGCATAGCATAGCATGCACTCACTTCATGCCCAATTCTGTGTGTTGACTAAAGCAGGGGAAGTGGGGCTTCATGCCATCAAGCTACACATGGACTCCATCTAGGAAACTAGTGCTAATGGCTGCACCAGCTGGCCACAGGGTCGGTACTTCTGAGTCATATTGCATCTCCTCTTCTGTACCCTGTCCAATAAAGAACTATAAAATTTCCACCACTTACATCTGTGATCTTCTCCTTTTGGCTATTAGCTAAATGTCATGACCATAGGTCAGGATAGGGATGTAGAATGAACTGTAAACTGAGTACTTGGTCCAGAAACTTAGCTCCTGAGCTGAAGAAATGAGGTTTCTCTGCAGGGTGGCTGGGTGGACTCTCAGCTATTTGGGAGAGCCTCAGAACAACTGCTACTCTTCTATAATGAGAGGAATCAGCTAAGGTGGTTTGGACATCTAACAAACATGCCTCCTGGCAGACTTCCATTGGAACTGTCCTCGGCACATCCCACTTGGAGGAGGTCAAGGCGGACCTAAGAATTATTGGAATGATTATATCTCTTGGCTGGCTTGGGAACACCTGGGAACCTCCCAGGAGTAGCTGGAACTTGTTGCTGAAGAAAGGAAAGTCTGGTTCTCCCCCCTCTCCAGGCTGCAGCTATGACCCTCACAAGGAAAAGTGGCATAAAAGAAACAATGAAAGAAGAAGAAGAAAACACATAAAATGCACCTGCCCTTTGTTACAATTTTACAGATTCAGGGCCTTGCACATTTGACTGGTGCTCATAAGCAGATATAGTTTGGTAAGGTACCAAGACAAAATGTCTTTTTCTAAAGAGAAGCTACTGCATATCTGAAGCCTTTGAATGGTTTTTGCCAAGTTGCAGCACTGAATTTCTTACAAGGCCTTTGTGCAGATTATTACCATCAAAAAGCACTTTGAATTAGCATATTAATTATTCCTCAATGAATTCGTAAATGTTAATCTTCTGCATGTTTCTAATTAAAGAGAGGCTATGAAACCAGGAAAAGAGAAAACATTCCCAAGTGCCATAGAGATTACTTTTACTTGATAAATGAATCCACTTTTCTTACCTTTATCTTTAGAATAAGTCTTCTTTTAGTGAGTTGCAGGGCTAACTGCTTTACCTTTCAGTCATACTATGGTTTAGCATGGTTGCCAAAGAATTAATTCCACTTCTTTCAAATTTTCATGAATTGTTTGGTGCCAGCAGACCCTGAATTCAAGTAAGGCCATGATCCAAAACCTGGAAAGGTTGGAGAGAATAGAAAAATTCCCAATTTCCTTACTTGGTTTTTGGATCAGGCCATAAATGACTACATGCAGAAATAACCCTTGGTTTGGGCTGATTAAGCACTTTGCATCCAAAGACAAAGGTATCTACTTAAAAAGCAATTTTATCTCTCTGTGATGAATTCTAAACCTGATCTTCCAGAGACTAAGAATCTAATTTACTTATCAATAGTTAACCTATCGCAGGGGTGCAAAACTCACTTGCTGTGGTGGACCAGATTTGACTTAAATGTACTTCAAGTGGGCCGTACATACCATTAATCGAAATATTACAGCACTCTCGCAACACTGAGGATTGCTGTGTATGCAAAACTGTGCTCCATGATACCACTCTCTCTCTGTTAGGGGGAAAGCATGGTTTTGTGGAGCAGTTTCGCTTACCCAGTGCTCTGTGATGTTGCAAGACCGGACACACTTGCAGCATTGCAGAACGCTGGGTATGCAAAACCTCTCTCTCTCTGTTCGAGACAGAGTGTAATCCAATGGAGCACAGTCACAAGCTGGATTGAAGAGGTTTGTGGGCCGGATTTGGCCCAGAGGCCGCATGTTTGACACCCCTGATCTACAGCTTTGAATATGCACCACTTCAATTACAATCATGCTACGGACAGACAAGGACACTGCTGAAACCACCTGTTCTATGCTAGTAGACAACAAGCTACATTCTGTCTTCAGAGAAATCTCCAGGGTGGAGTTTCCAATAGTTTGCCAAATCCGCACACAATCAGAGAAACAGATCCCAAGCTGATTCCCTCCCTGCCTGAAACTGAGTGCCCAGAGGTAAAATTTGCAGATCTGTGTTGTTCAGACATGGTTCATTGTTTAACCAATAGTGAGGCTCATTTCCTGGAACTCACTACAAGTCTATCGCACTAGTTTAAGGGGCCTTTCATACTGTTTCAGCACAGGCTTAAGTTAGTCTGAGGTATTCTGAATTCACATAAGCTAGCTTTCTAGAAATCACACCTATTTCTTCTCCTTTCTCCATTATAGTTAACTATTGTGGCACGTTTGGTTTTCCAGGCAATTGGTGAGATACCAGCTTCTATATCTGGCTGCTGATTTTATAATGCAAAATCATAGCCAAAGTCAGAAGACTTTCTGCAACATTCTGTCCAGTGGAAGAGAAGGAAGGCAACAGAGTCGAAGCAGCATAAACATTTTGTCCAGCTTCTCAACTGAAGAAGAAACTTTCAGAAGCTCATTAACTGGAAGGCACAAAGAGAGAGATTGAAATGGATCCCAGAACAGATGGCCTCCAGGAGATGGCACAAAAAATGGTTCATATTAGGACACAGCCTGCCATCTATTAATGGAAGCCAATGTGAAACAGCACAAATGACCCACGGGAGAGTGTGACTGAGTGACTAGAGTGGGAGATTGCAAGTCAGGACTCTTGCATTCTATTCCATATTTTGCTGTGTGACTTTGATCAAGACAATAAACCTTTCTTTACTTCTGCTTTCCTATCTCTTCAACTGGTCTTGATACTACTCACCTACTTTCTAGAAGGGATGTACGATTTCATTTAGTAATGTCTGCAATGACCTTTGAGATCCTCAGGTGAAAACCGCTCCAAGGACTCCAAAGCAATGTTGTTATAATGTTAATGAAAGAAGATAAGGTCATGAAACAATAGTCACAGTTATTGTTTAAATAGTACTTTTGAGAAATTCAGAGGAACTGAAGAACCTATGATAATATGTCTTTTGGCCTATGAATACAAGTAGTTGCTCCAGAAAACTTTCCCAACTCGGCACAATTTATCACTTCCTAGAATGGAGAAGTTTGTAACTGCTAGAACGTTTCTGCTTGCATCTTAACCTCTGAAAATTCTTAATAGGGTTCTGAAAGCAGTGACATTCATGTTTAAAGGGTGGCTGTAGTGTCCTCAAATCACTGTCCTGTTTTACCTAACCAGAAGAAAGCACTTGCAGCTGTTATATCACAAACACATCATTTAGCTTGGAACTTAGCTTTAATCTGCTCAAAGATGAATCTCACATAGGTGGCTTGGTCAGAGAAATGAGAAAGACAGGAGCCTAATTTTCAGATATGCATGTGCAAAATGCACTAATTACATGTACCAATACCCCAATGCATCCAGAAACTGGGATTTGAATGTGCACTCTGCTCTTTTGAAATTTCAGTGGTAATCCAAAAACAGCAAGTGCTGTTCTCCCCTCCATATCCAGAAATATACTGGAGCCACGTAGTTGTACTAAGCACTAGGTTTCTTTGGAAAACATCTTCAATCAGTAGTGCGATCGCTCAGAAGATGAATAGTATAAGACAGCTTCAGCTGTAGGGTAAACAAGCACATCTCCATTGGTTTCACTCAAATGAATTTGGGTCTATTTTTGAAAAACATAGCTAGCCATAACTTCTTCACTTAAACTGGTCTTTGTTTAAGACAATGTCAAATTCCACCATCATGGTGAGCAACTTTCTGACCAAATTAAATCCTTCATAGCTTCAGTTAAACCTTTGTTCTCTTGTCTGCACACATACACAATCTTTGGTGATTGAAATCATCTTGATAATCCATATGAACACCTTACAGGCAATAAAGCTCTAATACTTCATTTAAGCTATTAATCTGAGTTCCGTGTTCCACATCTGATGAAAGGACTTAACCCTAAAGTTGGCTCAGTGTCTTCATTTATCAGCTGCACAATACATAAAAAAGTAATAGATCTCTTCTCAAGTATTTAACTGTTTTTAAAAACCACAGCCAAGGAATAGACTTGGTACAATCTTAAAGAAATTCATAAGCCCTGACAACTTTTACAATACTGCCAGAGTGCCTCTATTCAACTGAAACAAATATATTGTGTAAAAGTTTTATTAAGAAGCAATGTTTAATACTGACCATGTTCAAATGTTTTATGACTTTGGCTCAGCACTACAAAATTGTTATACATGCATATTGGCCTCTTTCCTCTCACTCACCTTCTGGCAGTTGTGTGACTCATTCTTTCGAGATGGTGGTGGGAAATTTCTAAAATCATAGAAAAATAGCAATATAAAGATGATACTATCATAGATGTAAAATTGTAAATGGCTCTGATTCTGTCCAAAAAGGACACCAAGTAACCATAATATAATTTTAAGTCTAATGCAGAATATGAAATCAGCTTTGAGGCCTGTTCTCCCCTCGATATGTACTAGTTATTCTAGAGCAGTCATTGCCATCGGTATTACATAAGTTTTGCATGCAAATTGCCTACCAGACAAGAAAGGAGCTGGTGGTATAATAAGTAAATTACCATACCAAGGAACATATGACATGCATTATAATCTGACCATACTTTTAATTGCCCATCATTTGCTTTGGCAATATCTTATGATGCCACTAAAAACCACATTGGATGATGGCTTTGCCACAAGTCTGTAAATGCAGCAGTGTATCACAGCAAAGCATTCAGGAAAAGATAGACTGGGGTACTTTCACATTTGCCAAAGTAGGTCACCTGCTGTTGTACGCACTTCCTGCCAAACTGCTCTGGGGAGAAAGCAGCTGGCATGCACCACTTGCTTCTTCTTAAGTGCCTGGTCTCCAGAACTGGGTAGCCCACATAGGGGCCACAGGGTAGGTGGAATCTTACTCCCTGTAAGCTGCCACCCCTTTCCCTCTTCACCCCAAATCTGGGTGTATAACAGGACTGGCTGTCCCCAGAGCAGGCCCTCAAGGCCAGGGTTGCCTTTGCACTGCCATGCTCTACTTTTCCCTTTCTTCAGGCTCCTTCAACCAACTCCTCAGACTCCTTCCATCACAGCCTTTCTTGGGGCCTGGAGCTTTTTATCATATTACAGTATTCTCAAAACAAACACAAAACTATTTCCCTGCTGGGCTTAAGGTGGGCATAGTCTTTCCTTCCTTCCTGAGAAACTGTCCTTTCCTCAGGGACATAAGCAGCTCCCTTGCTGCTTCCTCCTTGCCATGTCTAGCTTTTACGTAAGAGTACAGGATTCAATCCAAGTCATCATGGCCTTAAAACCCAAGCTCTCCAGTGCACAGGTAAACAAACTTGTCGCAGGGCATGTTGTCCACGACACAATCCAGACCTCAGCAATCACATAATGTCCATCTACACCAGAGCCAAAGGCACACAAGAGACTATCTTCATTGAGATGCAAACATGTTTGCAAATGCTCTGATGAATTAGGAAGCGGGCAACTGTAAAACTCAACCTGGATGAGTTTGCCCAATAAATGATGATGTATTTGGGGACCAGTTCTGATAAGGCTGGAGGAACCTGAGAAGTAGGTGATTTTTTTTAGAGTAACAATTAAAAACGAACTGATGATTTGAAGAGCAAGAAATAAATAGCAAATATGTAAGTCGCATGAATCTCTGTGCTCTCTCCAAGGGCAAATTAAATGTGAAGTTACTAGAAAAATGAAATGAGTGGCAAGCAAGCAATAGCTCAGAGGAAACAGTCACATTTTGCTAACTTGTAGAGAGCATGGAGCAGCTCTAGTTATGTTGTGGCCTGCTTCATTCCGCCTTCACTGAACAGATACAGGCGTCCAGGCCCTTGCATGTGTTCCCCCCATCCCCACAGGAGAAAGCACAAATGTGGAGGGCTTAAAAGAGACGCTTCCA
>ML682059.1:6524370-6676770 GCA_007922195.1 Podocnemis expansa
GTGTGTGTGTGTGTGTGTGTGTGTGTGTGTGTGTGTGAGATCCTTAGCATACAAACGAGGCACTTAGCTGTGCACTGCCCTCACTTCCTCCCTGAGAAAGGAGTAACTTGGCAGCTGATCAAGCACACACATTAATTCAGACTTGAGCGCCTTTCTCATCACTTTTAACCTTGTGCTTGTACACACAGAAGACTCCCTCCACCTGTGCTTTGCAACACTGAGCCTATTGCTTGGCACTGGTGAAATTTAATAAAATTAAAAGCTGTGTTCAATAAACCCAAAGGAGTGGAAGTGGCTGATATATATTAGTAATCTTGTCAATACAGAAGTAATGGAAAGTAACAGCTCTTGTGAACTTAGAAACAAACAACAAAAATCAGCATTATGGTAGCTACAATTGCTGCATACCAAGTGATAGGACAGATCAAATTAAGCATTTCAAGAATGGACATGAAGATAAGGGAGTGTAGACAGCATTTCTTTGTTACTCCATTGTCCTCTCTGTGCTTGCACAGGTGTAAATGAGGGCAGTGTTTGACCCTCCCTGACATGAGCACTTTGCGTCAGATGATCCTCTTCCACTGGAAGAAGCTACAAGAGGTTTGTGTGGAGGAAATCTATCTGATTCTCACCTATATTGTTCCATTGGAGGAAGAGAGGGTTATTTATGCCCCAGATTTGGAAGGACATTTGGCCCAACACCTTGGATATCTCAGATCCATTAGAGGCCTTTGCCTCCATGTTGGTTTCAGGGGCTGCACACCCACCTCTCCATGTGCCTGCTGGTGCAAATCCAGTGAAGCCACACTGCCAATGACTCCCGTGCAAGACCACTGCTCCTCTAGAAGACCACACATATATATGTGCGTGTGTGTGTGTACACATGTGCAAGTGTCTATGTCTACACACTTGTGCTAGAAGGGGGCAGATTGAAAGAATTTTTTTTGTTGCCAGTTCACTCCTTACACAAGTTTGGATGTCCACCCATTTGATAGACCTACACAGGGATCTGGGAGGATGGTATGAGGAGGTGATAGGTTTTCTTCTTCCATGCAAATATGTGAGCTCTCTGCATAAAAAAAATCTTCTTTGCAAATGAGATCTGGGTAATCTATCCCTTAGCAATTATGTTGATCCAAAGGCCAGAATCATTCAGTCTCCTGTAGCTGTGTTGGCTTTGTGGGGCTAAGAAGAGTGCAATATAATAAAAATGCATTTATTTCTGTGTCACTCAGCTCTGTAGGTGTGACTCTGAATACAGACAAAGGGATCAGCTTTGTCTAGGTTACCATTTTAAATGATCACTTTTTAAAGTAGGGGGAACTAAAAGGTTAAATTTCCATGAAAAATGACCCCATACAAGTTTCAGAAGCTACTCACAGAAAGTAACAGAATACCATGCTACATGTGTGTGTGGGCGGGGGGGACAAAATAAAACACGTTTGGCACAGATAACAGAGTAAATTTAATACATATATATGAAAGATAAAGACCAAGATGAAAACCTAAATTTTGTTGGGCTGTAGTCATTGTTGTTGACTCCTTTGAAACCTCGCTCCCAACTGTCATAGGATGCACATCTGTGTGCCCATAGGGTATGACCTGTGCGACTTTACTGTTTACATTTGCAATGTAATTGTGTAGTTTGACGAAAAATGTGCCATGCAAGGTTACCTTTCGAATGCTCGGAGCAGGGCAGTGTGGGGCCCAGGGTGGTCGCCCCTCTCAACCCTCCCCCCATGCACCCCCCCCCAGCGATGACTCTGCTACGGAGAAGAAAAGGAAAGCAGGAAGAAGCCATTCAAACATAGAAGCTGGGGATGGGGAGATAGGCTAGGCAGTGAGGTAGACCTGAGTCACATTTAAAATTGCTATTGCCAGCAGGGGTGTTGCTGGCACTAGGCTTACAGGACTTGAGCCTCAAGTCCCAGTGCCTGAGCCCTGGGTCTGCCACAGGGCCACCTGCAGCAGTAGCTGCAGCAGAAGCACGTGAGTCCTGAGCCCCAGCGTCCTGAGCCTCGGGTCTTTTCCGGAGCCAGCTGTGCTCCTGCTGCCACGTGGCCTGATCTTACTGAGAGTGGTTATATTTTATAATAGCATAACACCTAGAGATCCCGATCAATGATCGAGCCCCCATTGTGCTAGCTTCTATAAAGACAAATAACAACAGAGACAGCCTCTGCCTCAGAGAGCTCACCTCACAGTGAAACTGTGAGACAGGACATGGCACGCAGACAAAACGGACAAATGGGGCAAGGATTATTCATATTATTGAGGCCTGATTCATATCTGTAGTCCTTTTCTTTTCATTTAACTAACGTACACTCCAGTGCTCTGGGCTCTTCTGCTCAAAGAACATACATAGCAACAAATACAACAAAAACCCCCAAAGAAAACTCACAGGTCAGTCCCTGAAAAATAAACCAACTTCACCACTAACCCCTGCCGTGCCAGAGGAAAGCTAGGAGAATACCTACATTTATCAGTATGACCTCAAGGTCACCAAATTACTGCTTTGGCAAACGCAGCTGGGAAACTGAATTCCAGCATTGAGGAATCCTTATTGAAAACACCCTCTTCATTCTCCTCCTGATCAAACAAGAGAACTAGTAGCATGAGCGTTTCAGCTAAACTAAGGTGGTATGATAGCATAGGAGCAGAAAAGCATCTCTGAGGTATACTGACCTCACCCAACTGAAAGCTTTATAACTTAAATTGTACCCCAAAACTTTAACTGGAAACCAGTGAAGATCAGAGCATGCTATCCATAACATACGATGATTAATATCCCTTTATGAAGTCTGTAGCTGCAATTCAGACTTTAACTGGACTCACACAGAGCACATTGTAACAATCCTATTTTGGGGTGACAAGGTGGAAATTACAGGAAAGGCTAAATACCAATAGTCAGGAGTTAAAGTAAGCCACAACGCACCGGAACAGCATTCTGAGGCCTCCCATTTTTATGGGGCAGCAGTCGCAGACCCCCTAAAAATAGAAGTATGCACTGAAATGCAGTGTTCTGGTACATTCCCCCAGGGTCAGCTCAAGGGGCTGTGGGCAGGAACAAGCCTGGCCACTCCTTCCCCCATTTCTTGGCACCTGTGGCCCACCCCTACCTGCTAGGCCAGGAACAAGTCTCGGGCCTGTGCCCCTTCTTGCTGGCTGGCTGGCACCATAGCTGCAGCCCCAGTGGCCATAAGTCCCTCCTCTGCCCCAGTGGCCATAAGTCCCTGCACGCCCCTTCCCTGCCCCCAGCAAGTAAGAGGACTCGGGGAGGGGGGGGTCAGGCAGCCAGCTGGGAAAGGATGCAGGGGATGGAAGAAAGGGTTGGGATGGTAGGCTGGGGAGGATATGGGAAAATAGGAGTCTGATGGGGCCATGCACTTTGGGGGCAGTAGCTGGGGTGCAGGGGCAGGCATTTGGGGGTGCAGTAGCTGGGGTGGGTGAAGGGGGCCCAGAACTGCATGAAGGGGACCTGAAAATTTAGGAAGGTTCTGGGGCCCACCATATTATACTTTAACCACTGCCAATAGTAGGACTGATTTTCAACAAGCTACGACATGGTGCCATCATTCACATCTTTGTAAAATGAGCATACAATAGTACCATTCTGTTCAGGTAGCATTTAAGCCTACTTTACACAGGAAAATGACGTCTCTTGAGTCTTGCTGTATCTCTTCAAATACTCTTTGGAAGTCTAAATTTTGTAACCATTTTATGGAACCAAAATAAATACGTCTGATCTCATGCTGCTCTCTGGCTTGTTTTCCAACCCTTTCCTTAACAGAATTAAAGCCCATTTTTCTGTAATTATAGAGGGCTGACATTTCTGAACAATAGATAGATGAAAACATAGATCTTAACACAATGATGACCTTAAAAATTAACACATGGCTAAAAAGATGCTGGATTAAGCTGGATATGAGCAGAATACAGTGACCCTCTTCCAGCAGATTTCCTCTTCCTTGTTTCTCAGGACCTTTCACAACAAGTAAACAAACCACCACACCAGCACACTATACACATTAGGCTTTCCTCTTTGATATCTAGTGTCTTTAAAAAAATAAACCAACATAGTAATGCCTTAACACCTAAAGTCCAACACTGGGTGTTTCCATTCATTCCTTGCTGTCTTTGTTATCTATGGTGGTTACATGGCTGCTCAGTAACTCATTAACCAATTTGTGTTCTCAGCTATCCTTGTGTAAATCTGAAATAACTCGAATGACTTCAGTATTATAAAATTAGACAGTTTGGAACAGTGTCTCGCTCATAATCCTGATACTAATTGATTGATTAGGAAGGCATTGCAATCATATCAACTGTAGTCTATTGGTATGAGTTGCACATCCTTGTTTCCCACACTGTTATTCTGCATTGTCCTGTGGCCCACTCCAGAAACAACCTAGATGCCCCCATGAAGTGCCCATCCCCAGGTTGAAAGAAACTTTCCTGATTAGGTGAAAAAATATCCAGAAGATTTCTCTTTCTTTGTCTTCCAAGTGATACTTTTTTACCAGCACATTAGATATCATTATTCCACTCTTTCCCTTCCTGTATAGATGTCTGCCTGAACTTCAGCTTGGACTTGTGACCCAAGAACAATACAGGCAAGCAGGAACTCCTATGACTTGATCCCTTATGCTAATACCCTCTCCATTGTCACCTTGAGCAAGACACTTTGGGCTTGATTCTCTGCTGCCCTGTGCCTTGTTTAGTCATTCACGTCAGCAGAGTGGGAGTGAAATTTTTCCATTCCTTTTTAGTAGCATTTCATACCCACTTAGTACAGTGGTGCATCAGAGGCCTGATTTACACAGCTGCTGGTAGTTGACAGGAGACACACAGGTGATGTAAAGTAGCTTGCACATCACCCAGTGGCATATTTACATTCATGTAGCACAGCACCTTCAAGGTGCTCCAACAACAGAAGACACCCTTCCTTGGCTACAGGCTTACTCCTTTTGAGGTGGATTACCAGCATCAACTAGTGATCCCATCCTGATACTAATTGATTAAGAGGCCATTGTAATTTGCACAGCAACTGTAGTCTGTTGATATAAGTAGAGCCCTGCAAATCCATGGATATCTGCCTTATATCCACATCTGCAGATACAACACAGATATCCGTGGACCATTTCTTGCGGATGCAGATCAGATACAGATCCATATATTTTTATCTGCACAGAGCTACAGCCCTGCAAACATGTGGATATCAGCAGATATCCACATTATATCCGCATCTGCAGATACAACATGGATATCCGCAGACCATTTCTTGCAGATGTAGGTCGGATACGGATCCACTTATTTGCATCCGTGCAGAGCTCTAGATATAAGTTGCACCTCTTCACCTCCTACACTAAGTGGCCAGCTCAATCAGTCCTGCTGACTCGATCACCTCAGAGCCAACAGCGTATATATAACCTCAGAGGCAGGAGCACTCATTTTTCTTAGTCCAAAGTTCATTGAATTTAATGGAAGCCTTCAGTAGGTTTTGGATCAATGTGCTGTTCTAGCACATCTGCTTCTCTCTCCTCAGTTTCTCTCTTTGTAAAATAGAGATTAAACTTACTCTGCCTCCTATTGTGAGGATTCACTAATGTACACAACTCTAAATATCATATCAATGTTAATATAAACTTACAATACAAATTAGCTTGTACATTCAACTATATATGTATATCATGATGTTAGCTCTTACATAGTGTACAACAGCTACTTTAATGCTCTAGTTCAAACAGGAATTATTTTGCAAAGGTTCTATATCCTTTGTTATGCAAGTGATCTGGCTTGGTGATCACCATGGGCCCTTCTTCTGGTCTTAGGAGCTATTAAACTAATTAAAATTATATAGAATATAAACAAATGTAAGATACATGTCTGATTCAAATAATTAGCATGTCCATGTCATTTTCTACAGTGAATGCATGATATAAATATAATTTATAACAACAGTATGCATGCTCTAATAATGGATACCACACACTGACACTGAGTATAAAGTTAATTCTAATTATTTTTTCACCCCCAACCATAGTTCAACAATGACTGCAAATTCATCTGAGGACAATACTTTGACAGCAGCTTATCACTCTACAATAAGACAGCAAATATAGGCTTTATCCTCTTTATCATTAACAGTCACTAAATGCTGTTCCTTATTGCTTAGCTAGTGAGACTTCTGCAAATCAAATGACACAACTTCATTCTATTACAGTGCTCTGAAAGTTGCTGCTTGCCTGAGTAAATATTGCTCATGCTGTCTTTTCCCTACTTTGACAGAAATAATCTTGTCCTTCCTGATCTGTGTGCATGCCTGTCTCTATAGACATTGTCCTTCACAGAAGTCCCACAGTGCTTAACAATTCAGTACAATTAAAAGCAGCACCAAATAAAAATTCTTTCAGCTGAGACTAGAAAAAAAAGAAAAGAAAACTGATGTTAGCTTCCTGAATGCAAAAAGGAAGGAGAGTGAGGAATAAACATTGAGAGTTTGGTTCCAAACATCTGTTGTGTTTAAAACAAGCTAATAAACTGGCAGCCAACTGTACAGGCAGCCTTGTTTAATATTATCTTCCCAGTATACCAAGATGTAATATGCATTGTGTTCAGAAGGTGATTACCTGACACTATGTTCTAGGCCAATGGTCTCCCAACCTTTACCAGCAAATGGTCCAACACTCATAGGCTACGTCCACACATACATCATTATTTCTAAATAAGTTAATTTGAATTAAGATTATGTTCATTCGAATTAAGGGAAAGCCTGCTTTCGAAACAGCTGTTATTTTGAAATGGTTATTTCAAAATAAGGCTGTTTGGACATGTTGTTTCAAAACAGTTGTTTTGAAACAATGTTGTTGTTTCGAAACAACATGTCCAAACGGCGAAATAACAATGGTGTTGTTTTGAAACAACATGTCCAAACGGTGAAATAACCATTTCAAAATAACACCCATTTCGAAATGAATGGGGTTTAAGCTGTTTTGAAATGACAGTTCTTATTTCGAAATGACAGAGCCTGTCATTTCGAAATAAGAAAACGTCATGTGGACATTCAGTTTTTTATTTTTAAACAACCAGTGTGGTTTTGAAATGAAAGACTCTTGTGGACATACCCATAGGTGTTAACGGCTTCTGCCCTTCAGAAGTAGATCATAATCTACTGGGTGGGGAGCACTGTTCTAGGCTGAAGCATTTGCATAGATTTTACAGTTAATTACAGTTAGAGAGTATAGAATTGTAGTAGAACAGTTGAGAGGTGAGAGAGATCTGAGGATTGTATTGTTGTGTGCCTCTGAAATAAAGGAGCATAGTAATTTTATTGGCCAAAGATATAAAAAAAGATTGGGAGCTCCTGTGCATATAACAGGAATAAAAGTAGCTAGTGATGGAAGGGTCTCATCAGTGCTTCTGGGAATAGGGGACACTTGTATAGAGTTCTGTTTAGCAGCCATTTTCCCTAGCTCCATAACCTCAGACACAGTGCGTATGAAACTAATTGGAGGATGAAAAAAAAAAGCAAGGAGTCTTGTGGCACTTAAAGACTAACAGATCTATTTATCACATGAGCTTTCATGGTAGAAAATCCCACTTCATCAGACACTTTGAAGAGGGAAACTTAGAGAATGGGATGAAAATAAATGCAGGGGAGTGTAAGATATGGGATTAGGTTATACTGCTGTAGCCAGAGACTTTTTGGCTATCTAAACTCTATGGGTTTGGCAGAAGGCAATCTGACAAAATTTTCAATAAGAATAGTAATAGTATAAAGTGATCTGATAGACAGTTAAGTCAACATAAGAATAATAATATACAGATGAGAAATAGTATTTGATATAAGCAAGCATGCAAAATAAGGTTAACATGGAGGTAGATCATGCCCATAAGTCATTTCACTCTAAGTGATATATCGGTACATAAAAGGAGTGATCTAAAAGATATATCTATAACTAGGGAAATAAGGTCAAGCTCTGACCTTTAGATGAACTCACTCCCCCTCCCATCAGAGAAACAACTAGGTTATGCTAATTGTAATTGGCCCTTAAGGCTGGGACTTAGCTCACAGTGCCATGTGACTTATTTTGCATGGACAGTCATATGAGTTGATCACTTGGGATCAAGTGGGATCCACAAGAACGGTCACAGTGGATCACTTAATCTACTGGATCATGTGGGATCAATGAGTATAATTCGAATCCACTAGAAACAGCCAATTATGTAGAGAGAGACCCACTAGATGGATAATTGCCGAGTCGTCCTTCCAAGAGACATGCCCAGAACGCCCACAAATGGGTGGAGCTAGACTTCCAGAGTTGTATAAAAGGAAGTCACCAGCATTTGCAGCCAGAAGTTGGAGACTTCTCCCACTCCTAACGAGTTCCAAGGGTCTCTTGGCCATGGCTCCTATTGCATTAGGAGTCTCTCTCTCTCACTCACCCCCAGAGAATGTGACAATGTCTCTGGTGGATTGCAAGGGCTCCCTAGAATCAGGCTCATCCTGGTGTCCTCAAGCCTATCTCAGAAGTCTTGGGTGTGACACTCCAATCCAGAGGGTACAACAGAGTGAAGTCTTTGTTGGGGGACTTCCGGGTCTCACTGTCTCTGGTAGGAGTTTCCAGAGGGTACTACCATCACTTCTTCCCAGTTGGGGGACTTAGTGTCTCTCCGTCTCTGGTACAGGCTGTGTGAAGGTTTTGGTTCATCTCTGATCCACTGAAGGGTCTGAGCCACATGGCTAACCGAGTCCCACCTTAAGGCTCAGATTCCTGAAGCCGTAATACAGCATGCACACTGCGAAATTCCCTTTAGTCAGGCAGCACTTTGCTGGTATACTAAAGACTGCAGCTGCTAAAGAAGCAGCATGTCAGCTAAAACAACAGCAGCCAGAAGCCAAAACCACCAGATGGAGCCCAATCCTGACTGGACCAGCCTGTTGCACCTGTGGACAGAACCAAACCATGCCAAAGAACTAAGGGCATCATGAGTAAGCTCTCCCCATTCCACAGTGACTGGCCCTCACTTGTGGAATGCTATTGGTTTTAAGTGTTTAGCTTAATGTATTTGTAGTATTGTTAAGTTTATACTTATGCACATGTAACTTTAAGTATTAGAAGCCAGCAGAGCAGTATTCCAATTTCAACTGTCATTATTCCATTGTAACTGTCATTCTATGTAATGCTCACTGCAGTGCTGTGACATACAGGTATTAACTGGACTACGTATTTTCATTTTCTTGAATCTCATTCTAGTTTTGTAATATCTAAATAAATGTTAATACCGGTTTTTTTCAAAGAATCCACTGCCCGAAGTCTCTTTATTGCTTTAAGTCTGTTCTTAATCGCTAGGCTGTAGCCATATTTTCCACTAGGGGTTTTTGCCCATTTGGGCAGCACTGATCCCACCCTTTTGATCCCAGATCGGTTTGAATATTCCACAAAATCCAAATTCTGGGGTAATACTGCAACAGCAAATCAGAGCATTTGTAAGGATTCAAACTCTGGGAAACAGCACATAGAGGAAGGGTGAAATCAAATTGCCTGTTATAATGGGAAAAGAATCCATAGTCACAATTCAATCCTACTTTCACACAATCTAATCAGCATATTTGTTCAATTTCAGCTGTTTCTCTTTGAAGTCTTGATGTCCCATTGATTTTCTTGAGGACCATTGTCAACAAACCATCAATGGAGTGATTAGGAAAATAGAAGTGCTCAGAAACTGTTTTTTTTGTGTGTGTGTGTTATGTTCAATGTCAGTTTTGTGCCCATTTATTCTTCTGCATAGGGTTTGTCCTGTTTGTCCAATGTATAAGGTGTGGGGGCATTTCCGGTACATGATGGCATAAATCACATTAGTGGATGAGGGCAGCCAATAGCAGACAAGGTGAGGCTTGAAAGATGGAGGTAGCTGTTATGTGGAACTCCTATGCCCCATTCCCAAGAATTGATTCATAATTCCACGTCTGTAAGATAATTTGCTTTGCTGCAAAATTTGGGTGTGGGTGCTAGTACTTAATTTTGGTTAAATGTGCTATTGATAGTACATGGGGCCTTGAATAGAAAGAAGAGAAAGTAAAAGATGGCAATAACCATTCTACATATGAACTTGGTAATTTTGGTAATGTTTCAGAAGGAAAGTTTCCCATAAAGCCGGGGGGGGGGGGAATCTCTAGATGTGCATAAATGAATATGTAATTTAGGCCATTCTTTTCCATTTTTGAAGAAGTCAGTGCCTGCTGTTTTCTGTGCCTTTACATGGAGGGCACTAGTTAAGTTTGGTTATTGCAGAGCAACATGTTCTCACATAACACCAAGAAACATCAAATTACATTTAGAGAAGTAAAATAATCATGGCTGAGACCTCACATTTGTCTCAAAGGCAGAATGCCACAGAATCTAGTGCTCAGAATTATAATGGTCTTCTAAAATCATGATAACTAAGACATATGCATCCACTATAACAGGAGTTTACAACCTGTGGTTTTGAAGCCACATGAGGATCTTTGGCTGCTCTCTTGTGGCTCCACCCCTCCCCTATTGCCACCCGAGGACCCTGCAGACAGCCCTCTCCTGGTTTTGGGTTCTCTCACACATACACACCCTCCAGGAGGCCCTGCAGAAGGCGCCCTGGCTCAACTCCCCTCACCAGGAGTCTACACTCATTGAAGTTCTCAAAACACTTGGTTATTGAAGGATTTTTTAAATGGTTCTTCTTGTCTTTCAGATTGTGGACCCTTGGTACCCTGCCTGTATTTGACAGCTCAACAATAAGACAAATCCTGAGGACACTAAGTCCTCTTAGCAGTAAAAATCCCATGAATTTCAATGCACCTTAATACAGCCCTCATGATTTGGCCCAATATTATCATACACTCACTCAGAGCTTATCAACGCTGCCTTCCAGACCAGACTACACAGGTGTAAATAGCAGCATACACCATAATGCTGCACTGTAACTCCTATGTGTGCGCAATGTGGGTCCTAGTTCATGTTAACACAGTCCTTGTCAAACAGGATTACATTAATAAGAAATAAGAACCTTTTTGTTTTGCCCACTGTGTCCCCACTGGAAAACTACAGAACTGAACTTTGAAATATTCTGCTTTTCACACCTCCATAGTTCAAACTATGGGGCAGTATAGACATAGCCTTGTTACTTTTAATTCATAGATCTCCAGAGACAGCTAAACACTGATATTCCTAGTTAAAAGATGGCTACCTCAGGCATGAACAAAGAAATCCTGGCCCCACTGAAGTCAATAAGAGATTTGCCAATGGTGCAAGGATTTCATCCAGAGATGTTAAGTGACTTGTGCAAGATCACACAGTGACTCAATGGCAGAGTCGGGAATAAAACTTAAATCTATCTTCTAGCCACCGATATAGTTTCCTGACTAGCTTTTCTATAACTAAGGGAATCCATATGGCCTGTGCTAGGAAGCTTACTTATTAAAGTCACCAAAGATTACTCCTGTTGGCCTAAGTCGCCGCCCAAAAATTCAGGGTCTAATCGGTTGTTCCAGTTCGAAGTAAAAAGTGAAGGAAGTTGGTATTTTCTTTTTGCAGTTTTGTTTACTTACAAAGACCATACAAAGTCCTGTATCTCCGAATGCAGAGGGAATCAAGTATCAGGAAACAGCAGCTTTTGCTCCCAGCACCAAGAACACTTTTTTAGTCTGCAAACCCTGTCTAAAAACCTCTTCCAGGGTTTCTTGCTGGGTGAGTCATCATGTTTTCAGTTACTCTTTCAGGCTGTCTTTTTCTTTCTTAGGCTGTTGTTGTCTGATCTCAGATTCTGTTTAATCTCTCTACAACTCCCCACCTGCAAACACTCCTATCCAAAACAAAACAGAACCAAAAGCTCCTTCTCAGAGTCGCATATTTTTTTCCTCTTAGGTAGGTTTTATGCATATGGTTACATTAACTGAAGGGTGAGTTCACACCTATCATTCTCAATAAGGCTTTAACTTGACCATAAAGAGGTTTCACCGAGCTCATAACATTACCATAGCATCTGAGATCTAGGAAAAGCTGACATATTGGCATTTAAAGAAAGGTAGTGTAGATAATATACTATTCAACTGTAAATACATACCCATAGAATTCTTGTTACAATTATAAGATAAAATATGGCAGAAAAATCTGCAGTCTTATTTAAGTCAAATAATAAGCAACAAGATGTTTTAGTCAGGGATTAAAGAAAGATGGAATGCTCCAGAAGGCTGTTCCAGGGCCCAGTATTTTAGGGGCTCAGTGTTCTGGGGCCCCTAAAAATAGAAAATGGTGCCAGAACACTGCATTCCAGGGCCCACCATTTAAAAATAGCAGGCTCCAGAATGCAGCATTCCAGTTCCATGTTTTATTTTTAGGGGCCCGAATGCCGGGCCCCTAAAAATAGCAGGGGCCAGAGCGCTGTTCCGCCGCATTCTGGTGGACAGGGACAGGGGCCGGGGCATTGCTGGGGGCTCAAGCCCCACCTCAAAGCCCTCCCCTTCTATGCCCCTCCCCAACTTGGGCCTACTGCCTCCTCCAGAGGCACGCCACTACCCCCTACCACTCCCACCTCCACAGCTGCACCACTGCTGGTAAGTGCATAGGCAGCCCAGCTCGTGCTGGGGGAGTATTGGGGGCACTTGCATGTGAGGGAGGGGCAGGAGCTGGGGCCTGGGAAGGCCCACCCGCGCGGGAGCTTTCTGTGGCCCCCGAAATTATACTTTAATCCCTAGTTACAGCCAATCTGCCATAAATTTTTGCAATCTTCATAAATTACCAGCATGAGTAACTCATGGAGATATTTCCTATGAATATAAATGCAGCTACAGTATAATTTACTGCTGAGAATTTATTCTGAATTGTTCTGTTCATCATCTGGACTTTTAAACACCAAAATATATTAACAGGCTATATACATCTGTCTATAATATCTATTGATCTTGTTTCTGAACTAAGAGGCTATTCAAACAAATGCGTCTTTTCATGTTTGAAGATAAAGTAAACAACACTGTGTCTATTGAAAGTTTCAAAATGAGAACTTATTGCTCTTTACTCTCATTATGAAAGTGAATGTGTTTGGTTTTATAACCTTATAAAGGTTACATTATCAAAATGCTTAACCTGTTTGGCATCCAGATAACTGTATTATATTTATATGCTCCAAGCAGCTAAAAGTCTGCAAGGGTTATTTATCTGTTTATTAAACCAACATTAATTGCAAGGCTGGAATAAATGAGGTACCCCTATTCTGGGTTAAACATACAAGAGAAAAGATTTATCTTGTTATGCTAATCTTAGCAATTTGTCCATGCCAAGTAACCATCATATTAAATATTTTTTATTTTCTTGGGGGGGGGGAGACTTTAAAGAGAAACATCAGTCTTCCCCATGCATCAGTCTGTGACCCGTGAAGAAAGGTTGCAAGTGAGGTGAGAACCACTCTAGTCTTCTGCAGAACCTTTGGCTATGTCTACACTGGCAATTTAGGTCACATTAAGGAGGCTTAATTCAAACTAAATTAGTCCCTGTCTACATTAGACTTTCATTAAGTTGAATTAAGGAATTCCCTAATTTGACTTAATGAAAATATAATTCAAATTAATAAGAACTGCCTGTTAGTTTGAACTAAGCCTTAATTTGACTCCTTAGCTCAAACGAAAGATGGTGTAGACCTGGATTAACCTTAATTTGACTTTATGAAGGTCAAATTAAGGGCAATTAGGTTGAATTAACAAAGTGGACTAAATCAACTTAACTTTAAGCTGATTTAGTCCACTTTGGTAATTCAACTTAATAAGGTCACATTTAGTTTGAATTAAAGTCGAACTTATTAGTTCGAATTAACAAGTTCGACCTAACATTTTTTAGTGTAGACAGAGCCTTTGTGCCTTAAGAATGCCAAGTCTGAAATGATAAGCCCAGCTGCAGGGTTAGATCCAGGCTGGGTGTACACTTAAAACGCTACAGTGGCACAGCAGTACCTCTGCAGTGCTACAGTATAGACACTCACTACCACGAGAGGAGAGGTTCTCCCCTCAGTAGTTCATCCCTGAGAGGTGGCGGTTAGGTAGATGGAAGAATTTTTCTGTCAACACCACGGTTTAAGTCAGCACAACCATGTCTCACAGGGGTATTTTTCACACCCCTGAGAAATGTAGCTAAACCAGTGTAAGTTTTCGGTGTAGATCTCCCCTTACTTCTTTGCATCTTAGGCCTTGTCTTCACTAGCACTTATTCCAAGAAAACTTCTGTCACTCAGAGATATGAAAAAAACACACCCCCTGAGCAACACACATTTTGCTGACATAAGCACTTGTGTGGGTAGTGCTATGTCGGTGGGAGACACTGTCCAGCTAATATAACTACTGCTACTCATTTAGGCTATGTCTACACTAGGAAAAGTTAGTTTGAATTTGTTAATTTGAACTAACAAGTTTGAGGTTAATTTGAACTAAACTCAAAGTTATTAGTTTGAATTAACAATGTGCATTAATTTGAACTAATGTTAGTTCAAATAAATTAATTTATTAATAACAAGTTTGAACTAAGGGTTAATCTTTGTCTACATCATCCTTAGTTTGAACTAACAATCCACCTAAGGGCTTAGGTTGAAATAACCGGCAGGTCTTACTAGTTCGAACTAAGCTTTCATTAGTTCTAATTAAGGAATTCCTTAGTTCGAACTAATGAAAGACTAGTGCAGACAGGGACTAAGTTTGTTCAGATTAAGCCTCCTTAATTCCAACTAAATTTCAAGTGTAGATATGCCCATAGGGGGGTTTATTTTATCAGTGGGAGAACTCTCTCCTGTTGAGATAACATGACCGCACAAATGCTCTCACAGTGGCACAGCTATACCAATTCAACTGTACCACTGTTTGTTTTAAACGTAGACTAGCCCTTATTTTCACTGTCATTGGCTGCACTTGCTAAATGGCTATGTTTTATTTCCATGTGTAGAAGGACTAAGTGATTCACGTTGGCCCTGTTTAGCAAAAAATGTACTTTACAGTGTATAAAGATGGAACTTTTATTTTAAAATGCACCATTATTTTATTTTGTTTTAACTGGGACATTTTACATTTTCTGTAAAAAATACAAAAGTCAAAACTGGTAAGGTGCTGCCTTCTAAGCCAATGGCATCAGAAATATCTTAAGAGCACAGTAGCCTTAGGCCTGTGGAAGATCATTTGTAGCAAAAGCAGCACATCCCATTTTTCTCTTATAAAACAAGTCTTGTTCTTTTAATTGTCTCATTTTTTTCCCCTCAATAGGTCAATGATTTATCTCGATAAATATTATTTAGCTTTTCCAAAGCTGAGATAGCTAAAATATAAAATCTTCTAGTTACCACAGTTACAGTCTGAAGCTCAAATGAGGGTTACCACCTTGATAAGCAGCTTTCCCTAGTCGAAGAAATCTGTTTGCAAATTCATGTAAATTATGGGAAGGTACTAAAGAGTGACACCTGTGTTATTATTCATTGAGAAGTGACTCTCCAAACACTTATACCATGGAACACTTATAGACTCTAAGGTCAGAAGGGCCCAATATGACCATCTTGTCAGACCTACTGCACAATGCGGACCACAGAATCTTACCCACCCACTCCTGTAATAAACCTCAAAGCTATGACTAAGTTATTAAAGTCCTCAAATCACAGTTTAAAGACTAAACTGAACCAAACTACAGAGGAAGGTAAGCCCTTTCCCCCTCCAAGCTTTTGCCAATCTGTCCCAGAGGAAAATGCCATCCTGAGACCAAAATTGATGACCAGTAAACCCAAGCATGTGGGCAAGATTCACTAACTAGTCAGACACCTAAGAAAGAATTCTGTGAAGTAACTAAAACCACGCCATCAAACATCCTATCCCAGGCCATTGGCATAGGTACAATTTACAGACTGCACTCACAATTCCAGCTTAAGCTTTACCCATATATATGAAAAATATTTTAAATTTCATTTTTCTCATGGCAGCTGCTTTGGTCTTCTTTTCATTTGACTCACAGTATTAAAAATTTATCAGGTACAATTTAAATTAATATTTTATTTCCTCTTGCTTCCCTTAGCTTTCTCTTTTTTCTCAGTAATCACAGCTAGAACCACTATGTGACATACTTGCCTATCAACCCCAATTACCCACATATTGCCGTGGAGCCTTGCTGCATAATGACTTCATATGTCAGCCCTTACTAAAGGGGCCCTATAGAAAAGAACCTATGTGCATCTTATAATCCTCTCCCTCCCAACCCCCATAGAATTTATAAAGCAAATTGTTGAGAGAGTCAAAACAATGATCTATCGTTTTCTGGGCAGAGGTGGATGGGTGCAAGCCGAACTGCCCATGCAGTAGCAGTGAACACCTGTACAGTCCAAAGAGAATTTACCACTGAGGTATCGAGGCAACCTTTCCAGTGCCCACCCTCACTAGAGGCTCCTGTGGAGAAGGGGAACTTTAAGCACCTACAGGATTCCCCCCTAGAAGGCAACCCTGGAAATGTAGTCAGTCAATTCAAGCTCTCTAGCCATTGGGGTTGTTCTGACTGAATACAGGCTCTGCAATGGATTGCAGGTACCACTGTTGTAAACTATCTCCAGACACATATTCCAACACTGGGTTATCCTATAAGACACCAGTTTAATCGGAGGGTGAATCAAGCCCAGAGTCAACAGAATATATCCTAGGATAGTGATTTCCTGCTATTCCATGATGTCAAAGCAAAACTGACTGCTAATTTTCATGTCAGGAGCTGTCAATTCTACAGAGAATTTTCTCCTTCAAGGAGCTTATTTCTATGGCCAGGCTGGGCAGGTACTGGTTTTGTTTGATGACTGTTGAGGCAATACACTCGTGTCACTGTATTAATCTCCGAGAGTGTTCTGACTCTTGTGTAGAACAGACTTGGATTCCTTTGACTGTTAGATCCTTTGTCAAGTGAGTTTAGTACTGGCAAAAGGTGGCGATTGACAGCCAAGTCTGACTCCTCTCTACCTACAGAAGAGGTGCAACATAGGCAGCAGCAATGCATACCTCAGTCCTCATCTAGAGAAATCTAGGAAAGGACTTCCTCCATGGGCCATCCAATCCTTAGACTTCTGTCGAGGCTGCCCTCAACAGTAACTCAGTCCTACAAGTATCGGTCTAAGAATCATAGCTTGCTGCTAGGAAATCTATTCTGTGCTTAAAATAAGCCATATAATCACATTGTATATGCATATATGCCTCTCCCCCAGCTGACTCCCAAGAACCAATAGAGCTGTCATGTGGAAATGAACCAAGGAAGTGGTTTATATGACTAGCACTGCTATCAGCAGCTACCCACCAGATCAGCTCAGCTTGACAGCTGCCTTGAGTTCTTTCATACTGACTGACAGGAAAGGCCAGCACCGCCACATGCATATCTTTTTACTCTATGGCTACACTAGGCTTCTGCCAGTGTATCAGAAGCTGACATAAATTTTAGATCAGGTTGTCAAATGAGTACCAGCAGAAATGGTTTGGTATTTGGATACTGGATGGATATCCATAGACCTATTTTTGTGGATTCTGTTCCAGATGTGGATGGAAATAAATAAATTCTACTACCCCAACAAAATGCACAGCTTTTGTCGTCAGTGGTAGGAGGACACAGTGTCAGTAGACTTTGTGTCCACTTTAACCAGTGGCGTGGCTGTTATTCTCACCAGTTTCACTGCTCTACTAGATCCAGTCCTGGTGCAGAGCCTGGAGCAAAGTGGGAGGAATGTGACTGTGGGGAGCCAAGCTGGGGGGAGTCTGGCAGCAGCCCAGTCTCTGCATGGAGCAGAAGCAGGGATGGGGAAGGACTGCAGCTGGAAGCCCTCAGGGCAGTTTACCTAGCTCATGCTGGCCCGCGGGTATGCTGGCACACATCTGCACATTTGGGGCACCTTTAGAGTAAGCACTTTAAATGCACGAGTACCTGAGTATTGCTTACATTAATTCTTGGTTATGTTGGTCAAGGATGTAGACAACTTTGAGCTACACAGCTGGACTGGAAGAAGCCTTGAAGTAGATGCAGTTAGACGCAAAATGCTGCTCTTTCTGGTACAATTAGTTTGCTTGTGCTTGTGCATGTGCATTTGCGTGTGATTTTACTAGGCTGGAACAAAACACAGCTTTGCTTGTAGAACTGCAACCACACACAGTGTTGTCTCATACACTGCTCTTCCTCTACTGTTAAAGTTCTGCTAGTGTACACATATCTCAGATTCATTTGCATAACGGATAACTCTTAGTGGTGTTTAAGCTCTTGTCTAGCTTTATATTGTTATAGCAAAATGGGCTAACAGTTTACACTTCGAAGGCCACTGATGTATAAGCACCCATAGTAAAACTCTCCATACAAAGAATTAAACATGACCAGCAACAATTGCACCCCGATGGTTATGTTCACACTGCAATTAGACACCTATGGCTATCCTTCACTAGCTGACTGAGGCTTGGAGGGCTCGGACTAAGGGACTGTTCAATTTCAGTGCACGTGTTCAGGCTGAAGCTCCAGCTCTGGGGATCCTCCCCATCTTATAGAGGTCTACAGCCTGGGCTCCACCCCAGGCTGTAGATGTGCACCATGATTACACAGCCCTGCAAGCCTGCATCAGCTGGCACAGGCCGCCTGCAAGTTTTTTATTTCAGTGTAGACATTCTGAGAGTCATTGAAGGATGTCGGGTGGTTTAAAGTACTCATTCCTTATCTAGGCCATCAGACATTTCTGAGCCTCCCCATACTGCAAAGGAGATGCACAAAAGAAAGTTAGATGCCAGGCTCACTTCTTGAGGCCAAATGACATCCACGAGCAACTTAGCACTAGAGCTTTCCCAGGTGAAACATAGAGGGAACACGGGGAGGAAAAGGACACAGAGCCTGTTGAGTACTGAGGCTTGTATGAAGTCGTGAAGAGTGTTAAAGGCACAAGACAGCTGCTGCTGGGAATGGCAGAGGGTCCTCACCTGAGGTTTCTGCATGAGGGGGTTGGTTAGGTGTCTTGTCAACAGATGATGCCCAAGTTACAGGGCTTGTGTACATTTTTAAAATAATTTAAACTAGGCAAATACCTGGTCCTATGTCACTAATTTTGCATTAAAAGATTGTGTGGCAGGCCTTGAATTCTGCTACTGCTCAACAAAGAGGCAACAATATTCTAAGTAAAGCTGTCCTCATAGATGCCTAATCCTGAAAATTTCACCCAGCAAAACTCTCATTAAGTTTAGATCTGGATGCCTCTTTCTGCATGATATGTCCAGGCCCCAGCCTTCCTTTACCATTTTTCCTGCCACAACTCTTCTCCAAGCCCTAATTATTTTGCATTTTGTCTACTAATCACCTTCTTTCCGGCCTTCAAGCCTGTCACTTCACTACCCTCCAAAACAATGCCAAGTGGCTTGTCATTCCGATATCTGCCTCTCTCTTTGAATCTTTTGGTGGTTCTCATCTGCCTACACAAACATGAAATTCTTGTCCTTTATTTTAAATCCCTCTGACATTTTTTAAAATCAGAACTGTCCTTGGGTTTCAAAAGTGCTTAAAGTTATTATACAGGTTTCTGGCATTTTGTGTTCATAAATTTACAAATGACTGGAAATGTTTGAAAATTTGGCAGAATAGTTCATATGGTTGACAAGTTCCAGAGAGGTAGCTGTGTTAGTCTAGTTCAGCAAAACAAACAAGGAGTCCTGTGGCACTTAACAACCAACAAATTTATTTATCGCTTAAGCTTTCATGAGAGAAAATCCTATATCAGATGACACATTTCACACATCTGATGAAGTGGGATTCTGCCCACAAAAGCTCATGCAATAAATAAGTTTGTTAATCTTTAGAAGTGCCACAGCACTCCTTGTTTAATATGATTGAGACTTGTCGTCAAATACTGCTCTTTGTCACCTACTGATAGGAACAGTTGAAAAACAAGAAATCATTTTTCTAAATAAAATCTGAGATTTTGACCTTCGTTTTTATTCGGCATTGGTTCGAGTCCTTACTTTGACTATTTTTTATCTTGGAGTCAATCCATTTCTTTTATTTTGACGAGAAATTCTTTGAGAAGATTTCCCAGGTACAGGATGGAAAGTTTAATGAAAACTGATACAATTGCACAAAAAGTTTTGGTCTCGATAAATCAGCATTTTCCAGGAAAAAATAGTGTCCAGAAATTGGCAACCACTTTATCTGTAAACTTCTGTAAATATGGTTTTAAAAATCTACATGCATTAACAGAAATGTAATTAAGATGCATTCAAATAATGGCATTTGGATGTATTTTAAATTAATAAGAAGCACAGTCACATCACTCCCAATCTTGAATGGGTCCATTAGCTGCCTTTTCATTTCAGGCTTCAGTTCTAAGCTGACTGTGACATTATTAACCTTCCATTACAGACCTGCTATATCCTACATAGTAACCTTAATTTTCTTTACTCTCTTCACTGTTAATACCAGTCCCCTTTTCTGGTCTTTCACTGTCTTGTCATTGCTGACTTTTTCAGCCATCTTCCAGGTACACCTGTCAAACCATAATGCAGGTGTCCTAAGGCGAGCTCAGGGAGGACAGAAACCTCCTGTGGAGCAGCAAAGCATTTGAAAAAGCATTCTTGCATCTCCTCAGTGCTCCATTTATTTTAGCTCCAAAGGGGCAGCCGTGTTAGTCTAGTTCAGTACAACAAACGAGTCCTGTGGCATTTGTTAGTCTTTAAGTGCCACAGGACTCTTTGTTTGTTCCATTTATTTTAAAATCTAATATGAAGATTTCTATCTTTTTCATTTCTTAATTCTGTCCCATTATATAAATATTAAACTTAATATGGTTCAACTTTGTGAAACATTTGAGGTTACAGTCACCACAAAATATAAACTTGTATTGCAGTGTTTAAGAAATATCGTGCCTTCAGGATATTATAATATCTTTGTATGAAAATTATCCAGAATTTTTGAAAATGCTCTTTCCTTTACAGCAAAAGTTTCCCTGTGCTGGATTGCAGCACACATCAGTAGTGATCAGTTAGGATCAAGCAAAGGCAGATGAGGCTTTTAGGACACCTGCATATTCCTAGTAATCTCTGTTTCAAAGTATTCCTTATCTCAAAATAAGAGTTCCTGATTCAAGCTCCCATTGACATTTCCTAGTGCTTCTATGGCAGTAGAATCAAGTTCTTACATGGTATTCACGGTGTGTATTTATAAGGATGTAGGGTCATTTAGCTCAACACCAAGAGCTGGGGTTTCGCCGGTTTTCATGTAAATATACAAATACAATCATGCTCAACAGCATTACTCTTCAACAGATAGCACCAAAGAATTAAGCTTGTCATTTCATTTAATACCCTGAACAGTCTTACCTTTTTACCAATGGATACAATTCCAGACCAATCAATTAAGAAGGTAAAGACAATCATTCACTTGCTCAGTGGGAGGAGAGGCTACAAATAAGATCATTTTTCTTTTATCTGTCTTTTTAACGACCATGAAGAAAACCAGTGAAATTAGTTGGGTGAATCTTGGCACTTTATTGGGTGGGATCCTAATTTCATTGTTAATTATTCTCTACCTAATTCCTTCCTGGTTATAGCTTACACAAGCTTTTATTGCTTCAGTAGCATTCTTAGTTATCAAAAATCTCAGTTTCAGTTTAACAGTGCACTGATTCAAATGTTTTGGACAGCGGTTGTTTCATGCCTTCCTGACTTTGGCCTGAGTGTTTCAGTTACAAATATGAGAGGATAGGTGAAACCACATATTTGTTCCAGCTACAATCTGTCAGTTTATCAACTGTTCGATGTGAACAAGTGAACTTTTGTTTGTTTTCAAGGGTCATTGGACTTAAGATAAAAATTTGAGAAAGGAGTTCAAAGTAAACAAACAGGGAATCTGTTTAGTCTTTAAAAGTTACGGGTAGTCTTTAAAAGTGCTGACAGACTCCTTGTTTGTTTTGCTGGACTAGACTAACATGGCTACCCCTTTGGAACTTGAGTTCAAAGTAGCTTCTGGTATTACACTTCTCCATGGCTCACGTTGTCATTTCCACTTTTTCTTGCTCTTCAAAATGTGATTTTCTCCCCTATCGAAAGTAAAAGGAACGAGACCCACACACATAGGGCAAATGACTGTCTGTGCACAAAATGAGGTGAAATGTATGCAATAAACAAGCTGAAAACTGTGGCTTTTTCCTTGAATATCTTTCAATTCAAGTGATTTTAGATGTTACGATATATTTTAATAAACCAGATAGAAGTGTGATTTTTGTAAGTAGACAAGTTCCAAAGGGGTAACTGTGTTAGTCTAGTTCAGCAAAACAAACGAGGAGTCCGGTAACACTTTTAAAGACTAACAGATTTATTTATCACATGAGCTTTTGTTGGAGATGCTTCTTCAAGCATCTGTGGGATTTTCTCCCATGGAAGCTCATGTAATCAATACATTTCTTAGTCTTTAAAAAGTGACTCCTTGTTTGTTTTAAGTGGACAGCATCCTTTTAAAGAAGATGGCCCAAAAATGAACACTTCAAGAAAAATTGCAATGAACCTACCTCAAAGTGCACTTCAGATGAGACCAGATAACATTTGCTCCTGCCTGGGAATCATTTAGCTTAAGTTCAAACTCAGTGGGACTTTTAAAATAATCTTAAATAATCTTCAAAGTTGCATAATTCTCCCTTTCCTGAAAGTATCTTTCTTGGCATTATTGCTTCTTGTAGCACTCTAGGGAAATGAGTACATCCCAATTCAAAGTCATTCACACTGAGTTATGGGGCCTGATTTCTGATATGTAAGTACTTGCTCAGGGACAGCTGCTATTGACTTTGCTTGGATTTTTGTCTCAGTGAGGACAACAGGATCAGGATATAAATCTATACAGCCAAGCATTCTCCTTTGTTTTCAGGAAACCCTATCACAGTAGGCATCCAGTAACACCTCTAATTAGAAATACCAATAGGCTGTTTTAGGGCTGATTTAAGGAGGTGCTGAACCCCTCTTCTGAACTGCTGAGCAGACTTCATCTCCCACTGACTTCATTAGTAGCTGTGGGCTATCAGCACTTTGCAGGATCAGGCATTTATTAAAGAAACTTTCCTCACAGCTTAGAGAAAATGTTTCTTAACATTTACCAATTCTAGTCTCTGAACACAGGTATGTTTTGTTAAGATCTCCTTGATCAGTCATCAGACTTTGGCAGTGACTACTGCACACTAGTGCTGTCCACGAATAATCTTTGTAGGAAAAGGTATTGATTTAGTAATATAAGAGTGCTAAGCAAATACAAAGGTGTTGTGTGAGCCTGCAGTAACTCTTATTCTGAGCATGATCAACGTTTGCCAGTCCCCACCCCCCTGCCCCTCAGAAACCTGGACTGATTGGCTACGTCTACACCTAAAAGCTTAGTTTGGACTTGCTTAGTCTGAACTAACCAGTTCAAAGTTCGTTCAAACTAACTGCATTTTTTTAGTTTGAACTAACTTTTTAGTTTGAACTAATAAAAAGCATGGCTAGGTCAAACTACTGTAGATAGGGAGCAAATTAGTCCATATTAAGCCTCCTGAATCCAGACTAATTTGCTATTGTAGACATTGCCATTCAGGTTGAGCTGTATCCATGAAGTATGCCTTATTTCCAGCCAACAAGTCTAACAAGTGGTTTCTAAATCTTACAAACTCCTTCCTTTTAAAATAAACAAACCAATGACCATAGCTTTTGGCCCAGGGGCTTTTATAATATAATCCTCCATGCCTTCAAAATGTAAAGGGACACTATCCTTTTAAAACCTCCATACTATTTTTTTTTAAATTCTTGGCTTGTATTATTAACACATTAGATAGGAAAACAGAAAAAAATGTAATGTTACTTTTAACCATTTATGACGCTTTATTTCCTTTTTGCTTTACTTTTCATCTTAGACACCAAACATGAACTTGCATTTATAGCTTTTATGAATTCTCATAACGCTGCAGTTTTTGGATTAAAAACAGTGCAAGGAAAAAGCCTGTTACCTCAACATTGAAATGACAAAAATAATAAATTAATGGAAGCCTTCTATTTGGGAAAGGATTACAAAAAGTGTCGTCTTTTTATAGAAAAACAAAACTGACATTCTAAGCCAAATTTCTGGTAGTATCTTCAGAAAGGCCATCCAGATTGTTTGGTGGCATGTAAATGATCCTATTGCTATAAGATACCTTCCCATAATTAAACAAACAAGGAGTCCTGTGGCACTTTTGAAGACAAACACATATACCTTATTGAGAAGCCTTGCTGAGGCAGAAATTGGTGTGGACATTTGGAAGTTTTCAGTCCCCCAAGTGAAAGTGTTCCCCCTAAGCCGAAAGTAACTCAAGAACACCTCATCCCTCATGCCTGCAGCTGAGGTAATCAAGTCAGTCTTATAACTGAGGCTGTGTGCTTTCCAGGGTTTCTGGAAACACAAAGGGGTTTCTGATTCTGGAAAACTTAGATCCAAAGGGTCGGCCATGTTAGTCTAGTTCAGCAAAAGAAGCAAGGAGTCCTGTGGCACTTAAAGACTAATAGATTTATTTATCTCATGAGCTTTGTCTACAAAGAGAGATTTTCTCCCACAAAAGCTCATGCAATAAATGAATCTGTTAGTCTTTAAGTGCCACAAGACTTGCTTCTTTTGGAAAGCTTAGAGTTGTCTTGTTCATAATATTGTGTTCCATGTTGAAAGGCTGTCTGCATGAAAGGAACACAGCCAGAGAATATTCTATTTTTTTCCTATTGCTCCAGACAACGGTGGCTCAAACTATTACCGAGAAGAATTCTTGTTCCCTATGCTGAAATGCCTACTGAATTTCTCCCTAGCTGCATGGCCCCTAGCTCCTCCATAGTCTCTCTACCTGAGAATCATCTTTCCACTTGCTGTATTTCCACATTTTGAGATCTGTTTCTCTCTGTTTTGTGTACTCACCAGGGCTGCACCATTATCAACAACCATGCACCTAAACCATGAAGAACAAAACTCAACTTTTGGATCAAAGGACACACAGCTCTGTATTGTGTGCTCCACTGGCAAAGCCAACAGAGAGAACTGATAAACTTTTGAGCAGGCTAATTAGTTGTATCCATTGGGGCAAAGAAATACAGACACCTCCAGTCATTCTCGGTCTCCAATGAATATTAATAAGAAATGGGAGTTATGACAAGGTGTATCAACCCCTCCTGCCAGAGGGGGATCCCTCAGCTTCCTCAGCAGCCAGAAAGATCCCTCCCACCATATACGTTGCTCACTCCATGGCATGCAGAGGGGTTAAAAGCCAGCCAAGGTCTCAGTAGAGGGTAGGACAAGATGGGAGATAGATTCACTCCCAGATCCTGCCAGGGAGACTCCAGTACTGCAGCGTGTTGCTGGTCTGTGAGTTGAAGCATGCCTGGAAAGGCTTTGGGACTACAACCCCGCTGCTGACAGAACTGAGCCCATCTGGAAGGGTTTGAGGACTGAAAGGCAGTCAGCACTACTGCTGTGGCCTGCAGGACTGTGCTGCAGCTCAGCTATTGTTTTGGGAGCCCTGACATTGCCCCCAAAATGGAAGGACTGTGTTGCAGCTCAGCCTTGATGAAGAGGGGAAACCTGCCCTCATCCAGGGGAACTAAAACTGTGTTAGAGCCCAGTAGTGCTGCTTGGGGAGCGCAGCCACACCCAGGGGCTCAAGGACTGCTCCTTGACTCCACATGGCTGCTGGCAGAAACCTGCCATGTGCAGAGGGTCTTTAAGACGACACAGTGGCCCAGCATCGCCACAGGCTGAACCCGGCTATGCTCACTGAGGCTCTCAGCCTGTGTTACTGCCCAACAAGACACTGCAGAGACCTACATGGTGCTGGAGATGGGGCAGAAGACCCCCACTTTTTTTGGAAGGTTTCTGAGCCAGACTATCAGAGGTGTACCCTTGAAAAGGATATGAATGTACCCTTGCATTCTGTACACTGCCCCATTCACCTGCTCCTGGAGTGCAATTTTCTGGTAACACCATTCTCTGAGATAAAAAGCTTTTGGACTTGCAAACCTGATCATTCTGAATTGAAGCAATATCATTGCATTTGTATTGTGTAGGAAATAATAAAGCTGTAGGATTAAAGAGGCCAATATCTAGGTTTAGTTTCTCAGAGGTGAATGTAACCTAATTTAACTGTGATGAAATTAGGCCATTTGGCCTTATTTTAATGCATTAAGTACATTATCTGAAGAATATGGATAAGAAGTGAATGAGCACTCAAGAGCAGCTGGTAGGCAGCACGATGACTGTGCTATATTACAAAGTTACAAAGTTTGCTCTCAAACCAAAGCCAGAGATACAGTGAAGCAGTTTAGAGGTCAGATGCATGCAAACACGAACTGCCTACCTACAATTATTTTTTTTATCACTGAACCGTTGGGAAATGAGTCATGTTAATTTAATTCCCTCTGTAAACCTGCCTGGGTTGTTTCACTGAAGTGAAAGCTGCACCCTTGTTGCTTGGCTGCTCCTACCTGTGTCACACAATATTGTGACAGAAAGAACCATTGCTAGTGCCACCTACTGATGGAAAAGTAAAATTGAACAAAACTTGTAATGAAGCAATTTTGGGAATTGCTAGTGCCACCTTTGAGTGAAGAATTGCAAATATTTCATCTTAATCTTCCTTAGACATAAGAAGAATATAGCAGAGAAAACAATTAGAATTTCATGTGGTGCAGTTCACATTAATTATTTCAGCTTCAGAGGTCTGTAGAAGTGATTTTATATAGGACATTTTACTATATGTGGCAGTGGGAGAAACATCATAATCTTTAAAATTAGTCACCACCGATACCAAGGTAGGTTTAACATAGCTATATTAAATGAAATTGTAAAAATGACTGGCCTTTAAGGTTGTGGCAGCCTTGAACCATTCAAAAAAATCACAGAATGCAGCAACCTTGCATTCTGAAGCTCATGTAATTAATCCTTCTGAAATATTTGAGATCCTCAAATGAAAGGTGCTATCACCAGTTATGGTATTTACTTTTTCTTAAGATTTGTCTCTTCTAGGAGGCCACTGCCCTGAAGGTGAGGGTCCATCGTGTCAATGTTCTCCTAAGTAATTAAGAGGCTTCCTTCTCCATTGAATGATGTCTTCACTCTAAGTTGAAACAAAAATATCCTTAGTGTGCTGTGAAGAAAACAGTCACTTCAGAGCTATTTAGCTGTTTCATTGTCAGACTGGAGGAATAAGTAAGCTGTTCTCTTAGGGTCCAGCCAAGGGACTCTTATGAAGAAGTCCTAGAAAATTAAGGGGGGGGACTCCTTAAAACTCTCATTTGCCATGAAACCTACAAAAAAACCTGATAATGGCTAAGTCGCTGGTATGCCAGTTGTGCTGACTAGTACTGTCTCCTTTTCTCCCCCATCAGTCTCTATCCATCTCGTCTTGTATTCAGATTCTAATCTTCTTGAGATAAGTAGTCTTTGATTCTGTATATGTGCCAAGCTTTGCACACTTGGATCCTAGGGCTCCTAGGTGCTACAATAATACAGGAAAAAACAATTCTATAATAATAAAATGAGTGCAGTTTTAGGTAAATAAAAATAATAAATTAGGCTTTATAAAAATGAATGTAAAAAAATTTACAGAGAATGATATCCCTGCTATACAATTGTAAGGAAAACTTATCATTACAGCCAGTCACTGAGGGCGGGCAGTGCTTGGGAATCATATTTTCTAAATTTCTACTTCGAAGTTTTCAAAATGAAAACATTTTAAAAATGTACAGGGTTTTGGTTTGTTTTGTTTTTTTTTTTTAAAAAACAACAGAAGTGTTACATTTTCTTATTCATCAGTTCTATCTTCTGCTCTTTTTCCATTTCCTCTCCTTTTCTGATTATGCCACTGGACAGGACAGGAGAAAAAAGGGGAAAATAGTGAAAGGAAAGGACCAAAGGAGGAAGAAACTACATAAACACTAAAAAGTGACATGAAATTGAAACTTGCAATAAACATAAAGGAAGCTGTTTTTATTTTCCAGACTAAGAGAAACACAAGAAACAAACCATCATCATTAAAGTGACATGAAAAATGGATTTTAAAAATCCCCTCCCTAATAAACTACAATACTTACAGCAGTACTCATAGAGAAATATGTATACTTTCATTACAGATTACAGGGGTAGGTTCTCACCTGGGACAAATTGGTTTAGCTGAGTGGAGTAAATAAAGATAAACGTCTGCACTGTAATTTTTAGGTTGGCAGTGTCCCTTTAAATCCTGTGTAGAGATGTAAAGGTACAGGACAGTATGTTACTGGTTTTACTCTATTTTTGTATTAGTTTTGTTTTCATGATGCAACTCCATAATTTTTTTCTTTAAACATGAATGAAACAAAGTGATTTCTAAATCAAATAAAGATTTTTTTTTTAATTCTGCTAATATTCAGTTTTACTCTTTTTCTTCCAAGCAAGGTTTAAGGTAAGATACTATAATGGTAGGAGACTTAAATACACTGGTGTCTATTTATCAACAAATACAGCTAAACATGGATTATCAAGGAGCCCTTTAATCTAACTACAGAACAAGAACCACAAGTAGAGGACTCTAGCATAGTGTTTCTCAACTGGTGTTCCATGGGTGCTCCTCAGACATAGTTCAGGTGTTTTCATAACCCAACCTGACCCCTCCCCACTGGGGAGACTGAATGGGGAGGGGGAAGGAGCAATTTAATGCCACAGCTGCAAAAAAGCTTCCAGGTGCAGGGTGGCGGACATGGACACACTACTGGCAGCTTTGCTGTGACTGAGGCATTTTAAATCTCCCAGCACTTTTACCAGCTTTTTTGAGAATGTTTTCATTAGGTGTTCTGTGTAAAGTAATTAATACCTTTAGGTGTTCCCCAGCCCTCTAAAGATTGAGAAATACTGCTCTAGCATTTGACATGCTTGGCTAGCTGACGGGGAGGGATAGATTTAGCATTTGAGAGTAATAAAGAAACTTACGGACACTAGACTCATGATCTCAGCTAATTCATTCCCACAACTAAGAAATAAGACAGAGGAAGCTGATCACTTTGTATGTTGGAAATGAATGAGCTACTTGGCTTTTCAGAAATTTAGCTCTACAGGCAGATAAGAATGATAAACTGGTGCATGTTGAAATTCACTGTGTTAAGAAACAGACTGAGGACACCCAGCAGTAATAATAATAATTTGAGAAGACACAACTGGTGAGCATCACACTCTAAGAAGTAATATTAGAACCTGTAAGCATAAAAGAAGGCTGGAACATTTTAAAAGAGGCCCTAGATCATCTAAGCTCTTATTCCTAGCAGAGCCATAACTATGGTGGAGCCAACGGGGCTTTGCCCCGGGCACGCCAGAGCAGCTCAATAGAGCCGCTCCATTAAAGGGCAGGTTCTGTGGCGCTGACTCCAAGCACAGCTAATGGCAAGGGGCATGTTCTCACTGGAACGTGCCCCAGGCAGCAAAACAGAGTGTCAAGGCTCTGATTCCTGGAAGACTTGTTTAGAGATTCATTGAGTTCTGGTGAGCTTCTCTGGGTCTTTCTCCCTTTGTTCTTGAGCTCTTTCATGTCCTTTGGGTTGCAGTTCTGGAATTCCTTCTCCTAAATTATCTCTCTGCCTAAAGCTGATTGATAGCCGCCAATTATAGAGGACTAAACAGGAAAGCGTTTGGGTTCCTCATTCTAAGGCCATTGACTTATGTCTTGTAGCAGTCAACTTTGTTGATTAAATCCAAAGATGTGTTACATAATAATTAAAATTAACCAGCAAATATATCACTTTTGAGCACAAAACTGGCTATAAGCATCAACATTTGTCAGTCCAAATGTTACCAAACAAGAAACTTGGGCAGCATTTTTGTATATATTCACCATTTTCTTGGGCTTTACCTATTAGTAGCTATTTTCCCATTTGTATACATGAAAACAGAAGATATATATTAGATCAGTGGTTTTCAAACTTTTTTTCTTGGGACCCAGTTGAAGAAAATCATTTATGCTTGTGATCCAACAATTACATCTTCGAGCAATGCATTCCAGTCTTTTGGTAGACACAGCAGTGGGTACCATGAACCAGTGCCTGAGTGTCTGCAACCCAGTACTGGGTCCCAACACTGAGTTTGAAAACCATTGCATTAGATGTCTGTATACTAATGCAAGAAGCACAGGGAATAAGCAAACAAAGTTCTAGAGAATAATCACACCTATGACAGAGTTGATTCTCCAAAGAATTGTTGGAATAACATACGTGACTGCAATATCAGTATAGAAGAGTACAGCTTGCACAGAAAGGGCAGGCAGGGAAAAAAGGGAGAAGATATTGCCTTGTATATCAAAGATGTATAAACTTGCACTAAAGATGAATAGAAACAGGACACAGACTTGTTAAAAATCTCTGACCTGTTCTACAATGCCAACAGTGATTGATGAGACATACACAAGATACTTACTTATTTTGTCCTACCCCATTGTTCTCACTGCAGTGTGTTGATTGTAGATGGTTTCTGGTTCCGGTCAACACAACCTTACTCCTTTCGGGGATGTGGTTTAATCACCTTGATCGTTTAATCTTGGGATCAATCCCCAAGTCACTAGCAGTGTTGATATACCTTCTAATTAAGAATAAAAGGAGTAAAAAACAAGGATGTTGTTATGGTAGGAGTTCTATCATAGAACTAGGAAGAAGAAGTGGATGAGACTTTTCTAAAACAATTAAAATCATCCAAAGCACAGGCATGATATTTCCCTGGTGCAATCTGGACTGATGAATCGCTGTATCATCCCAATCCCCTAGTCCTGGAGCCCATCTTGCTGGGCTTGCTGTGATGATTCCCACTTGTCAGTGATTCACTCACTCCCCAGCAAGTAATTTGTCCCCAGTTCAGTGAGTGAGTGCTTTGAGTCAGTTATTCTTTAGATTACACAACATCATGACCCCAGCTAATATCCCCAGTCCCAAATTCAAACCTAGAAACTTCCTTCTTACGATTTTCAGTGCTACCCACTGAACACTGCAATCATCATTTCAGCAAAGAAATTGATATGCACCAACCTGATTACTTCAAATAGCATCTCCCACACACCTTAAACCAAATCCACTACTTTAGGTAAAATAAACACATTTATTAAACTACCAAAGGATTTTAAGTGATTATAAGTCAGAGGAAAACAAGTCAGGTTTAGACAAAATAAAGAAAAACCAAATGCCTTCTAAACTAAGCTTTACACTTTCAGCAACCTTACAAACTCAGACAGCTCTTATCACAGACTCTCTGGTTTTCTTTCATGGAGGCTCCCCCTTTGATCAGACCTTCCGTTGCTTGGTGGTGTTTCTACATACAAGTAGAAGAGAAAGAATAGCAAAATGCCTCCCCTTTTTAAACCATTCATCCTCCCCTCTGTGGCTATGCATCCCCTTCCCACCTTCCCCCAGCCACCTCAGTGTCTGATGACACATATGTCCTTGTATGGCTCCATCCATGCCCTGAGTCAGTGAGCATCAACCTTATCATGTTTCAGACAAACCAAGAGAAGGGAAGTAATTCATTCGAGAGTCTCTTTGATCCTTTCTTGATACTTGGACCAGTCCTTTGCTCCTGGAATGCTGAGCTGGGTTTGTTTTACACTTGCCTTAATGAGGTGCAGGTTACCCTCTCTGCTCTGCAGTTTTGCTTGGATGTTTCAGGCCACGGGGACATACCTTTAGGAATATCACACAGTGGAGCCTCATAACCATACGCATGACATTGCAACAAACATATTACTATAACTATAATGCTCAAAGTGTCATGAGCATTTAAACTACATTTTATGTAACATACTTGATCTTAAACAATAGACAATTACACTGTAACAGCGATCATGGGTATCACAGCATGACTTGCTGTGGATAGGGGACTTCAACTATCCATACATCTGTTAGGGAACAATACATCTTGGCACAGATTATTCGACAAATTCTTGGAATGCACAAGAGACAATTTTTTATTTCAAAAGGTGGAGAAAGCAACAAGAGCAGAGATGTTTCTAGATTTTATTTTGAGAAAAAGAGGAACTGGTTGTGAATTTAAAAGTGGGAGGCAGCTTGGGGGAAAGAGATCATAAAATGATGGGTTTGTGAGTCTAAGGAATAGCAGGTTGGAAAAGAGCAGAATAAAGATAATGGATTTTAAGAAGGCAGACTTTAGCAAACTTGGGGAATTGGTAGATAAGATACCCTTGGAAACAAGTCTGAAAGAAAAAAGAGTTTGAGAGAGTTTGCAGTTTACAAAAAAAACATGAAGGAGGCCAAGCAAAAAATGGGATTATATGAGTTAGACACAGAAAGGGTGACAAGAAGACATTTTACAAATCAAGTACAAGCAAAAGGAAGACAAAAGACACAGTAAGCTAGCTCAATGGAGGCGGGGAGGGAACAATAACAAAAGACTTGGTAATGGCAGAAGTGCTAAATGACTTTTGTGTTTCAGTTTTCACTGAAAAGGTTATTAGTGACTGAACAGTGAACACAGTGAATGCCAGCAAAAATGAGGTAAGATATGAGGCTAAAATAAAGTTAGTTCAAGTTGAAAAATATTTAGATTAATTAGATGTTTTAAGTCACCGGGATTGGACGAAATATATCCCAGAATACCCAAGCAGCTAACTAAAGAGATATCTGAGCCATTAGCATTTATCTTCAAAAAGTCTGGAAACACAGGAAAGATTCCAGAGGACTGGAAATGGGCAGATATAGTACCAATCTATAAAAGGGGTATAAGAACAAATCAGAGAATTAGAGACCAGTTAGTTTAACCTCAGTACCCAGAGAGAGAATAATGGAGCAAATAATTAAGCCATCAATTTGCAAACACCTAGATAATAAGGTGATCAGTAACAGTCAACATGGATTTGTCAAAAATAAATCATGTCAAACCTCCCCCATGGCTTTCCTTGACAGGGTAACAAGCCTTTTTGATAGGAGGAAATAGCAGATGTAGTGTATCTTGACTTAAGTAAGGCTTCTGGTACTGTGACATTCCACTTTTGTAATCTGGACTGGTGTGCTGTTATGCCCCTCAATTATCCACCCCAGGACACCAACTTACCTCACCTTGCTGTGTGAGCCCCCACTCCTGTTTCAGCTCACATCCAGCCACCAGTGTATAATCAGTGTCTCAGGCAGTGGAAATGCTCTCACTAGCCACTCATGGGATGGTCACCCAGTGAATACCAGAAACCGCCAGATGCAGTTCTGGGAATTTCCATATTACAAGGTTCACTGACTGCCCATTGGGCTTTGCAAGCTCATTTACACTGGTTCATCAATTTAACAAACAAATTGACAATGCATTAGCGTTTGCCCTAAATCAGGTGTTCACACATGGTTAGCTAACATCTCACTGTTTTAAATAAAACAAATTCATTGATTAAAACATAATTTTGAATGCATACAAGGCAAATCAATGCAAAATCAGATAACCAATCAGTCAAGGAAATAATGAAAATCAGCTAAAACATAATTCACATTCTAAATGAAGGTCAGTGTTACAGTCCACTGCTAGCTTACCCGCATGCTTTCGCAACTGATGGTTCTGCAGCCAGGTCCTTCTGCCATGTGATAGATGTCAGTCCTTGAAGTTGCTTGCAAAATGGGAGTCCCATGGCAAAAAAAACCCCACATCAATCAGTTCAAAGTGTGTCTTTTTCTCTTTTTTCAAGTCTTTTTTGGTCCCCCTCCCTCTCCAGTCAAGGCACTTCATTTCCATTGTTTTTGCATCCATACCTTCACCAGGTGCGTTAGATGCAGCTCTGACTTCCTGCCCCCACTTGAGTCATGTGAAATATATTAGGGGACATATTTCATGTCTGTACACATGTATGATGTTGCAGGAAACATGCCACCATAACAATAATGTAGAGCATGCCACGATCGTGCAAAACATACTTAACTTGACATGCCTTGAATTAAACCAAACACAATTACACTGTAATGGTGAGCAGGAAAAATGCTCAGATCACATTACACTGGTGTGGGAAGAGTGCAGAATGTCACATTTGCATGACTTTCTCATAATGAATTAGGGAAATACAACCTAACTAGGCCTACTATAAGGCAGGTACCTAACTGGTTAGAAAATAATTCAGAGAGTAGTTATCAATGGTTCATAGTCAAGTTGGAAGGACATATCAAGTGGGGCCCTGCAATTCTGGGTCTGGGTCTACTCAGTATCTTCATCCATTATTTATATAATGGCATAGAAAGTGTATTGCAAATTTGCTGATGATACCAAGATGAGAGGACTTGCAAAGGCTTTGGAGCATAGGATTAAAATTCAAAATTATCAGGACAAACTGGAGAAATGATCTGAAGTAAATAAGAACAAATAAGGACAAATGGAAAGTACTCCACTTAGGACAGGGATCACCTGTGGATCCCCGAGCATCCCCTTCTGGCTCCCTGGCAAATGCCTCCAGGAAGCCGGGTGTGCTCCAGGGACTCCCAGCTGGCCCCAGCATCATGGCCAATCAGGGGCACCCCCACCCTCCCACAACTACATGAGCCGGATGCAGCCCAGCAGCCGCATTGCGACCCCTAGTGCTGGCGGGAGGTGTCCGGGTGGTGCGCGCTCCCTCTGTTCCCCCCTCCACTGGCAAGGCGGAGCAGCGCTGCCCCACCTATGCCCAGCCGGCAGTCCCTGCCAAGAGTGGCTGGTGGAGAGGTGCAGCTTGCGGAGGTGGGGGCCTGGAATGGCCCCTCCGCAGAGTTCAGGCTGCTTCAACCTGGCCACTTCATGCCTGAACAGAGACCGCCTCCCCCTGTTCAGCCCTGGAGTGGCTGGGTCGAAGCAGCCTGAACTCCATGAAGCAGGCCATTCCAGGGGCCCACCTCTGCTGGCCGTTCTTAGGATGGTGATCTGTCAAGCTGGAGGGAGGTTACCTGTGGAGTCCCTCAGGGATCAGTCTTGGGACTGATCTTATTTAACCTTTTTGTTACTGACCTTGGCACAAAAAGTGCAAATGTGCTAATAAAGTCTGCGAATGACGCCAAGTTGGGAGGTATTGCCAAAACAGAGAAAGATCGGGATACCATCCAAAAAGATCTGGATGACCTTGTAAACTGGAGTATCAGGAATAGGATGAAAATTAACAATGAGAAGTGCAAGGTCATTCATTTCGGGACAAAGAAGAATTTTTCCCATAAATTGGAATGCATCAGTTGGAAAGAACTGAGGAGAAGGATCTGGGAGTACTGGTTGATCACAGAATGACAATAAGCTGCCAGTGTGATGTGGCCATGAAAAAAAGCTAATGCAGCTCTAGGATGTATCAGGAGAGATATTTCAAGTAGAGACAGGGAGGTGTTAGTGCTGCTATACAAAGCACTAATGAGGCCCCATCTGGGATATTGTGTGCAATTCTGGTCCCCCATGTACAAAAAGGATGAATTTAAATTGGAACAGGTGCAGAGAAAGGCTATGTCCATGGAGTGGAAAACCTGCCTTATGAGAGGGAGACTCAAGGAGCTTGGCTTGTCTAGCCTAACCAAAAGAATGTTGAAGGGTGATAAGACTGTGCTCTATAAATACATCAGAAGGACAAATATCAGGGATGGAGAGAAATTATTTAAGTACAGCACCAGTGTGGACACTAGAACAAATGCATATGAATAATCTATCAGGAAATTCAGGCATGAAATTAGACACTGGTTTCTAACCATTAGAGGAGTAATGTTCTGGAATAGCCTTCCAAGGGGAGTTGTGGGGGCAAAAAACATAACTGCTTTCAAACCTGAGCTTGGTAAGTTTATGAAGGGGATGGTATGATGGGATGGCCTACTTTGGAAATTGACTGATCTTTGATCTCTGGCTACTGGTGGTGGCTATGCAAGTGGCCTAAGAATGGTGGGTAGATGGGGGAGGATTCTGAATTATTACAGAGAATTGTATCCTGGGTGACTGAGTGTTGAGACTTGCCCACATGTTCAGAGTTTAAACTGTTTGCCTTATTTAGGGTGGGGAAGGAATTTTTACCCCAGGGCAGATTGGCTAGGGCTTTATGTTGCTTTCTTCTGTAGTGTGGGGCACAGCTCACCTAGTGGTGAATTCTCTGCATCTGAAAGTCCTGATTTGAGGACTGTAATAACTCAGTCATAGGTTAAAGGCTTATTGCTGGAGTGGGTGGGTGAAGTCTTGAGGCCTGCATTGTGCAGGAGGTCAGACTAGATGACCATACTGGTCCCTTCTGACCTTAGAGTCCATGAGTCTATGAATCAATATTGTCTTACAAAACACACACTTGCAAAAAAAGCAAACATCATTCTATGATGTATTAGTCAAAGTAAGTTAACAAACTGTAATTCTTCTGCTGTAATCTATGCTGATTAGGCCTCAGCTGAAATATTATGTCAAGTTCTGGGTGTCACATTTCAGGAAAGATGAGAACAAATTGGAGAAAGTCCAGAGAAGAGCTATAAAAATGAAGAAAGTTCTATCAAACATAACCTAAGAAGAATGACTGACAAAAATGGGTTAGTTTAGTCTGGAAAAGAAAAGACTGAGATGGACATAACAGGTTTCAAGTACATAAAAGGGTGTTACAAGGAAGAGGAGGAGAAGCTGTTCTCCTTAAAGTGTGTAGGTAGGACAAGAAGCAATGCGCTTAAATGGTAGCAATGGCAGTTTAGGGTAAACATTAGGAAAAACTTCCTAAATGTCAGGGTAGTTAAGCAGTGGAATAAATTGCCTGGGGGGGGGGATGGAATCCCCGTCATTGCAGATTTTTAAGAGCAGGATATAGAAACACCTGTTAGGGATGATCAGATAATACTTGGTCCCGCTTGAATGCAGGAGATTGGATTAAGGTCCTTTCCAGTCCTACACTTCTATGATTTTATTAGAAGAGTCACAAGAAGGCTCACAAACTATTTAAAGAAAAATGCTCCCCTCCTCCAGTCTGACTTGGTGTGTCTCCCCAGTTGCTCACTCCCGGACCCTAACTTACCTTGCCTTGCTAGGTGAACTCCCACTCCTGGATCAGCTCACACCAGCCTCCCACTTGTAATCAGTCACTGGCAGTGGAAGTTCATCCATACTAGCCAAGCATGGGGTGGTTCCCCAACCGGCACACTCAGCCCGCAGATGCAACACTGCGAACTACCATCTTGAGAGATCTGGACCCTTCCTGATCGCTGCAGGCTCATTTTCTCCAGTGATCAATTTAAAAATTGTGGCTGAGTGAGGGCCAGTCTGCCCCTGCAGGTCCTGCACTTCTACTCTGTGGCCTGGTATAGTCTGGTTTCTTATTCTAAATTCCCAAGGCAGGGGTACCCACTCTGGGGCCCACTTCAAGTTATAGGCCAGCTGGCCTCCTCATTAGAGTTTCTTTCCTCTTTGGCTGCCCCTGCTTGTGACTGAATGGCAGAGACGTATTGGGTAGACTCAGTCCCACCCTCTGCACTAGGCCCTGACCCAGGGACTGTATGAATAGCAGCCTCCAACAACTGAGTCCAAGAGAGCTACTGCCTTCCCTGGCTTACCCGGTCCTTGGCCCCACTACTCCCAGTCTGCCCTCTAGAACTGGGAGGGTTTTCACAGTTTCTCTGCCTGGACTCTTTTAGTCTCTGCAATCTTTCCCCTGTTTGGGTGGGGTTGCCCCACCTCAAGTACTTTGTTCAGTTCCCTGAGTGGCAGGGTCCTCCTCCAGGCTGCTGTGCCTAACCACCCTGGGCCTTGCCTACATGGGCTTCTCCCAAACTCCTGTACCTTCCTGGTGTTGTGGAACACAATAATCAACCACTCCCACTCACTCCTAGCAGCAATACTCCACTCGTCTCCCAACTCACTTCCTGAGGAGGCAGCTTTTAAGTAGTGCATGCTGTTTAAATGCCACACAACTCCTTATTTTTTTAAGCAGTGCAGCAGGGTCCTTAACTGGCTTCAGGTGAAGCCAAAAAATTAATTAACCTGGAGTAACCCTGGCTAAAATAACCCATGCAACAAGGATTTAGTAATCCTGGGGGCTAATATATACACCCTCCACAACTCTCCTATAGCCATCAGGTCTAGCCTTGTCACACAATGAAGCTGATATGCATCACTTTTGCTCCAAGTTGGGCATTCACACTTTCACTCTCTTCCCAAAACCCACACTGCTTTAGATAAAACATTCATACATTTATTGATCAGAACATGATCATGAGTATATAATACAAAACAATGCACAATCAGTTAATCAATCAGTCAGGGAGTTTATCACCATGAAATAAGATGAAACACTTTCTAAGCTAAAGTTCACTGTTGCAGTCCATTTCAAGACTACCCACATGCCTGGCTACTGATGGTTTTGCAGCCAGATCCTTCTAACCAAGTGGATAGGTCTTAGTCCTTTTTTGAGTTGCTTCAAAATCGAGTTTTTCCTCAAAGCCCATCTCAGCCCATTTTTCTTGGGGAGAAGGGATGATTCTTTTACTGATCTTTCCCTCCGGAGCCAGGGAGCTTAATTTGCATTGTCTTAGTTATGCACCTTTTCATTGGGTAGTGCAGAAACACAGCACCCTTTGTCTGTCCCCACTTGGGCCATATGAAATACATTTGAGGACATGCTTTCTATCTGTATGCATGTATGATGTTGAAAGAAACATGCTACTATAAGAATAATGTAGAGTATGCTATAAGCATTCAAAAAATACCTGTCATACTTTGCATTAAAACATACCATTACTTTACAAGAGTAAACGAGAACAAGATATACAGATCACATTATGGGAGTGTAGGGGCATGCAGCACATCACACCAAAGTCCTATGATACTTGGAAACAGGCCATGAAACATCAGAAATCATCATCTCCTAGAAAGAATGCTTATCAGGAATGTCATTCCTGGGAGTGGTAACAGGTTACTGGGGTCTTGTAAAATCTCACGTCCTATGAAGGTGGCTGAACAGGACAAGCTATTTCTACCATCTCCATGAATTCAACACAAACAGTATGTCTATATACCGCATGACTGGGGAGCATGAGGCTTTACAGTCTGAGCCTGTGACAGGCTGCTCCCAGAATCCAGTCTGGTGTGCTGCTGTGACTCCCCAGTCTTCAATTCTGAACTCCGACTTACCCAGCTTTGCCAGGTGACTACTCACTCCTGAGTCAGTCCACACTAGCCTCCTGTGTGTAATCGGCCCCAGGCAGTGGGTGTGCACGCTCTGGCCACCTATGGGATGGTCTCCAAGTGAGCCCCCAGGCGCCGCACTGAGAACTCCCAACCTACAAGGATTGGGAGGCTCTTGCCTTACTCACAGTAGACTCACAGATCATTTTCTATTCATTTGACATTGAAATGGACTGGCTCAGTCTCTCTGACTCATACCCTCTAAAGTCCACCCAGCTTTAGATAAAACAAATACTAGTTGATTGATTAGGATATGATTTTGAGTGGGTATATAACAATTCAATTCACAATCATTTAATAACGAAATGAGGAGTTACCACCAGTAAATAAAAGATATAAAACACATGATATTCTAATAACACTATTGTAAGGTTACTCTTTAGTTTATTCTCATTCTTACCCACAATACAGTGTGGATCCGTTACCATGCGACCAGTTTGCGCATGGAACTGGTTAACACGTGGTAGCGTCATGTCTCCCAAAGGCCCCAAATTAACGTGTGGGTCTTGTTAACACGTGTTGTGTAAACAGGACAAGGAGCGTCGCTGCCCTGGGAACGGACCATGGGCACTGGCCCAGGCCCCGCTCCAGGGTCCCAATTCTGTGCTGGGGTCCAACCCAGCCTCAGATTCCTGCTGCCGCCAGCCTGGATCCGGATCCCAGCCGGGGACAGGGCAGGGAGCAGCAGCCGTGGCTGCGAGGAGCCTGGCCTAGGATGGGGCAGGAAGCAACTACCACCGCCACTCCCTGCCCTGTCCCCAGCCAGGGATCCGGGCCAGGCTGGCAGCAGCAGGCGTCTGAAGCCGGGTCAGACCCCAGCACAAAATCGGGGCTGGGGGCATGGCCTGCGGCCATGGAGCAGGGCCTAGACCGGTGCCCCGGGTCCTTCCCTGGGACAGCAACCTTCTGGTCCCATTTACGCGCAGGCTGGTTTACACGTGGTCGCTGGTGGCTTGTCTCCCGACACCTGCACATAAACAGGTCCCCACTATACTGATTATTGGTATTTTTCAGCCAGCTCAGCCCCTTCTGGCCCTATGGACTGTATCAATATCTTGCAGTTGCTTCTAACATGGGGTTTCTCTGGCAAAAGCCAGCAGCTTCTCCCCTTGAAAGGGTCTGTATTCCTTTCATTTTCCCCATTCGTCCCTCTTCATCCTGGACTGCAGTGATTTCCTTTCTTCTTCCTGAGCCAGGCAGCTAAATTTTCATTACCTTTGTCATGTAACCCTCTAGTCTCAGAGAGGGAGTCATTAGGGTCTCGGCCATGTAACATGCTTCACATCTCTACATATACATGATGCTGCAGGAAACATGCTACCCAACAAGTCAGAGCATTCATAATGGGATCTTGCATAGCACATCTTGCACCAGACTACATACATACTTTGCAAAAGTGATCAGAAAAGTTACAAAGGTAATAACCCACAGGTGCAGAGATGTGCATCCCATGACAGAGCCACACTGCTCACACAGCTAATTTCAACACACTAGCCCAAGTTTCACTAACATCAGTCTTTGGACCTAGCCTTGGGATGGGAATGGGGGGTGGGTCTCTTTTCCAGATGCTGTGAAAGAAGATGCATAGCGAAAGAAGTAGGTGGAAGCAGGCCATGATAGACCTTGGAGATCTTCATCCCTTAGAGTGGGAAGCTGTGACAAACAATTATTCCCTGGAAATTTGTGCTCCTCATGGAATTGTGACAGGCTATCCCCAGAAATGTCCATCTTCTAGAAGAAGTGAGTCCATAATATATCACTTCTCCCAGGTTCTGCTCTTGAAAGTAATGGGAGCTAAGTGAGCCATGGCAAACCAGAATCCTAGAAGATTCTTCTGGGTATTTTGGTTCCTGCAGTGAAACCAAAATACAACAATGCACCCTTAGATAGTTCAGGGATCCTTCTGTGCACCTTAAAAATGTTATAAAGCAGGATACTCTTTTGCATTCTCACTGACATGTTCAAAGTCCATAAATGCTGTGTGCCTCATGACACTGAAAATAATTACACTAAAAAGTCATAGAACAATTAGACATCTGATTAACTAACTATTGCAAACATTCCACATTGACCAAGAACTAGGATTTGATTTTTTCATCCTGATTTTTTCATGACCTTAAGGTTTCATGACCTTAATATTTGGAACAATTATGTCTCCCCCACATAGAACTTCTTGAGATTCATAATACCATGCGTGTCATACATCCGCACGCACTTGTTCCTTTGCAAGATCTGAAAAGAATGAGCAACAGTATTATTATGAGTCAGTTTGCTCCCAGAAGAACTTGCATCATTGCAGTACAGAGGTAATAGTTATGCTAATTCAGTCCCATGAGCTTTTGATTTCAGCCACTAATATGGGTGGTTCAAGGTATGCCAGCTGCACTGTATTAAGTTTTAGGCAATTAATTTTTCTTATTGAGGGTTTCAGTTGTTGGGAGAGGCTTAACCAGAATGGCACTCACCCACACACATTTCCTTTGACAATTTCATTTGTGTACTTAGATTCATATCTCTGCTCCCTCTCCATTTTTGAAAACTGTTAAACTGGCTGTCATTATTAATCAGGAATCACAGTACAAAAAGGCTTTGATAGGTTCAGATTTATGCCATTGCAATTCACTTTTTTCCAAAATGAAGAACATGTATAAATGGAATGCATTCATCCAGTTCCATTAAGCTGAAATGGCATTTGGTGAAGGCCAAATCCTCAGATGGTGCATATTAGTGCAAAGCCAACAAGATAATAGAAATATGTTGCTTTATGCTAGCTAAATTGTCCCTTAACTGCCAACTGAGGATGGGATGTGGGCATCTTCTAGCTGCAGCAGGAAAAAGGCAAGTGCCCCCTCTTATCTTATATGAAGTCATTTACTTCTTTTAAAAGTGCTTGCTGCATTAGTACAATATACTCTTTAGAAAGAACAGTGACCATCTGTTCATCATTCTATACTGTGGGCTGTCTAATATTCTATCCATAGGAGAGATCAAATTTCATTTTAATTTCAATTCTCCTACGTCGAGGTCTAAAAGACATTTATACCATATGATCAGGGCCTCAAACTCCAAGGCACATTAGGGCCAAAATTTAAAGCAACATCCCTCAATTTCATAAAAACATTATTTTTTTTCCTATCATCATTGTATACCTTTCATTCCCCTTGCTAAATTGAAATAATGGAGCATTTTACACTTCCCTGAGCTATTGTTGCAGATTGTCTGCACCCTGAAGTGCCTCCGCTGGTTCCTATTTGCATGATTGTCTTTGTAATTATAAGGGCTAGAAACATGTATTTTTCAAGTGAGAACTGAGATGCTGTAGCACAGTCCTGCAGCAACACGGCAATTCTGTGGCTACAGAACCATGGAATATACTAGATTTCTAACCTCATCTGACCTCTGAAATCTGGGCCCCAGAAAAATCAATGGCAGCTTTGCCATTGACTCAGCATGACCCACGAAACAGTCCCCTTTTTCATGCCCTTCTAAGGATGACTTTCAGCCCAAACCTTCCCCTCTAGATCATTTTGAGTTTGGTGGGCAGGGCAGCCAAGAACAAGACTGCTCTTGCATGTACTACTTAGTATATTAAAATATAAATCCAACACTTCACAAAGAACCTTTCACAAAAACTCCAATATGGTTTAAATAAATAATTTTAAAAGGGATAGCCGTGTTAGTCTAGTCCAGTGAAAAAACAACAAGGAGTTGTGTGGCACTTCTGTGAGTCTTAAAGTGCCACACAACTCCTTGTTGTTTTTTAAATAAATAAGAAATTAATACAACAGCTGTGTTAGTAAGAGGCCAGTTTAACCAAAGAGGCTTTGGGATTTGATAAGTGAATACATGTGAATAAAGTTAGTGAGCATCCAAAAGTGAAAACCCTCCGGCACTGAGGGCATATGTGCTTAAATCATGGTGTTAACAATCAGAATAAACTCTGAGAACAGCTGAGAGCAAAGGATACTTCAAGAAAGCCATGGCAACAGGCTCACGTCTAATTGAATTTGCTGTTTGTGAAAGATGCCTAATTTGTAGACCTAGAAATTCAAGATCATCTATAAAACAGGTGGAGCACAGGCAACAGACAATTAAGATTCTTCTGCTTAGGTAAGAGTTCTGCCCCCTGGAACTCTCAAGGAAACTCAAAGTTGTCCCAGCTGGGTCATATCATCTATGGGTGGCCCAAAAGGAAGTTGTTCTGAGCCAGTCCTGGCACATATATGCTGCAGAGGTAATTCTGCTCCAGAATTTGTGCCTGGCCAGCTCCATGGACCAGATGCTATGCCTGCCTCATTGGTACCCTTAGAGACGAGCGGGCACCCTGATCCCCAAGGACACCCAGGCCAGCCAGGGTCACACAGATTGTGTGGGCTGAGGAACACAGTTCCTTGTTTCCGCCCACACAGGAAACCTGCACAAAGTCTGACCCACTGTGCCATTAATATGGCAAAACCCTGCTGCAAAGGGATAGTTTAGTCTGTTAAAGCCTTAAGTTCTCTGCTGAACCACCAGCAAGGATGCCTATTAATATTATCCATAGTAACAACAAAGATTTAGTGTGCATGCACATGTGATAGCCGCCCTCTTGGCTGATACACTGGGGACTGAACCAGGGACCATCACAACTAAGCGCATGAGATACTGCGGCTTGAGCTAAAAAACCCATGACTCCACTGTAACAGTTCATGTCCTAGGTGGATTGGTCCAGATGAACACTCCCTTATCAGTGCATTACACATGTTCTTTACCTTTCCATGGAGAATCTCATTTAACTTAGGCCAGACTAGTGACGATGAAAGACAAGATGGGTGAGATGATGTCTTTTATTGAGCCAACTTCTGTTGATTAGATGGACCAGTTTTCAAGCTCATGTCTCTCTCTCTCAGCAACCAAAGTTGGTCCAGTAAAAGATATTACCTCACCCACCTTGTCTCCCTAATATCCTGGAACTAACACAGCTACAACACTACATACAACTTTTGTGATGATGACTTAGTCAGGCAGGGTGTCATTGGCACTGGGCCACCAGGGCTCATGCACTGAATGTTTTGCCCTGAGCCACAAGCTGTAGCAGCCTCTCTGCCTCCATTAGCTGAGCTAAACGCAAGGAGACTCTGCTCTCTGTTCAGTTAAGTGCTCATGCACACATGCTGGGAGCTGGGAGCAGGGTTTTTTTTAAATCCCCTGCCTGGGTGGGCACTTAGCACTTTACCTTTTTTGCAAGTCATTTTTTTAAGTGCTACCTATTGGCAAGTGACAGCTATCTGCAAGTTTGTGCATTAAGTAAACTTTAACCCTTTCCTACCTAAACTGTCTGAATTTGCTGGGTGGGGTGGGAGGGTGAGTCTTCTATCAGTTTTAGGAAGGAGCAGTGTCTGAGCAGTAGGCACTAGCAGGTGCAATGTTCAGTGGGTCCCTCTGTGCTCCCTGGGGTGCAGCCAAAGTGCCACTGTACCTGGAGTCCCTGGGCACGAATCCTGCCTGTGGTGGGGTTCCTACCACTCCCCAGTTTTCCCCACTATTCATTCCAGAGCATGACATTAAGATATAATGATGTTATTGTATCATTTATGGGGGTTTTTTAAGTGATGTCAGTAAAAAGTTTACCATGTCAGTTTAAAATTTAAAAAAAAACAACTTCATCTCTTCATATCAGTAAAAACTAAAATGCAAGCTTGGCAACCTTGGGTCACCGCTTCCATATGTGGAAATTTTGGGTTGACCAAGAAATGGGGATACTTTGGGGGAGGGATGGACAGATCGGGGGTGGCGATGTAGGGGTAACCTTGCCAAAGTATGGAGTAGCTGAAGGAAAGGAGAAGGATAAAAAGCAAGTGAGGGAAGACTGGGAGGGTTTAATTTGGTGTGTCTGGGGGAAGATGGGGAGAGGGCATTCACAGAGAAACCTGATGGGAGCGAAATGTTGGTTATTAGAAAAGAGAACTGTGAGAGGAAACTTAGGGCTTGGGCTACCTGTAGGGATAAGATACATGCTTCCCTGTGTCATACACAGGGGTCAGTGGGGGAAGGAGTAAACAAAGAGTGGGGGACTGTGGGAACTGGGGGTGATGGGCTTCATCTAGGGTGAGAGAGAAGTAGAAGTAGCTGGGAGAAGCCTGTTTGTGGAGGCCACACCAGATTCAAATAGGCTTTGTTATGGGGAGATGTTTCGGGGTATCCAGGGGGGCTGATGAGGTGGTCCACACCAGCAGGAGTGCATGTAGAAAGTCTGGATGACTGGGATTTATCAGGGGATATCGGGGGAAGATGTATGGGGTGTAGGCTGGGGGGGGGTACATCACAGGGTCTCCGCTGTGTATCTGAGTAACTTGAAAATGAAATCATGGCAGGAGTGTTTGGGGACTCCTGTGGCATCCATTTCTGGGGGGGTTTAGTAAGGGGTGCTGGATGCCCAGCCTAGGGAGTGTCAGGGGTGCACTGGAATCAGGAGCCTGGCATGGCTTTTGGGTGACGCATGGCAGCCCTCTCCACCTTGCCTTCACATGGTGGAGAAGCTGGGAGTGGGCAGCCTTGGGCTTGTGCAAAAGCTGGGGTGGTGATGGTGGTACCGAAGACTGGCAAGGTGGAGGAAGTAGCAGGGGAGAGTTCAGAAGCTGAGTGAGGCTAGGTGTGGGGTGGAAGGGTTGGGGCCCTTGCCCCAGATCTTTTTCCTATGCAGCAACGCTCTTGCAGTCGGGCTTGATCTGAGCTGGACTTGAAGCAAGGAGCAGACTATGGATACACATGCATGAGTACCCTCTGAGCTATGATCAGTCTCTCTAGCCCTAGCTATTGAAAGATGTCCAAATATCCTAAGGGTTTTTTTTAAATCATCCACCAAATCTGAGGGACAGGGACATGTTATGACATTGTTGTCATGACTATATCCTGTGCCCAGGGGCATCGCTGGCGCCTGGCACACAGGGCCATGCCCCGAATCCTGGCACCAGTGCCCTGGTCCTGGCAGGGCACCTGCCTCTCCTGGTCTCCGGCCAGAGATATGGGGTCCAGCCGCCCATGGCAGTGGCAGCCGCTTCCAGCCCCTTCCTAGGCCGGACCACGCCACAGCCGTGGCTGCCGCTCCCTGCCCTGTCCCCAGCCAGGGGTGTGGCCTCTTTCGCAGCAAATAGTAGACACACCCTAGAGCTCTTTGGAATAACTGCTTGCAAAGAGAGATTGGGGACCTCTATAGCTCGGTGCCATCTACAGTGTGATTCTCAGCTATATGCTGTGAAGAGAAAGTGTCATCCCTGTTATACTACTCTTCAGCATCTGTGCTCCAATTTGCTGTGGTCTACCTCCTCCATCACTAGTGAACAAACTTAGCAAGAGCTAAAAAGAAAGCTCACTGGGTGGGCCGACTTTGAGATGTGATGAAGAATGTGCAGCAGTATCACTCAGATTGAGAGACAGAAATTATACAAGGTGGCTTTATGCCAACTGCTGCTTATCGAAGCCTGGGCTGTTCTGGGACCAGTATCCTGCACAATTTAAAATTGCCTTGGAGCTCTGAATTGAGCCAGCTTCCAATGTCTCCATGAGGCTATTGCAGCAGTTGAAGAGCAGCAAAGCATAATGGCCTGGTGATAGTATACGCTCTGCTGGCCAGCCCCAGGATCCTGCTGTTGGTAATACTAACGCCACCTCCAATAATTTGCAGATCTATTTGTGGAATTAGACAGGAACTTGGCTCAGGCAGTTGTCTTGTTATGGAGACGGATTATCCATTATTGTTACATAAGCTATATGTTTATACATTATGATATCACTATATTTATAGTAGCCGTGACTCATGCTCAGCAGAATCATCATTGTTAATAATGAATTCTAGAACAGTGTTAACCAAAGCCCATACATGTACCAATGGAATGCCCTAAATTCTTTCAATATAATTTATCACCTCAGAGCAACAATAAAAGCATTTTCTGGACTTCTAGAGATATAACCCATTTAAAATGTTAGCTTCAGAGAAGAATTAGTGACACTACTCCTTCTGGTGCACTAGAAATTCATGGCCATAAAGCCCTTTGCAGAGAGGTTCCTAGATGGTCCATTACGACACATGCAGAATACATCTAGAAATTTGTGCATTAGCTTTTTGCTTTCACAATCATCATCATTTACAGCTCCTCCATGGAAATGCCATCCTCTTGTTTCATAAATCTTGATAACAATCAGTGTCAGAAGTCAATATGTGCTTCATTCAAAGAACAATAAAACAAATTAAATCCCTGTTTTAGCCCAGATATTACCCACATACTTGGACATCTCACCTTTACCGCAATCTACAGGGCCCATGACATAACCAGTTTAGGTACACCTACTCTTTTCTCAGTTTGTAGGGCTCAAGGGGGACACCCACCTTTACCGTTCACATCCTAGGGCTCAAGGACACAATTTCCTGCTTGTAGGGCTCCAGGCTTTACCTGGTTAATTGAAGTGCCTAAACTTCCCCAGTTGATAGGTTTGAGGCATAATTTTTTGAGGGCTTTCAGGATCCTTTGCTTGTGAAGGAGCCTTACACAATAATATCTTTATTCTTTATTTATTAACATTTACTAAAATGGATTATATATGCTAAGCATACATTGATCACCACTCCCAATAAAACTAACACAGAGTCCTGTGGCACTTAAAGACTAACAAATTTATTTATTGTATGAGTTTTTGTGGGAGAAAATCCCACTTCATCAGCTGCTTTGAAGATGGAGGAACTTACAGAATGGGAGCAAATAAATGCAAGGAAGTCACACTGTACCAGCAAACTGAAAAAGTTGTAAAGATTCAAACACTGGGGAACAGCATACAGAGGAAGATGAGGTCAAATGACCTGTTGTAATGAGAGAAAAATCCAATGTCCCTATTAAGTCCTGAAGCAATGCAACCAAATCTGATCTTAGGAGCTTCTCTTTGAAGCCTTGGTCTGGTATTCATCTGTCTGAGCACCACAGTTATTCCATTAATGATTTACTAACTTTACCAAATCCTTTTAAATTGAGTACTATAAAAAAAAAACCAAGCCCAGCCTATTATGAAACAGGTCTTTAACCTATTAGATCCCACCACTTTAGCTGATTTAAATATTGTGCAATTAATTATGCAATAGACAGAAATAATCAAAGAAGCAGACAGAAATCATTAAAACAAACAGCAGAGCAACAACAACTATTGACAGGTGATTTCTTGACAGACAGAATTATATGAAATCAATTTTTCTTTAAACTTCCTGAGGTCTATTTCTCTATCTGGGTCTGGTAGGTACTATTATCACAGTACAACCTTCTTACCAGTCCAACATCACACTGTCTGATATAATTTAGATGGGGATGTGAATATGTGACCACATGCTTTTTAGTTTATGGTTGCTGTCTCTTCCAATATGGCTGCTACTGCTTAGCAAAAACCAAACCAAACAAAAGACCCCACCAAATCCAAAAAACCCACACACACTGCATACCAAAGTCTCAGACCTTACACAGACACACCTAGGCTTTTAAAACAACAGTTCTTTGATGTTTGCAATCTAGGTCAAAGTCCTAGGCAACCAGCTTAACTGTCAAGGAAAAACCACCTTTTATTGGCACCAGAAAGCCTCGTTTTGAAAAACTGACAGCAAGGCATGGCTAAGCTTTCTTTCTGTCCTCACCTCAATCTCAGGCACACTGTGCGTAGAGAGCAGGGAAGAGAAAGTACAAGAATAACTTACCAGTGCCATACCTTCTCTCCTCCATCCAGCAGACAGGAGTCTCCTAAGATGCTAGGGGACCTACCATCCTGCCTCTAGGCACACAAGAGATACCCTCTCCCACAGGAGGCACTAAGCCTGTTGCTTGGGAAGAAAGGGTTGTGGACAAGGAGAAAAATAGCTCCTTGTGGGCAGCCCTTCATAGATTTGGACAAGCAGCCAAAGGTTAGGTTGCTTATCTCAAAGCCAAGCCTTTTGAGGCTTGAATCAGAACATGCATATTTAAAAATAACCTGCAATTCATCAAAATCCAGAAACAACTGTGGTAGCTGGAAGTCAGGTGGCCTCCTGATTCTCATCATATCAAGGGAATTGACTCACCATTTAATGGATTTTTAAAAACCATACCGGCAGTTAAAGGGACATCATCATCACTGGTGTACGCTGTCAAAAGAAAGAAATGGTAAAGACTCATCAGCAAGCTCGCAAATATTGAAATTTTCATAGCCACTGTTTTTGTATCTTGACTAATGCCAGGTTTTGATTTTTTTTTTTTTTTACTGTAGGAAGGTGTTATAGGCAAAGGCCTGAGACTCCTCACACTATAACATCTATTTTACCCTGGCTCATCTCCAGGGAGTGGTGAATCAGGGCCCAAAAGACACAATACAGTTAGGAAATATTGATTCAGACAAGGCTGCCTGTGTGCATGTCAAGGAGCAGGCAGAAGAAGTAACAAATCATTTCAACATGCTCATAAAAGGTTTCCTCCATGATAACTAAAATATTGAAAACATAGCCAGAACCACAGCATGTAGTTCTTACTGATGATCATCTCTGGATTCTGCCCACAAATGCTCATGTGATAAATAAAACTGTAAATCTTTAAAAGTGCTGCTGGACTTCTTGTTTGTCATGCTCATCTCCGTTATCTTTGTGTCAGTTTAGCTGTGGTGCTGAATGCTGTTGAGATAATACTCATTTCACGTCCATGCAGGAATACGTTACAGGCCCTTTTTCAAGATTCTCAGATTGTGAGCTAGGTATCTATCCAAATAGATAGATGGTACCCACAGGAATTTATGGAAGCTGACTACTGGAATCTTATTTCACCTCTATTTAAAATCCTGTATTTGAGGATAGCATCAGAGGAATTGGCTTACATATGAAGTTCAGAATTCACAAATATACTATAGTGCTTAAAGCTTTATGTTGGTTAATGCTTCAAGCACAGCACGCTACTTTTGCTTCAGGTGTTGGTGACTCACCAGTTAAGCAAACATGCTTTCGATTCCCTGGCATCAGTGGATAGCCTCTTAGAGAGGCCATAATTTGTGACATACTTTTGCTTCAATTCAACAGAACAGGGTCCCATTTGTTACCAACTTTGCCCACGAACTTGGGGTATGCTCATTCATTAGGGTTACTTTCTCTTTGGGGAAGTGGGGAAGATGGTAATTCTATTAGTATACTGCTTGTGTCACTTGTGTTCCTATGTGGATCTCAATTCTCCCTTCTGCAAGCTCTCTCCCAGTTCCAAACCCCAAATCCAAATACCCACCCAATATACACATTCATCAATTAACAAGGGGCATCTGAGCGGACCGGGTCTATCAGCAATCTCAGCTGACCCCTTATATGTCCCTGAAGTCAATCAGGCTAATATCCCCATCAATGAGCAAACCTTAAGGGGTTGTGGGCATCACAGGGATCTTTGGCTAGGTAATGGAAGCATTGCTGCAAAGCCATATAAAGAAACCAAGACCACAAAGGAGACGAATGATGTCTTAAGAGAGTCTGGAAACTGGCTTGATTACAAAAGGCATTTTATTGCTAGGTATCTAAAACTTGCATTAATAATAATAATAATTATTACAAAAGGAGAGAAAAATACCCCAAAATACCCAGCTACAGCATTAATAAACATACAAGGAAAGAAAAACACTCAGTCACAATATTACCTAGCTTCTATTGTATCAGGCCTAGAGAGAGAGGGAGTCATAATTAAACAGAGAGAGAGCGAGGTGGTGATGGCGGGCGTTAACCAGTGTGTGTAGCAGAAAGGCTCCCAGGTTGTACAGATCAGGGTCAGAGGCTGGATGGAAACAAAGCTCCCACAGCAATCAGCAAAGAAGAGGAAAAGCCAGGTCCCAGTGGAAATGATAAAGCTTTAGATCCAAGCATCAGGACTCAGGACTCAATCCAGACAGGATTTTAATCAGGACTCACACAGGACACACAGTACTTACTGTTGGATATAGGTAAAGTGGTTTTTTTTGTTTTGTTTTGTTTTTGTTTTTTTAATGAGGACTTGTTTAAGTGGCCAATACACTGGCTGAGGGGCAGGTTCAGGGAAGCTCACAATACAATCAGGCAGACTCAGTATTTTGGGTATCAATTATGTGCATGACTAGAATGGTCTGATAATTGCCGAGTTTGTTCATTTTAGTGAGAGATCCCTCATCATGCAATGCTTCCCTGCTTCTTCAATCCCAGAGTTCAGTGCAGTTCCTGCTTCTTCAATCGGAGGATTCTGTGCAGTTCTTGCTTTGGAGCTTGCCTCTCCATAGTCAATGCAAAAGAAGCTCCGTTCACTGTGCTGATGGCTTTTGGATATGGGTAGACAGGGATGTCTGTCACTACCTTCTCACTGTTTTTAGGTTTCAGTTCAAGCAGAGGTTGGGGGGAGATGTGTGTGGTGAGGGAGGCACAGGCTAGATTCTATGCTCCGATTCCTTCAGGACACAGAGCTAACACGTAACACATCGGGTCAGCTCAGTGTATATCGGTGGCATGAAGACATTCTCATTCATGGGGGGGTTAATTATAATTAATTTGGTAGTTAAAATAAATACAGAGGATTATTCAGTTCATAGAAAAGCCAGGCTTCTCCGACACCATCTTAGCAGTTTCATTTCCTATAGCTGGATTTTCAAAGGGCCCTAAAAATGGAAGGTCCCCATCTCCCATTGGCTTTCCATAGGACTTGGCTGCCTAACTCTATCACCCCACATCCCCATTCCCTGTGCATTTTGGAATCCCAGCGTTTACGAGGTAGGAGTCCTCAGCTAGGCCTTCTCCGAAACACTGCTGCTCTTCAATCACTGTGTGAGTGACAGAGCACAGACTCATTAATGCAATAAAGATAAAAAAGAGCAGAAAAGAGTCAGAGTCTAATTAAAAATCAGGCATTTCTCTGCATTTTAAAAGAAGTGAGATAATTTAAAATAAAAAAAAATTCCAACAATTACTTTAGCAGAAAGATACCACTCCTTTATGAATTCCCCAGTGAAGGGTAGAAAAACTTCTAAATTACAGCATTTACTGAAGTTGCGCTTCTCTCCAGAGGTGAATAAGCTCCTTAAACTTGAGCAAACTCTTCCGGCTTCGAAGGGCAAATGTACATATGCCAGCCTGCCTGCTGCGAAGTACAGAATGGTAAACTGCACTGCTAGGTGCAGTGTGCACCGGCCCCCTCCCAGGGATCCCGTATCCCTGCCCATGCTGGACCACAGCAAGTAGGGGAAAGTGACCCTGGAAGACTGTGGGGAAGTTTGGAGGCTGATTCATACTTCCTGCCTTCAGAATGCATGCTACCCAGGTGCCCCTAGACACATAGGCCAAGAAACGGCAGTAGGGGGTCTCAAGACCACAGACTACTAGACAGCAGAGTCCTGGGGTTGAGGAGGGGACAGGGAATGGCAGAGCTCCCAGCTCATTATTGCTGGGGGAGGAAGGATGCCTGATGCCTGTCCACTTTGCTTCAAGCTCAAGGCAAGCAACACACAGCAGGAGGAGGAACTGGAAATGCTGCCATGGGGCAGAGCAGGAAGGGGGAGAGCACTTGTCCAGACAGTCATAGCATTTCCAGCTGCAGTACTGGCTGCCTGTAGCACTGTTTCTCTGCCACTGGGGGCTCTGGGATACATCTGGAGAGCTTCCACAACTCAAGGTAAGCTAGGGCTACATGCACACAAGAAATCAATAGGGATCCGTGTGTGTAGATATACCTCTAACAGCAAAGCTTATTTCTTTAGTACCATCTCGCACTATCCCTCTTCAGTTCAGTCCATCAACCAGAACAGTTCAACAGTTATTAGAGTGTTCTCACTGGCTTGCACAGCAGATCAGAGAGGCCAGGAGGAAAATCATGCAGATTTTGCTATGCCCCTTTGTGTGCTACAGGCAAACTATAGCTCATACACCACACTGGAGGGCCCCTGGCACATCCTCTCTCTCCTTTCATTTTAACTCTAGTGTTGTGGGGACAAGAACAAACAAAACAAAAATTTCTTAGTTCCTCTGGGAGAAACAAAATGGGGGAAGTAATATCTTTTACTGGACCAACTTCCCTTGGCTGAAGGTACGAGCTTTCATGCTACCTGGAACTCTTCTCTGGCTCCATCATCAGGGGCATTGCTGGTGCCTGGCACAGGGAGCCCATGCCCCGAATCCTGGTGCCAGTGCCCCGGGTCCTGGTGGGGCCCCTGTCTCTCCCGGTCTCCAGCTGGAGATCCAGAGCCTGGCCGCCCGCGGCAGTGGTAGCCGCTTCCCGGCCCCTTCCTAGGCCAGGCAGCCCCGCCACTGCGGCTGCTGGTCCCTGCCCTGTCGCTAGCCATGGGTGTGGCCTGCCATCAGGGGGTGGGGCCTGGCCCCAAGTCCTTCCCCAGGGCAGTGACACTCCTGTCTATCATATAATCAACACTGCAAACAGCCCCCTGAGATCATTTCTGTGGAACGCCTGGTCCTAGTGAGGCCCATTCAGATTTGGAATAGACAATTACATAGCTCCACAGATAAAGCTGCCAGAGTAATTATGAGAAGCCAATTTCGGCTGACCTGGTTGAGTATATTTTCAATTTACAACACCACTAGGGAATGGAAGAGGATTCAGTACTGCACACTCAGCTAGGTTGTTAAGTGACAAACAACTTTGAGTCTCATTCAGTACCAAAATATGCCAGTCTTCTGTTAGCAAGAAAGCTTATGGTAGTATTTCTGCAAGGTAAACCCTACAGAAAACTTGAGCCCAAAATAGTTTCCACCAATTATAATGTCAGGAAAATATGTTGATGCCTTTGCACTGATACGTATTCCAACCTTCTTACTTGCTGCTATTGAGAGCATGGGAAGGCTAGGAGAGCACCAAGACTTTGTGGAGAGCTATGCATGGATATATGAGCCTGATTTTTAATGGGTCCATATCCTGGAGAATGCTATATGAGTGCACTAAAAAGACCAAGTCAGAAAAGAGTTGGTTGCTCACCTGTAGTAAACGCTGTTCTTTGAGATGTGTGTCCTGTGATGCTCCACCTTAGGTGCCGCAGCTTCCCAGCACTGGTCAACAGAGTCTTCGTAGCAGAGTTTTCGGGGCAGCACTTGTGCACAAGGTAGCTCGCGATGGCCTCAGCACAGCTTTGGTGTAAGCGTGCCCTGCTCCCCTCAGTTCCTTTTTAACTGTAGTAATTATCTGCAGTAAAAATATAGACAAGAGGGGAAGCAGGAGGGTGGTGGAACATCACACTACGCACATCTCGCAGCACAGTTTACTACAGGTGAGCAACCAAATCTTCTTCTTTGAGTGCTGTCCTGTGATGCTCCACCTTAGGTGACTATATAGCAGTTGATTAAAGAGGTGGTGGGCTGTCTTGTAAAGAAGGAAGAATCTGCATCCCCATGTTTGCATCATTAGCTGCGGCTGTGTCTACTGCATAGTGTGTAGTGAAGGTATGATGTATAGCCCAGGTAGCCACTTCGCAGATGTCATTGATATGGCCATTCTTTAAAAAGGCTGTTGTCAATGCCATGGCTCTGGTTGAACATGTATGAATACCATCAAGGATTTGCCAGTTGCTGAGGTTATAAGATGCGTGAATGCAGTCTTTTATCCATTTGGACAATCTGAGGTTTGATATAGCTGAACCTTTTTGTCTCTCTGCAAATGAGATGAATAGTCTATTCATTTTCCTAAACTGTTTGGTTCTGTTGAGATAGAAGGCAAGTGCTCTCCTAACACCTAAAGTGCGTAGAGATGTTTTGACTGGAGTATTGTGAGGTTTTGGGTAGAAACTGGGGAGATGTAGGGATTGGTTTATATGAAAGTCAGACTATTTTAGGTAAGAATTTGGGATCTGGATGTAAAAAGACTTTATTTTTGTGGAAAGTTGTATAGGAAGGGTCACATCTGAGTGCACTTATCTCTCCGACCCCTCTTGCGGATGTAATGGCAACCAAAAATGAAACTTTCATGGAGAGATGATGCAATGAACAGGTTGCTAAAGGTTCAAAGGAAACTTTTGTTAATGCTTTAAGCACTATGTTAAGGTTCCACAGGATTGTAGGGGGTCAGATAGGTGGATAGAGCGTATATAGTCCTGCGAGGAACCTTTTGATTCTTAGATGACTAAATAGGGAAGAATCATTGAGGATGCTATGGAAAGCCAAGATTACTGATAAGTGCACTTGGATGGAAGTGTTTGATAACAATGAATGCTTCAAATGTAAAAGATAATCCAAGATTTGTGGAATTGAAGCTTGATCAGGATTGATTTTGTTGTTAGTACACCATTGAGAGAAGCGAGCTCATTTTTGAGTGCAGGATTTTCTGGTTGATGGTTTTTCTGCTGTTAAGTAGGATACAGTGGACTTGCTTTGAATGTGCAGCGTCTGTCATGTGGAACCAGCTAGGAGCCACGTTGTGAGATGGCATCTGTGGATGTCTGGATGTTGCGATGTCTCATTGTGTTGGTATAATAGGTTTTTGGTTAGAGGTAGTCGGATTGGTTTGCGTACCAACAGATTGAGGAGTTGTGAGAACCAAATTTGTCTGGGACAAGCTGGTGCTATTAATATCATTGTTGCCTGATCTGCTTTTAATTTCTGTATTACTCTGTGTATGAGAGGTGACGGTGGAAAAGCATAGAGCTTTTGACCAGTCTATGAGAAAGGCATCGTCGAGGGATTGTGGCTCATTTCGGGCTCTGGAACAGAATCAAGGGCATTTTTTGTTTTGTGCTGTCACAAAAAGGCCTATTGTTGGAAAGTCCCATCTGCAAAATATGTTTTGAAGCACCATATCATTTAATTGCCACTTGTGGGCTATTGGGAATACCCTCCTCAAAGTGTCTGCAGTGATGTTTTGGATCCCCAGTAAATGTGTAGCAGATATGTGAACCGCATTGTGGCTGCGCCAATTCCAAAGTTTTACTGCTTCTGCGCATAGAGAGGGGGATCTTGCTCCTCTTTGGTGGTTTACATAATATACACAGGCAATGTTCTCCAACATGATTCTCACTGATTTTCCTTGAATTAGTGGTAAAAAAATGAAGACAAGCTTTTCTGATTGCTCTGAGCTCAAGAATGTGTATGTAAAGGGAGGCTTCCAGTTTTGTCTATTTCCCTTGAATTGATTGAGTACCTAGCTGTGCCCCCTATCCCATGAGAGAGGTGTCTGTTGTTATCATCACGGATGGTTGAGGTTGAGAAAAAGGTATCCCGTGTAGTATGTTGGTTTGAGTCTGCCGCCAATTTAAGAATGCTTTGATGTTTTTGGAGACTGTAACCTCCTTGTTTAACGTGTGGATACATGGTTTGTACATGGTTGCAAGCCAGGCTTCAAGGGCTCTCATTCTTAGTCTTGCATTTGGGACGACTGTAGCGCAAGCTGCCATACGTCCAAGCAGCTGTAGCACTGTTCTTACTGTAACTGTAGGAGCTATGTGAATGAGCTGTACGAGATTGTTTATTAGTGATAGTCGAGGTTTGGGTAAGCTTGCTCTGGTTGCCCTGGAGTCCAAGACAGCACCTAGGAACTCTATCGACTGTACCGGTTTGAGTGTCAACTTTTCTATATTTATTTTCAGCCCTAGATCTTCGAATAACTTCATTGTCATCGAGATGGCATGGAGACAAAGGTCGTAAGAAGGAACTTTTATGAGAAAGTCTTTATTGGACTTTATTCCTTGATTGCAGAGGTATGCAGTGACTACCACAAGGACCTTAGAGAAAACTCGAGGTGCCGTAGATAGACTGAAGGGTAGAACTTTGTATTGGAAATGATGGTCTTAATGTCTGTGGGAAGGATGAATTGTTATGTGAAAATAGGCATCTTTGAGGTCAAGGGCTGAAAACCAACCCCCTTCCTGCAGTATAGGGATGATATTATTTAGAGTTATCATTTTAAATTTTTCTCACCTTACAAATTTGTTCAGGGCTTTGGGCTTTAGACTTAGTATTAGCCTCCAACCACCAGCTTTTTCTCCACAACAAAATATTGTGAATAGAATCCTCAACGTTTGAACACAGGTGGTATGGGTTCTATAGCCCCTAATTGGATCAGTTGAAAGATTTCCTCCCAAAGAATTTGTATGTGAAAGGAGTCTTTAAAGAGGGACAGGGAGGGAGGGTGATAGGGTGGGGGTGGGAGTAAGAAAGGGATAGAATAACCATATTTAATAATTTCTAGGACCCATGTCCATTGTAATGGCAGACCAAGCTGGAAGATATTTCATAAGATGAAATTCAAAACTTGAATTGGTGTTGGGTATGCTGCTAGATGGTTGGGGGTTTTCAGACCCTTGACCAAGTACTCAGAATTGTTTTTTCAGGGATGGTGGTTGTTGGTTTGAGGTCGACTGGGTTGGTTGTTTATGCTTATATGTCCTCTATTTATTTCTTTGATGTTGGTTCTATGGTTTCGTATTGCACTGAAATGGGTATTTGGATAATACTGATGTTGCTATGGTAGAGAGCGGGTTTGTCTCTTTTTAAAATATGGAGCGAATATGCCCAGGGTGCATCAGGTAGCTTGGGAGTCTTTCACAGAATGTAATACCTCATCTGTTTTGTTGGAGAATAATTGCTGTTTTTCAAAAGGTAAATCCTTTATCTTGTTCTGCAGCTCCTTTAGAAGTGCTGCAATGTGGAGCCAGGATGCTCTGTGTAGAACCACAGCTGTGGCAGTCATTCTGGTGGCTGTATCAGCTATATCCATGGAGGTCTGAAGGAAGATTTGAGCTACCAATTGGTCCTTGGTAAGTAGAGACTTACATTGGTCTTTTTTGTGGTCCACCAAATCAGAGGTAAGTTTAAGTAGTTTTTCAAATATCATAAGATTGTAATTTGATAAAAGGGCTGCATAATTGGCTATTCTCATCAACAAAGTGGAAGAAGAATATACTCTTCTGCCCACAGAATCTACGTTTCCAGATTTTATCTGACAGTGTGAATCTGAAATTGGGTTGTTTGTTTCTTTGATTTGCAGCCTCAGTTACTAAGGTGTTTGGTGGTGGGTGAGTAAAAAAACTCCATCCCTTTGTGGGGGGGTTGTAATATTTTCTGTCTGTGCCTATGTTCATGGGAGGAATCGATGCTGGAGTGTGCCAAATAATATTATCAAGGTCCATAATGGCTTCATTCATTGGTATAGATATTTTAGATGTGCAGAAAATTTTCAACAATTTATGCTGAGATTCCATGACTTCTTCTAAAGGGATTCCAGGTCTTGAGCCACCCTTTTGAACAGGTCATTAGATTGCTTAGGGTCATCAGATGAATTAGAAGTCATCGGTATAGAAGCATCATCTTCAGTATGTGAGGAGTCTTCTGTTGGATGATATGAGTCATTAGATCTTATTGTAGTCACTGACTGTGCTCTTTCAGAAGTGTGAAGTGAACTACTATGGCTAGACACAGGGGATATGTCCTTACTCAGATGAGGACTATCACATGTTTCATGTGGCTCACTCATAGAAGGACGTGAGCTCCTATCATGCTTGTGTGTAGAGTGATGATAGCATGAAAAACAACATGAGGGCACATAATGAGAGTGCTTCCTGTGCCTATGGTAGTATTCTGGAGTATGTGATCCACAGCACCTCGAGGCACAGTGTGGAGTGGAGTGTCTAGAAGAGCACTGGGATTCAGAGTGTCTGCTCCAGTGGTAATGAGAGAAGCAAGCTGAGGAGCAAACACTGGGAGATCTGGATGTATAATTGTCATAGAGGAGAGATGGAGAAATGTGATGTAGCTTGCAAGGTTTTTTTCTGAGAGGCGATTTATGAACACACTCCTCATTGTTAACATTCACCTCCTGCTCTGTTTGTAAAGGTGCCGAAGGGTTCACTGTTAGTGTTTGCTCTGTGGATCCAGATTTATCTGGGATCAGTTCTGAGGCTGGAGTGATGTCTGGCACCAATGTGCTTTGTATATCATTGTTCAGCATGGTGTTCTTAGGTGCCGCTGTTTTCAGTGCCGTAGTGGTCTTCGTTGCTGAGCAACACTGTAAAGTATGCTGCTCAGGCTTTGACAGTGCCGTAGAATTAGAGTGCACTGAATACCTAGCATGATGAGGCTTGCTGTTATCTCGGTTCAATTTAGAAACCTGAGAACTGTCCGGACGCAAATCACCTGAGGAACCTACAGCCTCTGGGATGTTTGTTTTTGGGGACTTTCTCTTTGGCGAGCACCCCTTTCTGGAAGTAGGGTTGTTCCTCAAAGCAGACATTTGTTTGTCATAAGATTTTGCGTGGTCTGCAGGATGACTCAGAGCTACATCCGCAGGAAGACGGAGAGATTTCTACATTAAGTGAATCTTAAGGCAGAGCTCTCTATCCTGTCTAGCTCTTGTGCTTAAATTTGAGCAGTCCTCACATTTCTGAGGTATATGGAATTCATGCAGACAGCAAACACATTGTGAATGTCCGTCAGAGGTGGGCACTGCCTTGTTACCATTAGTGCATCTCTTGAAGCCGGGAGAGAACAGGGAAGAATAGGTCTGAGGAAGCGACACTGTTGTGCAGTCAATGATGGTTAAAAAGGAACTGTGGGGACTGTGGTGTGATTGCGCTGAAGCCGCGCTGAGGCCGTCATGAGTTATTTTGTGCGCAAATGCTGCCCTGAGAACTCTTCTACAAAGACTCCATTTACCAGTGCTGGGACACTGCCGCACCTAAGGTGGAGCATCACAGGACAGCACTCAAAGAAGAACTGAGGGTTTGTCCAATGGAAAATTTTGACATTTTGATGAAAATCTAAAACTAAAATATTTCAGCCGAACACTGAAATATTTAAATATCGAAATGCTTCCTCATGGGAATTATTGTTCACATGGCTAATGCTCCCACTCTCCTCTAGAAACTGGACTTCCTGGTTGGGCCACACATTTCAGAAAACACAACAGTCAGTTCTAGTTTTAGACTAAGAGTATAGGGAAAGTCCACAGGTGCAGAAGAACCCAGGGTGTGAACAGAGACATCTCTTAGGGGAGAATCTATTAATGGGTATTTGCTAAAGGGGCAAGGTTGTAAGTTGATGAAGTACAGCTAGGAATTGAAGAAAGTCAGATGAAGAAGAATGTTATTCAGTTACATTACATAATGGCAGAGAGCTAAAAAGTGACAAATTTTAGAAGTCTAAATAATAAGATCAATGAATGTGAATGCCTAGTTTTAAATCAGGATAGTAATATAATAGGCAGCACAGAAACTTAGGGGACTGATGATGATCAGTGGGACACGGTATTACCAGGGTATAACATACATAGAAATGACAGAGTAGGTTAGAGTGGTGGGGCAGTGGCAATGAAAGAATGCATAGAGGGAAATAGAATAAAAATCTTAAATGAATCAAACTTTGCAATAGTGTCCTATGGAGACATGTTCCATGCTTGAATAATAAGAATATACTATTGGCCACCTGTCCAAAATGCAGATCAGATGGTGGTTGTGAAATTCTCCAGCAGATTACAGAGGCTATGGAAAAAAAAGGAAATTCAGTAACAATGGGGGGTTTCAGCTACCCCCATATTGACTGGTAACATACCAGCTTAGGACAGAATGCAGAGACAAAGTCTGTAGATACCATAAAACAGGGGTGTCGCTGGCATCTGGCACACGGGGCTCATGCCCCAAGTCCCAGCTCCAGTGCCGCGAGTTCCCGGTGTGGCCCCTGGCTCTCCTGGCCCCATCTTCGGCTGGAGATCTGGGGCTGGGCCGCCCACTGCGGTGCCTGCTGCTCCCAGCCCATCCTATGCCAGGCCGCCTGCAGTGTTGGCTGCCACTCCCAGCCCCGTTCCCAGCCGGGAATTCAGGCCAGGCCGCCTGCGGCAGCATCTGCCTCTCCCAGCCGGTGATTTAGGGGCCAGGCTGGTGGAGGCTGGCAGCCACCCGGATTGGGCTCGCCTGCAGAATCAGGGCCGGGGGGAGTGACCGGTGGCCAGGGGCATGGCCTGGGCCCATGCCTCAGGTCTTTCCCCGGGGCAGTGATGCTCCTGCCATAAAATACTGCTTCTTGAAGCAGGTAGTCCTGGAACCCACAAGAAGAGATGCAGTTTTTTATTTAATTCTAAGTGGAGCTCAGGAATTGATCCAAGAGGTGAATAGAGCTGAATGGCTTAGTAATGGGGTCCATAACATAATTAAATTTACCATTGTTGGGAGGGGGGGAATACCAAAGAAGCCCTCACAGCAGCATCTAACTCCAGAAAAAAGGAACTACACAAAAATGAGGAAGCCAGTGAAATGGAAATTAAAAGGTAGAGTCTCAAAAATGAAATACCTCCCAGGTACATAAAAACTATAAAAACATCATAACAGAGGCTCAAGTTAAATGTATACTTCCAAATTGAAAAAAACAATGTCACCAGCTGCCACCATGGCTAAACAACTATGTAACAGAAGCAGTTAGAGGCAAAAAGGCATCCCTTAAAAATTGGAAGGCAAATCTTACTGAGAAAAATAGAAAGGTGCATAAGCTATGGCAAGCAAAATATAAAAGTATTATTAGGCAGGCCAAAAAAGAATTTGAATGGGAATGAATGTGACAAAAAAATGTTTTTGCTGTTTGAGGCTAAGTACATCGGAAGGGGGAAGCCTGCCAAACTTGGTGGATCACTGGACAACGGAAATGCTAAAGGCAAGGCCACTGCAGTAAAGTCAAACAAATTCTTTATATTGGTCATCACTATAGAAGAGATGACAGATTCTCATAACTGAGCTGTTCTTGTTAGGTGACAAATCTGAGGAACTGACTCAGATTAAGATGCCTGTAGGGGAAGTTTTGGAACAAATAAATAAATTAAACAGTAAAACATCACCTGGACAGATGCAGAACTACTGACTGTAGTATGTAATCTATCATTTAAATCAGCTTCTCTGCCAGATGACTGGAGAATAGTTAATGACACCAATCTTTAAAAAAGCCTTCACAGGCAACCCTGGCAATCATAGGCCAAGCAAAATGGTTAAAATTATAGTAAAGAGCTGAATTATTGGCCTTGTAGATAAACTTGATTTGTTGGGGGAAGAGAGATTATAGGTTTGGTAAAAAGACATCTTGCTTCACAAAATTTTTAAGGAGTTAAACACATTGACAAGGATGATTCAGTGGATATGGTGTACTTAGACTTTCAGAAAGCCTTTGACAAGGCCCCTCACTAAAGGCTCTTAAGCCAGTTTAAGCAGTCAATAAGGGAAGGTCCTCCCATAGATCAGAATTTGGTTAAAAGACAAGAAACAAAGGATAGGAATAAATAGTTTAAAGAAGAGAGAGCATTAAGTAGCAATGTCTCTCTGGTGTTCTGCTGTGCTGTTCAACCTATTCTTAAATAAACTGGAAAGAGAGGTAAATAGTAAGGTGGCAAAATTTGAAGATGATATTAAATTACTCAAGATGGCTAAGTCTGAAACAGACTTGCTGGGTGGTAATGCAGCCAAGAGATTCTCAGGGCAGATCTCAGTTCAGCCTCTGATGATGGGCTGCTGCAAACTCTTAAAGCCCCTCCAGGTGTGGTAGGATTCTGCCAGCAACCATGTGGCATAAATGGCCATCTGGAGCCTGCTCCAGGCATGGCAGGGCTTCTCATAGAAGAATTACTTGCCTGCAACACTGTCTGCAAGCCCTCCAGGCCCAGGCTGGGCAAGCAGTCTTGCCAAACTGCACCGCCTTCTTGTGGGCCCACTTGGGTGTGGCAAGGCTCACCAAGCATAAGTGCTGGATGCAATATAGTCCTAAATACCCCCCTTAGAGGGCTCAGAGCTGTTGGCACTAGGGATGTTGTCCCAGAGTCCTTTCAGGCATTTTATGTCTCCCAGACCAGCAATACCCTGCAGTACTGGGATCTTTCCAGTAGGATCTGGGAACAGATCTCTTTCCCTTCTGCCACCCTGCACTGAGGCCCCAGCTGGACTTTTAACCCCCTCTTCCTGAGAAGGAGTGGGAAGCTTGTATGACAGGCAGGGGCCTTTCTAGCTGCTGAAGAAGCAGAAGTTTCCTCCTCTGGTAGGCAAGTTTGGCACACCCTGTCACACTAGGCACCACAATGACAGATGAAATTCAATGTTAAATGCAAAGCAATGCATATCGGGCAACATGCTTCCAACAATACCTATAAAATATTGGGATCTAAATTAGCTGCTACCATTCAAGAAAGATCTTGGAGTCATCATGGACAGCTCTCTGAAATCATCTGTTAGACATGCGGTGGCAGTCAAAAAAGCTTACAGAACTTCAGGAGCAATTAGGAAAGAGATGCCAAAAAGGCCAAATGCTACCAAAAAGGCCAATAACATACTGGGCTGCATCAAAGAAGTGTTGCCAGCAGATCGAGGGATGTGATTGTTCCCCTCTATTCGGCACTGGTGAGGCCACATCTGGAATACTGTGTCCAGTTTTGGGCTCCCCACAACAAAAAGGACGTGGACAAATTAGAAAGAGTCCAGCAGAGGGCAACAAAAATGATCAAGGGGCTGGAGCACAAGACCCACGAAGAGAAACTGAAGGAACTAGGCTTATTTAGCCTGCAGAAGAGAAGACTGAGGGGGGATTTGACAGCAACCTTCAACTACCTGAAGGGATGTTCCAAGGAGGACAGAGCTCAGCTGTTCTCGGTAGTAACAGAGGACAGAACAAGGAGCAATGGTTTCAAGTTGCAGCTGGGGAGGTTGAGGCTGGATATTAGGAAAAACTTTCTTACTAGGTGAGTGGTGAAGCATTGGAATGGGCTACCGAGGGATGAGGTGGAATCTCCATCTTTAGAGATGTTTAAGGCCCAGCTGGACAAAACTCTGGCTGGAATAATTTAGTGGGAGTGGTTTTGCTTTTTTTGGCAGGGGGTTGGACTAGATGACCTCATGAGGTCCCTTCCAACCCTATGATTCTATGAGATGATAAAAGAGAAAATATCATAACGCTACTATATAAATCCATGGTACGCCCACACTTTGAATACTATATGCAGTTCTAGTCACCCCATCTCAAAAAGATACATCAGAAAAGGAAAAGGTGCAGAGAAGGGCAAACAAACATGATTTAGGGTATGGAGCTGTTTTCATATGAGATTGCAACTTTTCATCTTAGAAAACAGAAAACTAAAAGGGGATTTAATAACCATCTCTAAAATCATTAGCTATGTGGAACAAGTGGATAAGGAAGTCTTATTTCTTCACATAACCAAGAAATAGGGGGTCATCTAACGAAATTTATAGTCAGCAAGTCTAGAACAAATAGAAAGAAGTACTTCTTCCTACAAATTACAGTCAACCTATGGAATTCATTGCCAGGGGATGTTATGAAAGTCAAAAGTATAACTTGGTTCTAAAAAGAATTTAAAAGTTTATGGAGGATAGGTCTATGACTATTAGCCAGAATGGTCAGGAATGCAGCCCTATGCTCTTGGTATCCGCAGCCTCTGGACTGACAAACTGAAAGTTTTCTAAAAGATGATCCCTCTCTCTCTCAAGCATTAGGAGACAAACCACTCCTTGCTTATAGGCAGCCCTCTAATCTTAAACAGATTCTCACCAGCAACTACAGATCTAACAACAGGAACATTGAAGCAGGCACACACCCCTGCAAAAAAACACGCTGTCAAGTCTACCCACATATCTACACAACTGACACAATCATAGGTCCTAATCAAGCCTGCTACTCCATCAAAGGCTCATTTACCTGCTCATCAACTAATGTGGTCTATGCCATCATGTGCAAGAAATGCCCCAACACCTTATATATTGGACAAACAGGACGATCACTGAGTAAGAGACTGAATGAGCACAGAGCTGATATCAGAAATCAAAGAACAAAGAAACCAGTTGCTGAGCACTTCCATCTTCCTAATCACTCGATGATGGATTTGTTAAAGACTGTCGTTAGAGATGTAGCTGGGACATCAAGACTTCAAAGAGAAACAGCTGAACTCGAATTAATATGCAAGCTAAATTCTGTGAAAGCAGGACTTAATCAAGACTATGGGTTCTTTTCCCATTACAAAGCGTAATTTGACTTCAGGCTTCCCATGGTTTGAGCCTGAAAACTGCTCTGATTTGCTGTTACTGTATGACCTGATCCTATGTTTTACACCCCCTTGCATTTAGTTTCATTCCTTTCTGTAAGTTCACCCATCTTCGAAGCATCTGAGGAAGTGGGATCTTCTCCCATGAAAGCTCATGCAAAAAATAAATGTTAGTCTTAAAGTGCCACACAACTCCTTGTTGTTTTTTAAACTGAAAGTGGACAATAGAGAATGGATCACTTAATGACTGCCTGTTCTGTTCATTCCATCTGAAGCATCTGGCATTGGCCACTGTCAGAAAACAGGATACTGAGCTTGATGGACCATTGGTAAGACCCAGTAGGGATGTTCCTATCTTCTTCAGGGTGATGTGAGGCAGTTCATCATGGGTGTCGCAGGGCAACACTGCCTTAATTTTGCGGTGGTAGAATGCTGTGACAGTGTTCTGTTCCATTAGTATCATCTTCTAGATCCACCACAAGAATAAAATTATTATTAATGGTTCATTAGTAAAACCCACAACAGCAGAAATTCCACAGTTAAGAATTACTGGCAAGTGACTCAAAGACAACCTCCATTACATCAGCACAATAAGGAATGTCCTCTGCTGGCTGAACTCCATATCCCTCCCCCTATTCGATGCATGGGCTAGATGTTAAGTATAGTTATCAGTCAGGGGATCTCTACTGTAACTTTTGAAGTATTTAACATTTGCAGATATTTCTATCCTTCCTCTGATAGTCATTTCTGAGCCTGGGAACTATATTCACATTGCTTCCAACAGATCTACATAACAGAATGGGTCTGACCAGAAATCACACACACAATCCGCTATTTTGATGTGGATTAAAATAAAAGCTCCCTTTTTGTGGGAAGGGGCTACTAGCCATCTTTAAATGGCTTACCTACTGCTCAAAAGCCTTTACAATGTGCAAGACATTATGCAACTGTATGGGGACAAGTCAGCATAGATCATATTGCGCGCACACTAAAAAAATATAAAAGGTCCTCAAGCAAACATCAACAGGACTGTGGATATTTCCTTTTGCGTGTGTTTCCCCTATAAGTAGGAAGTGGCCACTGGTAAAAATCTGAGTGAAGGAGAAAGGTATGACTTCTAAACTGTGCTGACTCTTGGTGAAGGAGGTAAGATATTTGTCCTCTCAGTGTTAAGGACTAAACATAAGAAAACAAATCATTACAGCTCTGATAGTTACTAGTTTAGCATGATGTTAGCATGCTCTGCATATATCTATATTTCTCAGAGGCCAACATGCTTCTCACCCATCTCCAGCTCCTCCCTTACAGCTGTCCTAGCATTTTATGCTCATTTTTCACTACTTATCTTTCTTTCTAAAGAAAAAGAAAAAAAAAGACCTCTCTCTTCCCAAGTCCTCTGTGTTCTCCATCAGACCCCTTATCACAAAACTATTGTATTTCTTTACTAAGGATCAAGTCCGCCATTCAGTCTTTTCTGGACAGCTAGTCCTCTGAGTCATCTCTTTTCTGCTCTCAGCCCCACTTGCTGTCCTCACCTCTTCCCCCACTAGCCTGTGGCCCTTAGGAGAGCTTTGCACTTCCATGACTGGCTTTCCCCGCCTGATCAGCAACACATAGGTGCTGCTGGGGCAATTTTTATAAAAGAGATAAGTGCCCAAACAATAAAATCTGCCCTCAAAAAACAGGCACAGCAGGAGATCAGTGATTCTGTGGTTCTGGGGATCTCTGTTTTTTTTTTGTTTTTGTTTTTGGTTTTTTTTCTCTGATATATAATAGTCTACAGATTTTAAGCTTTCTTTAAAACTAACAATGTCTGTCTGCTTCCATACCATGACAGAACCATCCAGATGGACACAGGACACTGCACTGTTACCAAAGCTTTGCAGAATATACCTCCAGCATCAGTGAGAGAGATCACCATCCTGTTTATCTGACTGTAACATGCAGCCTGACTGGAACACATTTTTGTCAAGAAGCAAAGCAAAATTCCACCCCCTCCCATCTTTTTCCTAGGAACTAAAAAGGAAATTAAATAAATTAAATAAAATCACATACCACCTTAATGCAAGGTTTCTGCCATGTGCTTCATTTTTAAAAACCCAGGAAATGCAAAATCATGTCCCCTATCACCATGTTAACTTGGTCACATTGTCCCCCCTAAGCAATACACAGTTATGGCATCCCAGCACCCTGAACTCTGCTCTGCAGCAATGTGATGGGGGGGGGGGGAGATTAAAAAGTAATAAGCTCATTGATCTTTAAAAAAAACAGCTTTTAATCACATCTGGGACCATGGTAGTATATTAATTATGATCACAGTCTTATTCCATGGTGTTGATACAGGGCAACATTTGGTTATTTGCTTTCACTGTACATTTCTTATCTCTGCATGTTTGGATTTTTTCTTATTTAAGTGTGACCTTAATTCTGAATGTCCTGTGTTTGTCATGCTGGGCTTATGGAGTAATTACAGCATCTCTGTAATGGCTTTTAACCCTGAACTTACTGATATAGGGTATGTCCACACAGGCTTCTTGTTTCAAAACAACAGAGGTTCTTTCAAAATAAGAAGTGGCATGTCCACATGATGCACTGTTATTTCGAAACAACGGCATCTGCTGTTTGGAAATAACAGCCGTTATTTCAAAACCGCTAACCCTTGCACCTAATCGAAATAGCCGTTGTTTTGAAATGGTTGTTTCGAAACAACTATTTTGAAACAACATGTCCAAATGGCCTTGTTTCAAAATAACCATTTTGAAACAATGGCTATTTCAAAAGCAGGCTTTTCCTTAATTCAAATTAACAAACTGTTAATTCGAATTAACTTATTTTGATATAAGGACTTTATTTCAAAATAACTCATTTCAAAATAATGATGTATGTGTGGACATAGCCATAAACTCTTAGCTTTAACTATGTCTTAATGGTTTTTATCTGGGAATATTCAAATATATTTCATAAATACTTGCAGTTCATACATTTACCTATTGGGGACTAGTAAGGTTGAAATTGCCATATATGTCATTTTTACTATAAATGAAGTAAAAGAAATTAAGCTGGTTTCATTTACACCGTCATCAAAAACTGATCTTGATTACACTTCTAGTGTCTATTTGCATTCAGAGTACAACTGGTGTTCCAGACTGGATGCTTATCATGAACACCCACTGGTCAGAGTTTATGATTAATGTAAGTTTTTAACTGGCTGATGTTCAGTATTCCAATTTCCAACACACTTTGCTTGTAATTGTATTACATACTTGTTTGGCAGCATTTGAGATCCTGGATATTGAATGCAGCCACGCACACAAACAAGTAAGCCAGCAAACAAAACCATACATCTTGTTAACTGAACTAGGTGCCAGACAATAGCTGCCCACAGGAAAGTTTTCCAGCACGGGTTACAGTAGAACATGTTTTGAAAGGCAGCTGATGGAAAGTCTGTAATTTTTGCAACAGTGGAGCTTGCACCTTGCTTTTAAAGCATAGCCGTGGAAGTCAGGATTGCTGGATTCTATTTCCAGTGCTGCCACTCGTTTACTCTGCCATCCAGGGCAAATCAATTAACTTCTGTGTTTCTCAGTTTTCCCATCTATAAACTGAGGTTAATAATACTTAATTACTGTGCCTAACAGGATTGGTAATTAAGAAGACACTGTCAGATCAATTTAGGGCCAAAAATAAAGGTTTTATAATAGCTTGTTTTTATAATGTCCATGAACTGACCTTTTTTAGGAACGAAATTTCAATGAAAGCAAGGAATCTAACACGGCTGCCCCTTTGAAAATTTCAGTGCAGTTTATGTTTAGAAGTAGTAATATTCCCTTGTTGTGTTTGCAATTCAAATACTAAAGCAACCTTCCAGTGCCTAAAAATCAAAGAATGGAGTGGTTAAAAATTATTTTTGTGATTTGTGTACAGTATTATTTCTGCATTTTCATGGAGTTGTGTGTTTTGTGGAATGTTTATTTTAGCTGTTTCTGTAACCTATGATAAGTGCACATAGAGTCTTAGATGTGTGTTTCTCTAACTTACAAATTTAAAAAAATTATAATTAAAAGTGAAATTGGTAGTCTGCTTTTATCGTAAAAGCTGAGAAAAATATAGAAGAGCAAGGCAACATGCTGGATGAAAAGTGAATTTAACTTCAAAATTTTTTTCCCATATTATCTAAGATGTCAATAGCAAAGTAAGAGATAATTACTTGAAATTACACAGACTTTAACTATTATTTGAAAAGCACTTTGAGATCCTTGAATGAAAGACGGATGATGATTCTATTCCAATCTTGTAGTAAATATTGCAATCTTCCTCCACTTCATCCAATTTGTGTTCTGCGACAATACACCCAATATGGTATAGTGTTCATCAGATGATTAGGAGACTGACTTAATTTACAGGAAAAAATTGCATTCATTGCCACAATCTTCAGTAAAATATAAAAGGTGCCATAACAGATTGCGAAGGTAAAATATTCCACCTGTGAGATTCCCAAAGCAATTGTGTGTGCATGGAAATAAAGACTGAAAGGACCCTGGACTGACGGAGAACACAGTGAATTAGACTGTTTTAGTGATTAAGCACAGCTTTAAAATTTATAATACATTGTATATGCTCTGGAGTGTAAAGAGCACATGGGAACTTACCTTTGTTAGCTTACTGGGGAGAAAGGACAGCATGGTTTAGAGTACAGACACAAAACATCATCTGAAATATTGTTTGATTCTGGGCAGCACTGTGGAAGAACCATGGGTAACTGGGAGCAAAAAAACCCCAATGCAAATGGTCAGGAATTGCCTAGACAGTGTGTGCTAAGACTGCTGCTTACAATGCCAAATTCCATTATTTCACTGTTGCTTTGTCTTTCTCCCGCCTGTTTGGGTCTTATCATAGGGTGGCCCAAAACAGCCCTGACGGACGTTATAGCCTATCCCAGTGAGTAATACAGAGGGCCCCAACCCTTCTCTTCTCTCCACTACACTTGACCTGCTCCACACAGGCACACACCCTTCACAGGAAGGGAAGGATGCTCTACACATTCACTTACACAGAGCTAGCGTCTCCTATCCATGAATCTTAATGATGAGCAATGATAATGGAGACCTCTTCCAGCTGCTCGGAAATAGTGGCGATGAGTGTGACATGAGCCCCTATATAGGTTAGAATGCCATTTATGTTATTTTTTATATTACAAACAACATAAGCACACAGCCCCTACAGGAGCCAATCTTAAATGCCAGCCCACTCTCCACCTCCCTCAACACTACAGAGGGAAGAATTAACAAACCCCACCTCCTCTTCCACATTAGCACAAATGACTGACCGCTTTCTTCTCAAAACATGGCCACTGAATGGATAATGAGTTTTACCCGGGAGCAGCAGCAGAGCTAAAAGAGAGTGGAGTGCGGGAGCAACCTTCCTACCCAACTCTAGAGGCTTTTAGATGTACAGGAGGCATCTTGTCACTTGGGGCTGTAAGGTGAATCTGCCCCATGCTCACCTGGCAGTGGCTGGGCCCAGCTCCCCATTCTGGGGTGTGCAACACAGACAGGGTCACAATGAATTTCATCCTCTATTTTCTTCTCCGTGCATCCCCGTAACCAGGAATGTTATTTCCCACCCAGGAAAAGTTAGCATGCATGTTCTTATTGCTTTGAAGCAAATGCAAGAGTTCTTAGATCTATCTGAGCTTTCCCACTTAAGTAAAACAGCCATTTTCAACTACAGCCAGCTCCTCTCTCTCACACACACACAGCTTTGAGAAACTGAGAAAGGTAAATAATGTCATGTATCCACATCTCAGATAAAATATACAAATCTTACAGTGAATAATGGATAGAAGTGTAAAACGTTAACTCGGCTATCTCTGAATCCCCAGCTCTGCACCTCATACCTTTGTAATGGTTCAAACAGTCAAACATGCCAGGGACAAGGGTTTTCACATTTCCTTTGGAGTTAATTGAATTCTCTCTTACTAATAGAAACCCCACAGAGGCAGACAGGAAAAAAAACAGGTTTCTGAACAGTAACAGCTGGGCTGGAACACATATTGTAGTAACATACAGCAAAATTATAGGTATATTTTGCAATGTTTTTTTCAAACACCACAGGAAGGACCTGGCTGAATTTTAACCATGCTGTGGTGTTGATCACAATATTTCCAGGTAGCTATTCCTGAAATAATTATCTAGATTTATGTTGTGACCACCTTTTTGCACGCTCTTTCCTCCAGTATAATTTCTTTCCCCTCCCCACCCCATGTTGGTGACCATAGCAACACTCCTGAAGGCTCCTTTATAGCACAGACTCTTTTTCTCTCTGGTAGCATCCACCCTGGGAAACAATTTTCGACTGCCAAACTGAATGTTCAACCTAAGCTTATTGTTGTTAAAATGGTCAGACATTAAAACACAATTAGAAATTTCCGACATGTCTTAGGTACAATCAGCTCAGTATGTGAAACCCGCCCCCCGCCTCCAAAGAACCGAGAGGGTGAAACCAATCAGTTTAATAGAAAAGTAATGCTGAAGCAAACCAGTGTCAAAATGCAGACAATTAATTTAGCTGACAGTGTTTGTGTCCCTGAAATAGCCTCTCTTTGATGTCTTCCAGATTCACTGTTCTGGAATCTCTATGTCCTTTTTTAAGAATATTTACCCCATAGTGTCCAACATAGTCGCCACTTGCCACATGTGGCAAAAAGGCTATTGACCTGTGGCGAATTGGTGCTTTATGTCTACCACCTATTTTTTTTACATAAAATTTTTAATAAAATTCATTTATACATGTACCAGTTCAAAAAAGGGTCCTCTTTTTTGTGCCTATGGCATACTTGTATAAGTGTGTTTGCATGATTCAAAATAATGATATTGTCTTAATTTAGCACCTCTCCACACTTAACAATCACAGATTCGCCCTTGGATCCTGTATGGCACATAGTACATGCATATGCTGCAAAATGTGTTTTCACTGTGGGCGAAATCCACACAAGGCCATTGTTGTTGAACTTTGCACTGTCTAATTCAAAACAACCTTAGTCAGTGTCATGTGTAAACTAGATATGTTGACAGTTTCGGAGATGCTAATATAGTGAATATTGTATATGCCCACAAGCACAAATTTGTGCCCAAATGATGGAAGAAGACACTTTGAAAGATTTGATTGACCCAGTTATCAAAATTGTGAACTATACTCATGCTAGTGCTCTGAATTTGAGAAGTTGTTGAATGAAATGGAAGATGCTGGATTTAACGACGTGTTATATTTTGCAAATGTACAGTGGCTAAGCTGTGAAAAAGTCTTAAAATGATTTACTGCCTTGCTAACCCTAATCTGAGATTTTCTTGTTAAGAAAGAAAAGAAATCAACTTATGATGTTCTCGAGGATGAAGACAGGCAATGCAACGTACGTTTGTTGACTCACATCACTGCTCACATATGAATGATCTGAACTTGAAAATTCAGGGAAATTATCAACTTATTTGTGATTTGGTGCAATATGTATGAAGATTTATGATAGAATTGCAACTTTTTGTGGCACATATGAAGATTCAAGATTTCATGCACTTTCCAACATGGAGCAATATAAAGAAAATCCTGATTTGGATGAGCAGCGCTACATGGAGTGGTTGCAGAATTTACTCCAAAAATTTGAACAGACCTTTTCCGCTTTTGAAAAGTACAGATTTTTTTTTTTAATTCATACAAGATATATTTCGCTTTGACATCTACAATTCTGAACCATCTCAAGTGCTTATGAGGCTCCTTTCTTTGGAGCGGTACCTTTTCAAGACAGATGTGATTTTACTTCAAAGCACACAGCATTTGAAAGATGATTCAATTGTTAAGATGGGGACTCATATTTTAAATCAAAATGAGTTTACAATTCTAAATACTGTTATTCCAAAACTGTTTTAAATTTTTGGTTCAATATGGCTCTGCTGATCAACTTTTTCTGCAGTAAAAATGGTGAAATCATAATATAGGTCACAGATATTGGACAAAAATTTGGAGGCAGAGTTGAGATGTAGTCTAACTGATTTTATGTCTGAATTCCCTAAACTGCTTAAAAAATGTCAGATTTCTCATTAATTCTATCAATATTTCATTCAAAACACTACTGTATATTTCTTCTACTCCTCTATAGTCTATAAAAACAGTTAATTTTTTTTTTGTCATATGGTGAAAATGTTAACACATTTGCCACAGTTTTGGTGAGTATGAAAAAGCTTTTACACACCGCTGATTTACAAACATAATAGAGCAAAACCTGCTTTTGGGGGAAAACTTCCACAGGTTGGTTGTTCTCCTGAATACGGCCCTTGAGAAAGATGAGGATTCTGTCTGTTCTGTACCACAGGCCCCTGACAAGAGATTAATCTAGCAGTTCTCAAACTGCGGGTCATATTCCCAAAATTGGTCACAATTTTGTTTCAATGGGGTTTCCAGGACAGGCATTAGAGTTGCTGGGGTCCATGGCGGACACTGAAACCCAACCCCTGCCACTCAGGGGTGAAGCCAAAGATTAAAGATTCAAGTCACAGGATACAACTGCAGCCTCAGTCAAAGTGCCCACATTAGCAGCCATTGCAGCATGTTTCAGCATGTGTTCTGGGTTGGTTTATTTATCCAGTGCAATGATAGTTTCATTTCCTTACCATCCGAGCCAGCCAGGTAGGCCACACCTAGCTCAGGCAGATCTACTCTAATTGCACTGATACCACACACTTGCAACAGAACCCTAAGGTTGAGATTTTGAAAGCTGCCAAAAGGTATTTGAATGCTGTATTAAATATGTGAACTAGGCAGGCGAGTTCCCTGGTGGAGGTGAAAATGCCAGGCTAAATATACACTGGAGTGACGCACAGGACCATTGGTGGTTCACTACCCTGTGTCAGCAACTCTTGTCAAATCTGACATATTCAGTATACCTAATACACTGCTATGATATACATATGCAAAAAGCAGCATGTAATATCTCCTTGGAAAAGTTGTAACTCACTGCTCATTTATATTTATGTGTTAGTTATGTAACCCTTTTGCCAGGGCAGTCTGGCAGGACAAGGGCCGGTTTCTATATCTAGGGGTTTCCCAATGACAACACCACCAACTTGCTCGAGCCCCCACCTAGATTTCTGGGAATCCTGCACTGTTCCCTGGGCTTCCCCGCTCACAAGCAGGAGTCTGAGTGTAGTAAATGGAACTTTTAATAGCAGTAAAACAAAAATGCAAAAGGCCAAGTAACAGCGATCAGCACTAATCTAGGAAACTCAGTATACAGCAAAGTTTCCAATAACCCCCACTGCATTACAGAACATACAAACTTAATGGCAAAACTGGCACTGATCTGGAGAATCAGTGCTAACTAGGCTCTCAACCAACCCTGAAGTACGTAGGGAGTGTCTTTCATGCCAGCTGTCTGCCAACTCCATCTACTGGCCACTCACTCCATCCTCTAGAACAGGTTTCTTGGCTCCACCCACTGTCCACCAGCTCCGCCCTCTGGTCACTCGCCATTGCCCAGCTCACTGCTGGCTGCTCTCACCATCCACTAGCTCCACCCACTGTCCACTGGTGCTGCCCTCCAGTCCCTCAAGTCACTCAGCTCGCTGCTGGCTGCTCTCACCATCCGCTGGCTTTGCCCACTGTCCTCCAGTGCCTCATGTCACCCTGCCCACCAGTGGCTGCTCTCTGGCTCTACCCACTGTCTGCCAGTGCTGCCCTCCAGTCCCTCATGTTGCCCAGCTTGCTGTTTCACCCCATCGCTGTTCTTCTTCAGTTCGGGGGGGGGGGACTGCCCACTGAGCTCAGTGATAGTCAGCTCTTTTAGTCTATAGCAGCTGTAAATCAGCTATTCCCATAACAAAGAACAGGAAAAGCAATAGGAAGGGAAGCAAACTACCCCAAGAACTGCTTCACCAGAAACAATGCCAACCCCCCATTCCTGTTTTTGTCTCTTTCCACCTGAAACATGCAGTAGCCTCTCTTACAAATCTTTTTCAAACTAAGGGTGGCTTTTACCCTTTAACTGACCCAGACAGATTTGAAACAGAGAGTAGCAGTTCACACAAGGACTGTATTTCATATTTCCCTTTAGTAGAATTACAGATATTGATAGATTTGTTAGCAAACTAACCCCAAATACTATTACAAAGTATGCTTTGCACCCAGTATGCTAATCAGATAATTGTGCTCTTTGTATCCATGCTAATACAGGCCCCATGCAGATTATTTGCTCCCCCACCCCTTTCAGTTCAGAAGCTGTTCAGCACAGCTTCTAAGCCTGCCTTACACTTATCTAAGGGATGTGCACAAGGAGTTTTTGGCTATGTGCTAGATTTATGTTCTTAAACCCTGTTTAGCAAACCATGCACAAAACTAGTCTACCTTAGTCAAAGAAACATTTATTACCAGCTGGAGCATCAAGCAGAGACAGTGAAGGTATATTTATGTAAAAGATAAACAAAGCCATCAAGCTAATGAGGGGAGGAATTAATAATTATCTAAGAACAAGCATGCAGTCTTCAGAGTGTAAATCATCTATTCCCAGAAGGAAAAGAGGAACTTTAATTTGAGAATACATTTCAATAGTTTACTGGACTACAAAAACAAAGTTTCAAACCTTAGTGATGAGTTATTTAATCAGCTGGATTGTATACAGCATTGATATATTATAAATGTGTGTCAGATAAGGTATTTTATGAAAACTCATGACACAGTAGTGATTAATATCATTAGGAAACATATATTTTGACAGTGTATGAGGAAATATAGATACTCACCAGATTTCCCCCAGATGGGAGGGAAGGTAGCATTGTAGAATTAAAGCCATTTTACATAAAAGTCAACAAGGGGATGAGAAGTCCACAGAAAGCAAAGAAAAACATCAGGATCATCCTCAGTCTGGGGACAAAACTGTGAGTGTGGAAAGATAAAAGATGAGAGAAGAATCATAGAAGCCTTTTCGGTGGATGAACCACACTGAGAATGCCACACTCAGTTCAGACTGCATCAAATGAGCCAGATAGTCACCAAATTGATGGCTTATTCTATAATTAGATTCAGGAAGCCAGTAACAAAAGCACTTCTACAGTACCACACTGGTGAATCAGAAGTCAAACACAGTCCACTTCTGGCATTCCAAACTTTGATTTCCATCCAGACAAACAGGTCTAATATAGGGACAAGTTACTGAAAACCTTTTTCTCCAGATGTGAGGTTCTTACTAATCACAAAGGATCAGACAAATATTCCCAGCACAATCTGAATTGCAGATCTTCCCCAAATATCATGCTATCAGTCAATCCTTATTAAACTAACTTTAAAGATTTATTAATAAAAGGAGAGAGTTATAAATAGTTGTTAGATTATATACGTACAAATGATTGCTAAATCCTCATATCAGGTTTGCAGCCATGACAGAAAAGAGCTGGGCCTGCAAAAATCTCTCTGGCTGCTTCCAAAAGATTAGACAGTACTTTGTTCATAGTTCAAGATGCTCTTTTTAATTGTAAATCCACAGTCCAGAGAATTTGGAGCAGGAAAAAGTGAAAACAGTGCTGTCTCTCATGTTTTTTATATCCTTTGTCATGTGCCTGGAAAGTTACTGTCCAACCCAGTCCCTGTGTATGGAAAGTTTGCTGGCTCAGGATTGAATCCAGGGTCACATGAGCATATTTCATGCTGTTACATGTTTTGCTGAATTACTGAATGGGGAAGCCATTGGCTCCTTACTGTCTGAAGCATCCACAAGAGATGCCTATTGGACAGGATGGCTATGTCTACATCTGCTTTTTTAGTTCGGACTTGCTAAAAAAGTCTTGGCTAATTTGAACTAAACATGGCTTTTTAACTTGAGCTAGCTGCGCATCCTACTTCAAACTAACTTTTTAGTTCTAACTAGTAAGTGCAGCTAGTTTGAACTAACGGCTTTGTTCGAACTTTTTTAGTTCATGTCTACATCATATTAGTTCAAACCTAAAAGTTCAAACTAAGTGCTTAGTCTGGACTAACCCTTCAAACTTATTAATTCAGACTAAACTTTGGCTAGTCCAAACTAAGACATTTCTGAGTTTGAACTAGACAAAGGCTAGGATCAACACAGGCCAAATCAGTTTGGACTAAATTTGCTTAGTCTGGACTAATTGGCTAGTGTAGAGATAACCAATGAGACTCTTCAATGGCCCCTTGTGAGAGCTAAGTGTCCTTAATGGGCCATCAACACACAGCTATCTAACCTGATGTACATAGCCAAGGTTTATAACTTTAGAGACAAAGATGATACATGCCTATAAACAAAATCATACCGAGCAATTCATAATCTTTCTATTGATACCTTACCTGACAGTTTGCACAAGACATGTTGCAATTGTGTAAGAGTGATAATATTAGTTACATAAATGGTCATATGCAATCCCCGAACACCACAAAGTCATCTTGGCATCCATCACCAGACAAATACAAAGGACTGGAGTTCTTCCACGCTGGGAAAGATTAATTCTTCAGCAACGGGGGTTGAAGTCTCGAGGAACTGAATATATGTAAGAAACCTGATTATGCAAAAATATTTCAGCTGGGAAGAAAAGGGAAGCCAGCACTGTGTACTTCTGTGGAAGGTCCTGACTAACAGAAAGCAAGCCATTGCTGAAAAGAATGATTATTGGTAAGAAATATTCCTTAGATCAAAGTTTTGGCTTGTTAAGTCTTAACCACTAAAAAGCGTATTTTACTTTCATTTGCTTGCAACAATTATCTTTATCTCTTGTATCTGAATTCATCTTAAACTTCTCTTTTTGATAAAATACATTGGTTTTTGTTTCAATCCAAGCCAACTCAGTGTTGTCCTTGAACCAAAATAACTGTTAACTTCAGTTAAAGCAACAAGCTGGGCGTTTGTCTCTTTAAAGGCACAATGGACCTTATTAATTTTTCAAGTGCTCCAGTGAAGGGCTGGACACTTCAGAGCAGACACTTCTGGGGAAAGAAAGGACTGAGGGTGTGTTTGAGTCACCTTGCAAATACTAACCATAGTTGGTGGAGACGGGGGGTAGAGGGGTGCTGTGTTGTACTCAGGTTGCATGCATCAGAGAGCTGAACGAGATCTGTACAGCACACAGATAGATACTCATGCTTGTTTTCTGACAGTTAGTCTCCTGGCTGCAAGTCACAGGTGCAGAACACTTAAGGGACTCAGGTTTACAGGACAGCTTATGACAACCCCTCACTGGGCTGGGCTGAACCCAGAAACATGACCTTGTAACTTACGGACTTTGAGCGTTGGTTCACATAAACTGTTTCCTTCAACATGGATCACTTTTATGTTTCTGCTCTAGCGGTTTGCAGAAATTTCACTTAAGAACTCTCCATTTTAAGACCCATACAAAATGCAGAGATCAGAAAATATGCCCTTACCACACTCCATGGAGAAGCCCCTTTGCTCTGGTAAGCTGGAGCCACTATTTCAGATGAAGTATTTATAAACGGTTCCCCACTAATAGTTGGTGATAACTTGCCAGAATGCATCTTCATATTGACAGGGAAAAGGAAATCTGTTTTCAGGTTTTGTTTGCTACAGAAATGGTCTTTTCTCTCCTTTGGTCTCCAGTAAGGTAAAGCTTTTGTAAATAAGCAATATCCTCTAGCTGTACAGAGAAAACAAATAGTTTTTCCTTAAGCTGTTTATTCAGACAATGGCATGGTCAGGCTGCTAAGAACTTTAGATTTAGCTGCTTTCTCCACTCCCCCCACCCTGCCCTCCAATTTGGAACTTGCTGAATGCTCTGCTGGGTTTTCATATTTATTTCAGTTTAAAATAAAAATCTTTCCTTCAAAGGGTTATAAAAAGCATTTTTTGTTTTCATTTTCTGCATGTAAATCCTTTAACTTGGATATAAGTCAACTATGCAAGAAAATAAAATGTTGCTTATAGCACACTGGTACATTTTCAGTCAATTCTAAGCATTATTAGTGTTTTCTATTGCTAAGCAAACAACTCGCTTAAGCATTGACCATAAATCCACACTATTGCTTAGATATTTTAGCTTTGCACTTTAGAACCAGCAAGCAACTACTGTAAGACCACTACTTCTTCTTACAATATCATTCTCCATATTGTTGGCTATTATCTTACTTCCTTGAAGCGTCAAAACACATAATAATTAGAGCTGGTTGAAAAAAAGGGTATTACTCTCTGCAGAAAATTTTGACAAAAAAAAATTCTCTAAATTTTCCAAAGAAATTTTTCAACTTTTCAGTAAAGTGTGTGTATATGTATGTGTACATATATATAATTTAATATGTAAATATATAGCATATTATTTTGATATATAATATAAATATTAAGTATATAATAATGATTGGTCTATTACATTATATAATATTAATAATTAATTTATTGCTATATTAAATATATAAAAATCAACATATAACTATATAAAATATATAATTTTATTTAAAACTTCATGAACATGATAGTCCAAGTGCCTCATGTTCACATTTTCTTTATATGCTGGACTTCCCAATCAGACTTCATCATCCATGATGCAGCACATTGTCCACTGTTAGTGAGAGGCTGTGGTGCATCATAGGGATGCCATTGCTGTGGTGTATCTTGGAAGATGTAGTCAGAAAAGTCTGACCCATAGAGAAATATTAAGAATGTGAGGCACTTGACTTAGAGCTCACATCAGTCACTGCAAAGCATTACTGAACTTAAATATTTAGATTTTCAAATACTCTTTTTCAAAATGAAAAAAAAATATAACACCTGGGGAAAGCAGTGCTCTTCCCACATGCTGCTCCCTCTAATCAGTTTAACTGAAAACCCAATTTTCCATTGACAGTTTAAACTGAAAATGTTTGACCAGCCCTAACAACAATAATTTGCATTAGGGTACAAAATTGCCTTACAAAGAATGGTGAATATGTTGCCCCTGAGTTACAGATGGGAAAACTGAGGTACAGAAAAATATCAATTGCCTGGAGTGACACTACAGGTCACCTGTAGAGTTTGGACTAGAATACAAGTTAGTGATTTCCAATTCAATGCCATAATCACTAGGCAATACTGCCTCCATAATCAGAAAGAGGAAAACATTTAAAAGCTCCATAAACAGAGAGCTCATTGATTAATTTAGTTTCTCTGCACCAAATTCCCCCACTAAGAGAGGGCAAAGGTGACAGCAAAGACTCACATCTATGTTTTTCACTTTTCCACAAGGCAGCACTTCCGTATTTTGCACAAAAGCGAGGACCCCATGTTGTCAAGGTATTTTACAAGAATGCCTAGAATAATAGCAGATGGCTGAGGTAATCAGACTTATTAACTTGCTAATCATCTTAGTTCCAATTTTCAAGGTGGGGGAAAATTATGCACTTCGCTCAATCTCTTGTTCAATGGCAGAAAAAAAGAATGAGGAAAGAAAACTCTCCGAACCCTGTGAAATCATGACCTTACTTTTCAATGTCTTCTGCAATTGTTCTACTGAGCTGGAGCCAACTGAAGAGGCTAAATGGTGAAAAGCTGCAGTGTTATTTCTCCTTAGATCAGTTGCATGGCCTTCAGAAGCCATAATGCAAAAAACTAAAATCCTGCACTGTATTGCAGAAAGAAATCAGGTTGTTTCTTTGCTAATGACTGAGCCACTAGCATTAATGTCAATCAACTTTAGGCTTTCACTGTTTTAAGCACCAGACAATGCCTGGAATCCTGCAGAGCAGGCTGCCTCCTCAGGAGTCATATACTGAGCCAAGGGTTACTACCCATGAAATTAAACCCCATTTTAGCAAGGTAAGGGATTAGGAGGCTTCAGTCTTTGAATGAGGCATCAAAACCCTTCAGAGCCAACCTCTCTGCAGTTGTTCATGGGAGTGGAGTGCACAGTACTGTCCTGACTGAGTCTCCCACACAGGATCTGGCTGCTGCTTCTGTTGCTGCTCTGTGGTTTTACCATGAGGCCCCTAATATTTGCATTTTTCTTGAAGGCCTGTCTCCAGGAGCTCCGAGAATCTTGGCCTTCCCTTAAAAACAAATAGCGGATTTCTTGCAACCTGATGATTGCAAGAAAAATTTGCAAATGTGACTGAAGCAGTTCAGAAGGCAAACAAAAAGTGGGGCTTTTTTTGTTTTTTTATTTATTTATTTAATCTCATGACTGGGATTTAAAGGGGGACCCAGACATAATTTTTGAGTTCTAGGGCCTGGCAGTACTGCACTAGGTACCTGAAAAGGAGCCACAGCATGACTACTATTACACCCACCAGTGCAGAGTGTACTGCTGTCTCCTTCCAAGTGCATCAGCATGCTTTGCCTTGGAGTCTCCAGGAGGAGTTTTGAATGAGCCAGCTAGCATTCCTTTAGGCTTGCCAGTTTTGGTTGGACATGTCCCTGGAGGTTTCATCAGTCATCACATGACAGTCCTTGACTGAAAACTCATTTTTAATTCCTGGAGACTCCAGGGCAACCCTAACAACTACACAAGTTAGAGCAGGAAAAATCCTGTTAGGTCATGTTACTCCATCCCCTGAAATATAATCAGAGAAGATGAGGGTTGGAAGGGACTTCATGTGGTCATCTCATCCAGTCCCCTGTTCAAAGGAGGGCCAACCCCAACCAAACCATTTGAACCAGGACTTTGCCAATTCAGGACTTAAAAGCCTTTAAGGATGGAGATCCCACCACCTTCCTAGGTAACCCATTTCAGTGCTTCACCACTCTCTTAGTGAAAAATATTTCCCTAATATCCAACCTAGACCTCCCCCACTACATCTTAAGACCATTGCTTCTTATTCTGTCATCTGCCACCACTGAGGGCAACATAACTCCATCCTCCCTGGACCCTCGCTTCTGGTAGTTGAAGGCCATTATCAAGCCATCCTCATTCTCCTCTTCTGCAAACTAAACAAGTCTAGTTTCCTCAGCCTCTCCTCCTAAGTCATATCCTCCAGCCCCCCTAATAATTTTTGTTGCCCTCTGCTAGACTTTCTCCAATTTGTATCCTTCTTGTAGTAGAGGCCTCAAAACTGGGCACAATACTCCAAATGAGTCCTCGCCATTGCAAACAGAGCACTTCATATCTAGCTTCTTGTCCACTGTAAGGCCCAGTTCCTTTTCTGCAAAACTGCTGCTTAGCCAGTCCATCCCCTCTTTGTCACTGTGCATGAGATTCTTCCATCCTAAGTGCAGGACCTTGCACTTGTCTTTTGTGAATCTCAACAGATTTCTTTTGGCCCAATCCTCCCATTTGTCTAGGTCATGCTGTACCTTATCCCTATCCTTCAGTCCATCTACCTCTCCCCCCCAGCTTAATGTTATCTGCAAACCTGCTGTGAGCGCAATCCACTCCATCCTTCAGACCCTGAATCAAGATGCTGAACAAAGCCAGTCCCAGGACCAACCCATGAGGCAATCTGCTTGTTGCTGCCTGTCAGTAGAATCAAGCCGTTGATCCTTACCCAACTGAATCCAACAATCTGCCCAGCTTTCTATTCCATCTGATAGTCCATTCATCCAACCCATACTGCATAAACTTGCATCAATACTACTGCGGGAGACCACAGCCAAAGCTTTGCTAAAGTTAAGATATATTACATCTGCCACTTTTCACATATCCATAGACATAGTCATCCCATCACCAAAGTCAATCAGGTTGATCATGACCCGCCCTTAGTGAATCCATGTTGACCGTTGCTCACCACCTTCATCTCTTCCAAGTGCTTCAAAATAGATTCCCTGCTCCATGATTTTTCTAGGGACTGAGGTGAGGTTGCTCAGTCTGTAGTTCCCTGGATCCTCCCTCCTTCCCTTTTTAAAGATGGCCACTGTATTCACCTTTTTCCAGTCATCCAGGACCACCCCCACAATTACCATGAATTCTCAAAGATAATGACCAATGACTCTGCAATCACATCTACTCCCTCAGTACCCTGGAGTGCATTGCATCAGATGTAGGCCTATTCTCTTCTGTACATACACTAGTGAGTTTTTCTGGTCTTAATTTTTATATTAACTTATGATTCATTTGTAAGAATTTTTAAAGAGTAACAAAGCTAGAAAAGGAATGAAAACAACTCAGCAAAGGACTTGCAATTGTGTTATCAAATCATTGTCACTGATGTATCTATTATCAGAATGAAACGGAGTAGTAAGTGAAAGAGTTATGGGCAGAATGTGTCAGAAAGCTGAGGGGAAAGGAGAGAAAACTCTGTGGAAACTTTAGATGAGAATTAAATATTCATCTGCAGGAAAATTTTTCATGGAAACTTGTGACCCTTTTCCCCCCCAAAAGCCAAACATCTTTGTCCAACCCACTCTCACACCCCAAAAAGTTATTTTTCAACAAAAAGTAAAAATCTACTGAAAGCAGACATTTTCCACCAAAATAAAATACAAACAGTTTTATTGAAACCCTGAATTTTCTATCAAAACCCAGCTTTAGAAAGTTTTCAGGCTGACCTAAAAGAGGAAAGGAGAATTCAGAGGGAGGAGCCAAGGAAACCAATGCATGAGCAAGAAAGATAGAGAAAAAAAGAACAGAACTAGAGTTCAAATAATTCATCTCTCTTTTTGGACAACTGCTTCCCTCCAAAGTTTTAAGCATTACTTTGTCAGGCTGTACCCATTTAACTGGTTTGATCATTCCTTATAAGGCCATCACTAAAGCCCCCTAGCAGCTTGCTCTTTCTAATCTCTCCCACCCCTTCTAATAAAGAAGGCACAGAAGTCAGTTATTTAACTCCACTGAAAACCTCATTGGTCAGCACTTCCCAGTCTAGAATTACAAATTTACAATCCATGCAACTCCCAAGGTATGTGTCAATCAGTCTTGTGTGTCAGTCATGATGTTTTCTGTTACTTCTATCCCTTCCTCTTTTGTTTTAATAAGGTGTCAGGATAGGGTTAGGAGCACTCTTTCTGTCTCTCTCACATGCATGTGTGTATACACTAAGATTTTCAAAGGGTTACTAAGACTTTCCTAACATTCCCTAAATTTGTAGATCTATTAGCAAAAGATGACTGTACAGCAAACTCTGCTCAAGTCAATTGTTTGATTTCACTTGCAGTTGATTCCCTAAAAATGCTAAAGAGACCAAATATTCAAAAGTAACCAAACTGATTGTTTGAAGACAAGGCAGTACAATATGAAAAGAAGCCATACACAGCCTCCTCCCAAGAAGCAAATTCTTACAGCACATCCACTTTACATATAAGATGCGTTTTAAAGGTATGCATTTCAACCTGTTGAGTGTATAGATATGATTTTACATAATGTGAAACTCTACACATGATTAAAATCCAACCCATTATTTTCTAACAGATTTTTAACTTGTTCTATTTTGTATCTTTTTTCACCTCTGTTTTGGATACCACCTTACAAACCTGTTGGTTGTAGTGGTATATCACTAAGATACACCATACATATGGCTTGGCTCTGAGAGGCTTCCTATTTTCTAATGCCAAGACTGACTTCAGCTTTGCAAAATATTGTGGGATTTTTGACATGGGTGAACAGAATTGTGAGGAGAGCATAGTACATTCATTTAACATAACTCCCCAATGCTTTATTCATAAACCTATACATACACACAATGTCTATGATATTAATACCTTGACCATAATACCCATTAATATTGTAGGTGTATACTACATCTATATTGGCTAACATTTATAAAGTGGTACAATTTCTTCTTTGTTCCATTCTCCTCTAAATACTTAGCAATTTCCCCCATCCCACTTAATATTTTTTCCATCATGTGGTAAGAGACAGAAGCTGGGTTTATAGAAACAGTAACTTCTTGGCTTTTACATTTCTTTCAACTTGAAGGTTCAACACAGTTTTGAATCAATTATGTAGTTCAGGGTTATGCATAACAATTCTGTAACCACTGACATTAGCTTTTCTACCTACTTCCTGCTTCCACATACCCCTGACTTCTAGTCCAGTTTCCCATACTCACTTTGGCATAACACACATCATTCAGGAGTGTGAATAAGCCACTTCCCTGAGCAACATAAATTATATCGACCTAAGCACTGGTGTGGACAGTGGTATGTTGGCAGGAGACATTCTCCCACTAACAAATCTACTGCCTCTCACTGAGATGGATTTATTATGCTGATAGAAGAGCTGTACTTATATTGTACTTTTAGTGTAGCCTGGCTCCTAAATCCACAATGATAAGATACCAGTGCAGGTCCTGCTAGTAGAACCTGCTAGTTTGTCATCAGTGAAGACGACTTAAGGAACACTCTATGGCTATGTCCACACATACATCATTATTTCAAAATAACCCATTTTGAAATGAGTTATTTCAAAATAAAGTCCTTATTTTGAAATAAGTGAATTTGAATTAACAGTTTGTTAATTCGAATTAAGGGAAAGCCTGCTTTTGATATAGCCATTGTTTTGAAATAGTTATTTCGAAACAAGGCCATTCAGACATGTTGTTTCAAAACAACGTGTCCAAACACCGTTGTTTTGAAACAACCGTTTTGAAACAACGGCTATTTCGATTAGATGCGAGGTTTAACAGTTTCGATATAACAGCCGTTATTTTGAAACAACAGGTCCCGTTGTTTCAAAATAATGGTGTGTCGTGTGGACGTGCCGCTTCTTATTTTGAAACAACCTCTGTTGTTTCGAAATAAGAAGCCTGTGTGGACATACCCTATTAGTTTGTTTATTTAGATTTATACAAATGGTAAGAAACACCTGTCTGTCTGCTGTAGGTGTCAATAACATAACTCAAGAATGCATCAGAAACACCCACATACATACAGTGGTATAGTTTGCCAGAATCCACCACCACCACCAACCACTACCAGGTGTCTTCAGAGGTTAAATACCTTGCCCTCTCCAGCAATTTCTCAGCTTACTTCCATAGTCTCCTCCTCCCTTGCTAATGTCTACGTTAGATGGATAAGCCCTGCTGCATGCACTGATCTGGGGAGTTTGGACCAAGACAGGAAAATGAATTCCAAAACCAGGAAGCACCCCAAAGAACCCCAGGCCTGCAGCGCCTTCTTATTTAGCCCAGTACAGATTCACTTTGAGCACCTCTGCTGGTCTAAATTGCAGATTAGCGAGAAAGCAGAACTGCCTGGTAGGTAGGCCCTAAGTCATTTACAACTTTGTAAAACACAACAAACACTTTAAACAATCTCCGTCTGGAAACACACAAGCAGCCAGTGAAGCTCATAGAGTATAAGTAACATGCTCACTAGGAGGCATTGTACTTACCAAATAAACTAGCACATTTTTCATTAGCTTCAGTCTCCAGAAGGTTTTGAAGTTAAGCCCCACCTGGAGTGCATTACAATAGTCTAGTTTGGAGGCAACAAAGACAGCCAGCATCTGAAAAAAACAGTTATGACCTCCCGAACATGTGCAAATGACAAAAAGCAGACTTACACATTGCTGTGACATGGAACCCCAAGTTTGACAGTTGCTTCTCAGGTCTATCAGATAGATGTTCCTTGATCCACGGAGACAAAAGTTGCACTGAGAATGTGATATGACAAGTGAAGCTAAAACCAGAAGGGACTGGAGTGAAGAGAAGAGGGTATGTAGGTTATGGATGCAAGACAGTAAATTAACTTGAAATGTTCAATGTGGATCCTGAGAGAGATTTTTACTATTTTAATTTTTTTCTTTAAGCAGTCATGTTCAGCAGGCTTACAGATGAGCAGAGAGAAGGAAAGCAAATAATAGTGGGGAAGAGGAAGAGCAAGAATGGAAGGGGAAGAGAGACTGCAAGGGTGTCAAGGTAGGAGAGCTGCTGGAAGTAACAAGAGAGAGGGCAGAAAGGCTGAGTGGCAAGGAACATGGAGGATTATCAAGCTGGTGGCAAAGGGAATGAGGCACTTGGGAAATGATTAGGGTAGTACATAAATCAGCAGAGTGAAAGGAATGCTTAAAGTGGAAACTCATTGCAAGTGCAGTCTCCAATGCCCTGGAATTGTCTGACTGCATTCCTGGGATCCATTTCATACAGGGTCTGGGAAGAAAGTATGGGGAAGCTCTTGGGATTGTTGGAGAAGTCAAATGGGAGGTCAAAGAAGGAAAGGCCATCACCCCAGGAGTTAGAAAAGAAGAAACATAGGATCTACATCTGCAGGAGAAAAGAGAAGCCTCTTTTCCATCTGTACTCATGCATCTCTTTCTCAGGTTTCAGCTTGACTCATGCCCAGAGGTGCAGGCTGGTTGTGTGAGGAGATCAAAAAAATCAGAATCCAAACCAAAAGCCAAGAAATTCATTTTTTAATTTATGGTTTTAAGCAAATCTGATGAGACAAGCTCCCTTCCCCTAGCACAGGGATGAATTGGAACTCCAACACCTCTTGGCCAGCCAAACATGTGCAACTCTTCTGCCAGGGCAAGATGGCAGAACAAGGGCCAGCACCAACTGGCTCAAGCCCCAACCCAGTCTTCTGGGAGATCCTGCACTATTCCCTGGGCACCCCAAAGGGTAATGCTTCCCCACTCACAAGCACAAGTCTGAGTGTAGCATACAGAACTTTTAATAGTAGAGTAAAAGAATGTAAAAACACACTAGCAAAACCAGCACTGATCTGTAGAATCAATCAGTGCAGAACAGGATTTCCACCAAAACCCCACAAAGCATAGAAGAACGCAAAGACACAATAGTAAAACCACTCTTGATCTGGAGAACTAGGACCGAACAGAATTCTCACAAAATTCAACACAGCACCGTCTCCACCCCAGCATGTGTGGAGAATGTCCCTCATGCTAGCTGTTCACTGGCACCGTCCATTGGTCATTCAGGCTGGCCAGCCCTCTGTTGGCCTCTCCCACAGTCCACTGGCCCTGCCCACTGCCTGCCAGCACCACCCATTGGTCACTCACACTGTTGACCCATCCCCTGGCTGCTCCCACCATCCACCGGCTCCACCCACTGATTACTCCAGTCCTCCACTGGCCAATCTCACCATCCGCTGGCTCTGCCTGCTGTCTGCCAGCACTGCCCATTGGTCACTAATGCTGTCTAGCCCCCTGCTGGCTTCCCCCACTGGTTGCTCTTCAGTGATTTTAGCTCAGAGAGAGGGTCTCCTCTCAGTGATTTCAGCTCTTAAATTTGGAACAGCTGCAAACAGCTCTTTCAATAAAATAACAGAAGAAATGCTCCACAAGAAACCTGGTTGCTGATCTATCTTTTCACAGTAAAACAGGAGATGAGGCAATACCGCAAACCTAGCTCTTAACTGAGCTAAGCCTGCACCCATTTCTTAGTTTTACCAGGCTGAAAACAGCAGGGTGGCCCCTCTATCTACTTCTTTACCATTAATGGTGACTTTTCATGCTTCAACTAACCTAAACAGAGTTTGAACATTCAAAAGAGCAGCAGATCACATAAGAGTATTTTATGTTTCTTTTCAGTAAAATTACAGATATTGACAGATTTGTCCTCAAATAAACCCAAACACCATTAACCATCATGCACTGCACCCATCAGTGAGACTATATGCTAATACCTAATGGTGTTGCTTGTGCTCATGCAAATACAGAACCTATGCAGATTAGTTGCCCCCCTTAGAAGCTGTTAGGCACAGCTTCTATAGCTGCCTTACACATGGATTTGGCACGAGGAAACTTCAGCGACTAGCACTACAGCCCAGGAAAAGGCCTGATCCCCTGGCCAAATAATCTAATAGCCTTGTGTTTGACCTCAGTGTGCCTGATTCTAACTTCATGCTTTCATGAGCCCTCCATTAACTCAGATTTTTCCTTTTGAAACTGGTCATACCATCCATCAGAGGTATTCAACTGGATTTTCAAAGGAAAAAAATGACTTGACTAAGTAAAACATATAGACCTCAAGGGGCTGGAAGACTACAGGAGCTGGTTGATAATATGCCATGAAATGAGATCCCTTTAATGTTTATTTTACATATTTATTTTAAATTGGGTCTTTTATACCTCTCATTATCCTGACCCGGCAGGCAAGCTCCCTAATGATGCACTAGCCATATAAAGTATTTGTAAAGCTGCACTGTAAGATTTATATGGTGCCTGGAGGTTCACAAATACCAGCTGAATGTGAATACACACTTTGGTGTGCACATACAAATGTGCTGCAGCAGCATCTGGAGTTGTTTTAAAAATAATCATCAGCATTAGTCACAGGATTAGGTAAGGGAATCTTTTATAAGGCAGTGTTGTCAGCCTCAAATATATACACAGTTGAGCGTGGGGTGGTGGAGTCAGAGATCCAATCTACTGAAACAGTGTGATAAATATCTTAGATCATTCAGCATGAAAAATTATGCATTGAACTATGCAACAAATGTGAATTATGTTCTAATTTTTTAAGATAGGAGTGCATTGTACAATACTATGGAGGCGTCAGGAGCAACTCCACCATTAAGGCTGCATTATAACCTTCTGAAAGCGGGTCTAAAGTGTCTTCGTTTCATCCTTTAATGATTGAATTTAGTCTCCATGTCTAGTTCTAGAACTCTTCAAGGGACATTTGTATTTTTCTTGTAATTTGTCTTAGGTAAATATTTACTAGTTACTGTAGAAGAAACATTTAAAAAATGCTCATCCACCTATACAGCCAGTTACCACATGCTTGAAAAGTCCTGACTGGACAGGGCTTCTGTCTTTAAGGTTTCAGTTATGCTTTATGACTGCTAAATAACAAGCATGGGTGAAGGTGTAAACTGGATTTGGGAATCCCAGACAGTGGGTGAATACTTGCTTGGAAAATGGGGGCTCTGAAGAGAGTCATTAAAACCCAAGAGCTAGGGTATGTCCACACAAAAGTCTTTTATTTCAAAACAACACTGGTTGTTTTGAAATAAAAAACTCAAATGTCCACACGATGTTTTCTTATTTCAAAATGACGGGCTCTGCCATTTCCAAATAAGAACCATCATTTCAAAATAGCTTAAACCCCATTCATTTTGAAATGGTTATTTCAAAATAATGCTGTTTGGACATGTTGTTTTGAAACAACATGTCCAAACGGCCTTATTTCAAAATAACCATTTTGAAATAATAGCTGTTTCAAAAGCAGGCTTTCCCTTAATTTGAATTAACATTTTCTTAATTTGATTTAATTTATTTCAAAATAAGGACTTTATTTCAAAATAGTTCATTTCAAAATAACTTATTTCAAAATAATGATGTATGTGTGGACATAGCCCTAAGCTAGGATATTGCAAGCCTTGTATCAAACTGTTGACAAGTGGCTTACACAACTGGAGTGACTAGTCTGTGGCCAGACAGAGATCATGCCAGTTGTGCAACTGTGGACAGTCGGTTAACACAGTCACAAGGAATACCTAACATCTGAAAAACACTTGCAGAGCAGAGGTGATTGATCTCCGTATACAGCTTGTATGTCAGAAGAGGTAAGAGGATGCTGGTTTAAGGAAAGAGGATTAGACCCTAGAGTTGGTACAACAGATTATACACCAAGCGATACTGTGCATCTTAAAAAAAAGCAAGGAGTCTTGTGGTACTTAAAGACTAAAATTTATTTATCACATGAACTTTTGTGGGAGAATATCCCACTTCGTCAGATGCTTTAAAGAGGGAGAACTTACAGAATTGGATGAAAATAAATGCAGGGGAGTGTAAGACATAGGATCAGGTCATACTGCAACAGCAAATCAGAGCATTTGTAAGGATTCAGACTCTAGGAAACAGCACATAGAGGAGGGTGAAGTCTAATTACCAGTTATAATGTGAAAAGAATCCATAGTCACTATTCAACGCTGCTTTCACACAATTTAATTTGCATATTAGTTCGGTTTCAGCTGTTTCTCTTTGAAGTCTTGATGTCCCATTGATTTTCTTGATGACCATCGTTAACAAATCATCAATGGAGTGATTAGGAAGATGGAAGTGGCTCAGCAACTGGTTTTTTTGTGTGTGTTGTAATTTCTGATGTCAGATTTGTGTGCATTTATTCTTCTGCATAGGGATTGTGCTATTTGTCCCATGTATAAGGCTTGAGGGCACTTCCGGCACAAGATGGCATAAATCACATTAGTGGATGAGCAGGTGAAGGACCCTTTGATAGAGTAGCTGGCTTGATTAGGTCCTATGATGGTGTCTTTTGTGCAAATATGTGGACAGAGTTGGCAGTATGGTTTGTTGCCTGGATATGTGCTTGCTTTAATGTTTCTGTTAGGTCTGTGGTTGCTGGTGAGTATCTGTTTAAGGTTCAGGGGTTGTCTGCAGGCAAGGAGAGGTCTGTCTCCCAAGGCCAGAGAGAGTGAGGGGGTCATCTTTTAAAATAGGCTGGAGGTCCTTAATGATCTGTTGTAAAGGTTTGACTTGAGGGTTGTATGTGGTGACCCGTGGTGTTCAATTGTTTTCTTTTTTGGGCCAAACAATAGAACGCCACTGGTCACCACATACAACCCTCAAGTCAGACCTCTACAATAGCCTATTTTAAAAGATGACCCCCCCCCAGCCGTTCTTGGGATGGGGGCGCCAAGGAGGGAATAGAATGCTTTCCTCATCTTGACCCAAGAAATACTCTGCTGTAGCATTCTGACTCACAAACCTGTTGTATCCTTGCTTCCAAATAAAACAGTCATAATTACCTTCAGTGTGAAACCTTCTCAATACAAATGTTAGATTGATCCAAATTCCTTGGGTGAGGTAGGAGTATTTACCAAAAAAAAAAACTGATGAGAGTCCTGTGGCACCTTATACACTAGCAGGTTTCTTCAGGCATAAGCTTTCATGGCCACTTTGTCAGATGCAGGTGGGTTGACACACACACAAGCTTATGCCCAAAGAAATCTGCTAGTCAATAAGGTGCCACAGGACTCTCGTTGTTTTTGCTGTACACAGACCAACATGGATACCCCTCTCAAAATGTCTATCATTTACTAGTGTAAGACAACTTCTGAGGGCAGGGGGCAGCTAATCTGCATGGGTTTAGTATTTGCATGGGCACAAAGACTAGATTAGCATAATCAAACTATGGGTGCAGTGCAATATGGGTAATAGTATTTGGAGTTGGTCTGATTACAAATCTATCAATATCTGTAATTCTACTGAAGGGAAATATGAAACACTGTCTTTGGTGACATGCTACTCTCTGATTGTTCCAAATCTGTTTGGGTTAGTTAAAGGGTAAAAGCTACCCTTAGCTAAAAAGAGACTTGTAAGAGAGGCCACTGCTTGTTTCAGCCTGCAAAGTTAAGACAGGGGACGGGGTTTGTGTAGCTACTTTTGGAACTATGCTTGAAGCATTTTTTACCTCATCCCTTGGCCCCACTGTCAAATGGTAGATCTGGCTGGGCTTCTTCTGAGGCATTTCTTTGGTATTTTAATGGAAGTAGCTGTTTGTAGCTACTTGAGGTTTAAGAGCTAAAAGCACTGAGAGAAGCAAACTCCCTCTCTGAGCTGAAATCACTGAAGAGGAGCAGCAGATGGAAAGACCAGCGGGTGGAGGTGGTGGACAGTGGGCAGAGCCAGTGGTGAGCTGGGTGGTACAAGTGGCCGGTAGACAGAGCCAGTGGACAACGAGCGGAGCCAGGGGTGAGCTGGGTGGTGAGAATGAGCAATGGGCAGAGCCGGCGGACAGTGAGAGCAGCCAGCGGCGAGCTGGGCAGCGCAGGTGACTGGTGGGCAAAGACAGTGGATGGTGAGAGCAGCCAGCAGTGAGCTGGGTGGCATGAGTGACTGGTGGGTGGAGCTGGCGGAGCCAAGGGATGGTGCTAGTGGATGGAGTGAATGACCAGTGGTGGCGTCGGCAGACAGCTGGTGTAGAAGACACTCCCTAGCTATCTTAGCACTGGTTAGGAGCCTCGTTAGCACTGATTCTCCGGATCAGTGCTGATTTTGCTAGTGAGTTTACATTTGCTGTTATGATAAGTGGGATCATGTTGGAATCCTGATTAGTACTGTTTCCCCAGATCAGAGAGGGTTTTGTCGTTCAGTCTTGTATGTTCTGTTATGCAGTGTGGATTGTTGGGAACCTTGCTCTGTACTGATTTTGCTAGATCAGCGCTGATTTCTGTTATTTGGCATTTTACATTCTGTTTTATTATTATTAAAAGTTCTGCACACTATGCTCATCTTGTGCTTGCGAGTGGGGAAACCTTTCCCCTTTGGGATGCCCAGGGAATAGTGCATGGTTTCCCAGAAATCTAGGTGGGGACTTGAGCCGATTGGTGGTGGTAAATTATTGGAAGCCCCTAGATATAGAACCCAGCCCTTATTCTGCCAGCTCACCTTGGCAGAAGGGTTACACTAGTTATTGTAAGTGCTTGAGTTAGGACTCTTGCAGATGCTATTTCCAGGTCTTCTGATGATGCTCCGTGTCTGCAAAGGAATCATGTGACTACCTTGTGCCAAAGTTTGCCCATCTGGAGAACAGATAAAATAATACCTGCCTCTTTCACATAGGGATTAGGAGGATAAAGTGAAGTTTGTAAGATATTGAGCAATCCTCAAATGAAAGGTACTATCTAGAAGTGCAAAGTTGTGATTCACGAACTTCCAAAGCTTTAATGCATTGTCATCCTTTTTTTAGCTAATATTTAGAGCACTGCAGGTTGTTTCCATTAAGAGAAGAAATTGAATGAGTCAGGTGTTGTGTTACTGCAATCCTGTTTATTTACAAGAATTGTACACAGTCCTGAATGAAGCTGGAGGGAATTTCTTTGATGATGGTGCAAAACCAGCCAGTATGCTGCTCAAAATTTTCTCTCTCGGGTTTTCCTCAGGGACACTTTAGTAGAGCTGACTCTATGACTTTCTCATTGTTTTCCTTTGTAGAATCATGAAATTATAGAAATGTAAAGGCTGGAAGGACCTTGAGATGTCATCTAGTCTTCTTGCTCTGCACACTCCATGGCAGGATCATGAAAATGCCAACTGGCCTCAACAGGTGTTTGTTTAACATGTTTTTTGATAATCTTCAGTGATGGGGATTCCACAGCCTCCATATGAATCCTGTTCCAGAGCTTAAATGCTCTTATAATTAAAAAGTTTTCCCTAACATCTAAAGTAAATCACTCCTGCTGCAGATTAAGCCCATTACCACTTCTATCATCTTCCGAGGGCCTGGAGAATGGCTAGAAAGGCCCTTCTTTATAGCAACCTTTAACATATTTGAAGGCTTATCAGATCCTTTTGTCTTCTTTTCCCAAGACTAAGCTTGAGGAATTTATGTAAGCTTTCCTTACAGCTCAGTTTTCTAAACCATTTTATTGCTGTTCTCTGGACTTTTCCCAGTTCACATTTTTGCTAAAGTATGATACTCAGAATTGCACACAGTACTACTAAGGCCTCCCTAGTGCTGAAAACACCAGCATAAACAGCTCCTCTGTCTTACATATACCGCCCCTGTTGATACAGCTGAGAACGATATCGGCCTTTTCTGTAACTGCATCACATTGACGACTCAGGCTCCACTTGTGATTCCCTATGATCCACTGTAGCCTCCAGATCTTTTCTACTGTAGTACAACCTAGCCAGTTATTCCCTATTACATGCATTTGACTTTTCTTTCTTAAATTAAGTACTTTGCACTTGCCATTATGAAAGTTAATCTTGTTGAATACAGATCAATTCACCTATTTGTCAAGGTCATTTTGAATTCTAATCCTCTCCTCCAAAGACCTGCAATCCCCCTCAAACCCTGAGAGTTTGATGTCATGTGAAGATTTTGCAAGCATACTCTCCATTCCATCATCAACTTATTAATGCAAATATTGAATGGTAGCATATCCAAGACTGACCACTATGGGATACAGTTGATATGCCTTCCTAGTTTGACAGCAAACCGTAACAACTACTCTGAACACAATCTTTGTCTGTTCCTATCTTAATCTCACTGCTTGCTCATCACCCACAAAACTTCAGCAAACAATATCCAGCTCTTATGTTTATGTTCACACCCCAGGAAACCCCCTCAGACCACATGACTACTCCTACTACAGCCTTGCCATGATAAGCTTTAATTTGGGCAGTGGCTTCTACTGTTTCAGCTATTATAAATCAAAGGTATTTAAATGTTCCCTTATTTATACTGAATAGACAGCAGCCATCATACCCACCAGCTTCAAGGTGGTTTGAGACTGCCCATAGACTAACCTAACAAATCTTTTCAGTTGACTGGCTTGCTCATCCAGAGCATAGACATCTTAAATGTACGAAAACAAGACAAAACCATAGAATATCAGTGCATAGCCACAAAATGTCTGTTCTTGAATCTGTACCATCATCTGGTAGGCTGTGTATGTTTAAACAGTTTTATCTCTGTCTGAGGTAAGACTGAGAGCTCGTTAGAGCAGGGATTGTCTCGTGATGGCTTGTACAGCATCAAGCACTTTGATGGTATAAAATGATAAACTTTAAAAATGGTGGTTTGATTAAGGAAGCCATGAATGATGCATTAGGTAGTATATGCAAAACACGATTACTGCCACATCCAAAGATACATAATTTCCTCTATCGTATTCAATCTCAGCTCCCTAGAATGTGGGAACTTCAGAGAACTGATTAGCATTAGAAAAGTCCTGCATCTAGATAATCTTGATATGGTGATAAAATTCAAACATGTTTATATAGATAGCAATAAAACAAATGATATCAGTGTTAATTGAACAAGCAAATCTATCTGTAAAAGGCTGTGAATATAGATATTGAAAAAATACTTAGGGTTGTTCAATGTCTTGCTCAAGATTTTGTTTCAGTGTTAAGATTACAATGACAAAGCAACAACAACAAAGAATCAATCACTTAAATTCTTGGTATCGCCACCTTTTCCTCCATTTTATACTGTCTCTCTTATTTTTGGCCTGCATTAACCTTAGGTGTCAAATTGGATTTATGCTTCTTGTGCCCCATTTTGAGGCTCCTTCTGACTCACTTTTGTTAAATATTTAACAGCATTTTTGGAAAGCATGCACTACCATCAAGTTTTTAAAAATACTTGAAAACCTCTCCCCTCCGCAGACAGAATTTCTGGAGGAAAAAAGTTTGTAGATAGTCATTAACTCCATGAGTAGACAGCCTTGCAGTCAAGTGAAATTTGGGGATTACGATTATGGCCCAAATCTTCAAAAAGATAAACACGCTTTTACTCGTATATGCATTTTTGGACATCTAGGTCCCCGTATACTAGGAGCATAATTCATTATTCAATGAGATGTCAATTTTGAATTTAATTTCCTTGGGTCTAGCCAACTTTTAATTTTGAACAGATAGAAGAGAAAATTCCAAACTTGTGCAGAAGCCTAGTTTAAGAAAATTCATAGTGAATGGTTCTTCATCCTTACCAGACTCAGCAATGTAAACTGAGGTACAGTCTCAAACCATGACATAGGATGCAAAAGGACAAAGGAGGTCTCTTGTTTCCTCCATCAGGTAATCTTAATTTACTTATTTTCTCTCTTCTGCTCACAGCACAGAATATTACATTTTGACTAAACAGCAATATTACTCAAAATTCACCTAGGGATTAACACTACGGGTCAGGCCAGCCCCTTCTTAGTGAGGTGGTTGGGGCTCCAAAGGGTGCACTGTGTAGTACTCTCCTCCACAGCCCTGCCTCCTCCTGACTCACTGCAGCTAAGCATGGCCCCCACAGATAAGCAATAGAGGAAAGCTCTTGTGGCAGATCTAGTGGAGCTCCTGCTACTGGATGCTCACCAGACTGCTATGAGGGAGCCAGGGTTCAATCACATGTGCTTTAAAAGCCTTCAGAGTCTCAAAACAGCCAGACACTGCCTTTGGTGTGGGGTTTCTACACACACCTTCAGGTTGCAAATTGGCTAACTCCAAACTCCACCTGCCTTCTCTGAAGAACCCCTGCTGACCTGTTAAGCATAGCTGTAGCTTAAACATAGCCTCTCCCAGAAAACCACAGGTGGATGCTCTGTGTTTATAATTTACCTCTCTGGGACATGTGATAGGTGCAAGACAACATACCGACTTTTCAAAGGATTCTAAAACACCACTTCTATTTACTTAGTAGAATAAGAAAGATATAGTTCTAGAGAAAAATAATTACCCCTGCACAGCTTCCTGCCTCATTTTACTCACTGTTCAGGAGCGCTGTTTGGTCTGAGGTCAGTCTTCTCGAGCAAGATATCCAGCATCCGTCTCTTGCAGAACACAGCTTAATTTCTGAACCATGGAGTGCTCCTCTCTCAAACAGCTTGCCTTGGCCTTGGTTGGTTCTGCAGCTAAACAAACCTCCTTTCACTCATCTCTCACAACAAAAGCATGCCTCTCTCTTTCCCACCTCTGCTTGGAAAACTTCCTGTCCCTCTATAGGACTTCTTTAGTTCTTTCTGTTGTTTTGTCACCTCAGGCTTTTTGTCCTGTTTTGGAATTTTCCACTCTTTCCACTTCACAGAGATGCTTGGTTGGGTTCTTTGCTCATGCAACCCCCTTACCATAGTCATTATTTGGTATAAAACAGTCAAGTTTTAACAACTCTCCACTGTCCCTGGGTATGAGCTAGAGCAGTGGTTCCCAACCTTTTCTCTGCTGTGGCACACCTTGATACCTTCACATTTTTTGAAGCACACCACCATTTAAAAATTCATGAATTTTCAAATTAACCCAAATTACTTATGAATATTCATGAACCATGGCACAGTGTTTCGGAAATGCTGCTATATTGGGGTAGTAGGGGTAGAAGAGCAGGGGTGACAAAACAGGGGAGGTCAGGAGTCGTGTCCAGTGGCAGGAGTGAGTGTGGAGAGCAGAGCAGGGCAGGGGTGACAAAAGAGGGCAAGGGCAGCCATGTGGGGAACAGCACAAGGGTGCAAGAGAGGAAGGGAGAACAAGAGTGGCGGGGGGGGAGGGGGAACCTGGGGAGTGGGAAGGTAGGGCAGGGGGCATGGGGCAGCACCCACTTCCCCCTTCTCCACAGTGGCTCCCTGCCACCCAGGGCAAATCTTCACCCCACTGCTGCTCCCTCCCACCCCAATGGGTCCTATCCTCCCTTTCCCCAGCCCCCTTCTGCCTGTGATGGACCCTCCCATCACTGCAGGGGCCAGAGCTAGGCCTCCAGCTCCCAGCTACACTGCCCCACAGCCACCCCACTCCCCAGGTACACACCCCCCAACCAAACAGCCACCCCCCCAACCAAATAGCCACCCCATCCCCCAGCTACACACCTCCCTCACCAAACAGCCACCCAACAACCCCCAGCTACACACCCTCTGGTACACATCCACTCCCACTTCTGCCCCCCCCCCACACCTGCCCCACACAACCCCTAGCAGCCCTCTCCCTCAAAGCCCTTACCTGGGCTGTTTGCAGGCTGGCTGATAGGAGCTTCTCCACCCTGCAGGGGGGAGCTTCACAGCCTCCCACAGCTCTCTGGGCTTAATGTGGAGCCATGGGAACTCTGCGTTCAGGCTGCTCCTGCTATTTTTAGGGGGGACCCTGGAACTCCCCCTACCGGGGCCGCCTTCTATTTTAGGGGGCCCAGAACTACCTGCCTAAAAAATAGGGGGCCCCAGAACTGTGTTCCGGTGCCTTCCCCCTTAGTTTAACCCCTGCCTTTTCCCAGCCCTTCACAGCCCACGTGGCTGGGCTAAGCAGGGAGGGAACTTTAATTCCAGCTCTCAGGGATGCTTACGGCACATTTTGGGTGTTGCCATGGCACAGCAGTGTACCACGGCACACTTGTTGGGAACCATTGAGCTAGAGTGCTTGTCAAATGGTGGTTTCTACATTCACAGAACTGTATTCTTTAATAACTCCATAACATTATTCAGAATTCATAAGTTGTACACAGAGATTCCACAAATCATCCCAAACTCCTTTCCATCACGAGCTCCAGAAAGAGACTGATCTAGAGCAGTGTAATCAGCCTAAAGGCTCTGTCCAACCCCAAACTAGCTTAAATTAGAAATGTTGCATATTTCTTAAGGTGTATTTTATCCACAGAACCAGCCACAATGCGTTATTATGTATACTCACCAGATTTGGATCAGCTGTTCACACCAACTGTTAGGACCCTCCCAAGTCCTTTCAGTTCTTGCTTCACTCACAGGAGCAGAAGACTAGAGTCCAGCAGCAGGCAGTACAACAGTTTAATTGGGATCTTTTCCACACAAGCATCCATTGGGCTTCATAGTCCTTTACACCAATAGGTTTCCCCTCCAACAAAATTTCCACCCTCTACCCCCAATAAATTTTTCTCCCTGCCTTTTCTTCTTGATTTACCTTAGTTTTTATAACATTTTCACCAATCATTTCTTTAACATTGTTTTAAGAACCAATCGTACCATATTGTAATATAATCCTCCACCCGATTATACCCTAGCACCTTAACTGATTAGAAGACAGATGGAAACAAGTAAGGATGCAGACAGAAGTTATCAGAGCAATAGATATCAGGATGACCAAACCATACAAAATGTAAATTTTGTCACAAGTGTGATACTCGTGAGGCATTGGTTCCTTCTGACTTGATGTGTTTGAAATGTATAGATGTGACTAAGCTTCCCAGCTTATGGCTGCCCCTGGTGCTTTTTGCCTTTCCTTAGCCAAAGTGCAAGGCTCAAGCCAGTCAAGTTTACTCTTTGATTTGCTACCACTGTAGCTAGCTAGTGATACAACATATTTAAAGAAAATCATAGGCCTTATAGGCAGGCCTAAATATCTACAGTCTAACACTGATGATGTGATCCCCTCTGGGTGAAAGAAGTGGCTAGAGAATCTTGCCTGTTCTTTTTGGTGTGTCAGCAAGCATTGTCTGAAGTAGTCAGCTACTAAAGGATGTGAAACTTAGAGACAAATTAGTGTGAGATGACAGTTTAATGTTAATGTCATGTGTGCAAACAAAACAACTGTGTACCACTTTTCTTGATCCTGAAGCACCAGAAACAGTGTAAATAGTGAATCTAGCTAATTAAGAATGACTGGAAGTAGTTTGGTATCAATGTAATCTTACATCTTCATTCACAGTTGAAATTGACATAAGACATAACAGGAAGGTGTGTGCTATAGAGAATCCTACATATTAAACAAATATTTACTCTAATAAAAGATCAGAGGGCGTGCTGCAAAGAGATCACTTCTGAGAAATTCTGAGCAGAAAGAACAGATGTGTTTACAGCCACATTTCTCAGAAGCTAAAAAAAATAGAAGCGATAAGCAATTTATACAATCTTGATGACTGTATGAAAAGGAACTTTACACAATCAATCTAGCATCTGAGAAAAATTACAATGGGTATCTTCAAAGAAATTTAAATCATGTGTTTAAAGTTGTTATGCACAGATGTCTTTGCCCCCGCCCCTCAGGGATGACACCTAGTTGCCATCCAGACTGATTGATAGGTCTAACAGGTTGGCCTGCTTCAAAGCCATCATATGCAAGTTTTAGAACATGGTTAGTTCAGAAGGCAGCACATTTATCATCTATAAAGTTAGAAAGGAAACACATTCATATCTAAATTATGAACAAATTTTATAACTGAGCAGTCTTGTGTGCATTAACTATTAATGACTCCAGAAGTTGTGCAGAAAGGACAATAAACTAACCATTCCTTACGCAGTTTTAACAGACAATTCAGAAAGACAACGTAAGCTCAGGAATTTGTTTAGGAGCAAAAAGGGACATCAAAGTCACTGGTTCAAATATAGCCAAGATTGTTAGGGCTTGTCTACATGTAAAATTCTGTAGTGGTGCAAATGCACAACTTCAGTAAATGTGCTACCTAAGCTGACAGGAGGTTTCTCTCATCAGCGTAGATGCTCTGCCTTCTGAGTGAATGTAACTAGGCAGACAGGAGAATTCTTCCGTCAACCTGGTGCTGTGTACACTAGGCTTCAGGTTGGCTTAACTGCATCAATTAAACAGTGGGGATTTTTCATAGGAGTGATGTAATCATACCAACCTAATTTCCTACTGTTGAGTAGGCATTAGTGACTGGCACTTTGATAGGGTGAGGAGTAAATTGATATATTTAATCTTATTGCTAGCAGACAGGTTTGTGTCGCAAAACTACCATCATTATTTTTTCTATCAGACACGTTTCTTGACTTTATTAATGGGGAAAGGAGTGCTTAGGCATGGAGATGAGAATTCATTGGATTTGGACCCCTGTGTAAAGAACTGAGGCCCACTGGCAGGTCACAGTGAGGCAAGTGACCTGTGAAAATTGATTATGGAAAAAGTAAGGTCTTTGGGTTTCCAATACCTTTAATCTGGAACCTTTCAGTATTGTCATATACTGAAAAAGCAAGAGAAATAGAAATGAAATGGGCATTATTAAAGAATGTATCAAGACCAACTTTTACAATATACAAGGTTACAGTGCCTGCTTAGTTCCCCCTTGTGATCAGTCACTAGGTTGCTGTATTAGATCCTTGGATCCCACATTCTTTTAAACCTACTGAGTCAGGGCAGTTTCTGGATGTTGTCCCTCAGTCTGGACTCTCTGGCACTTCAAATTTAACTAACTTCCACCAAAAGGAAAATATGGAGTTTATTTACGTACTGTATTTTATCCTATGACAGTGTGTGATTTATTGTCCAAAATACAGAGCTTAACAATGATCTATTACACCTCATAATAAAAGCACATGGCAAACAACATGCAAATGCTGATGTGTACTATAGCAGCCCATGGTAGCAGACCACTGACAGCCATGGTGTATGAAACCTTTGGGGCAATACTATGCAATGCCACTACTATCCCATTCTACTACCAAACAGTGCACACCCATAGCCCATAAGGAGGCCCTTTTCACAATCATCTGCTATACATAAGCAAGAGGTAAGTGACAAAAGACATACTGTATATTACCACAGAAACTGAAAAGAATGTTTCTCCAGTGTAATAAATAAATTCAACTGATAGTTATATAGCACAAAACATTTGAAATCTCAAAATAAAAGGATATTTTGATATATGGTCTGGGTTGCCTACCGTTTTGTGCTCTGTTATTTTGAAGTAAATGGCAACTGTGTGATACAGTGCAGTATACCAGAGACAACAACTCATATTTTGTCCTGAAGGTTCTCAAAACTCTTTACTAACAAAAGATTTTGCCCAGACCCTGCAAATGCCTAATACTGAATAGTGCCACTGTTCATCCTAAATGTTTCATTTTGATTTTATTGTTTCAACTATTATGTTACATGATTTTATTTCAATTCTGTCAAATCATCATTTGTTGATGGAACTTTGAACCAGCTCTAGATTATCCTTCATAACAATTTTTTTCTTTCCTAGGAACATGTAACAGGAAGGTTGGCTCCAAAATTATATTGTGTAATAAGAATTTTTCTTTTAAAGCATGCATGTAACAGGATGCATTTAGAAGGTAACATGTTGTAACCAACTAAAAAGCCTTATCCAGTCCATACAAAATAATCCTCTTCTATAAACTATTTTGAAGAGGAAATATTGTGACATATTTCAGAAATTCTTACAATATTTTTGATTTACTTCTACCCAATACCAATTTTTTATTCAATTGTATAAGATATATTGACCTTCTAGATGCAGAATACAGGCTTTAGATTTTTTTTTTTAATATTAATACATGCACACTGGATGCAGCCATATGCAATTTTCGTTAGGGTTCATCAGAGAAAAAAGAATCTGTGCTTTCATATTACTCAAATTTTTTTTTTGAATAAAATGATTACAAGAACATAACCAAAAAAGCTTTATTTCACCAATAGCTTTTAAACAACAACATAAATGTTGGGCATGATATTGTGTTCAGTATTCCAATAACCCAAGGAAATTAAACTGAAAACATTAACCAATATTTTATTCCTATAAAAATAAAAAAGAAAAACGTTACATTCATTTCAGGAAGAAGTGTGTCTACATTTTGAACAATAAATTAAGCTTTGAAATATTAACAACAATTTACATTTTTATGATTTAAAAGACAAGCACAGTTAAAGATGCAGAATTATTTCCCTTCCTCCCCCATATTATGTGCACCCCCCAAAAAATACATCACATCTTTTATTCTTTTTATGTGCTGGCACCTAAGTATCTCTGAAGAAGAAACTATACAGTGTCAATGGCAATACAATTAGTGCACAGTGCCATTGACAAAAAATAGCCTGCATCATTAAACATATACTGTTTTACATATTTCATCTATATCTCAGATAAAAACTGTAATTGAACATATATAAAATATAAATTTAGTCACTGAAATAATAGAAACTTTTGAAGTTGCTTAATAAATTCCTGACTTCCCCTAGTCTCTCATATTTTATTCCAGTAAAAGAGAAGAGGATGTGTCAGACAAAATGAAGGTCAACTCTGAATAACACATCATCTATTATTATGTATACTTGTTACATTTTAAAGCTTTGGTAAGATTGTTGACTCCATTTTTCTTCTTTCTTCCTCTTGCTCTCTTACGTTTATATGGAAAAAGTGCAGAGCCAGATAGATAAATGATGGTTACTATTCAACAGAGAAATCAGCAATACATGCATTAATGTTTGCCACAGTCATTTTGTGAAACTAGAATTTGATATTGGTATTTACATTTGAGAGTGTATACTAACTCACTTTCTCATGACAGTAACTCCATTTCTACTGCAAATTAGGAAAAGAACCATCATTTAAGTAAATTAAGACTTCAATCAGAAACGTGAGCACTGGTTGAGAAAGATAGTCAACTGCTACATTGCCAAACTATCCCTTACTAGAGGATATTTAAGCTTACCAAAAGCTGACACTCAGACATTTTGAACTTTCTTTCCTAGATGTGAGATTTGGTCAGCTTACATCCCCTTGGATAGAAAGCAAGCTGATTTCTCTCTGTAAAATTTGAAGGTGATGAAAAAAGAATTCTAAATGAATAATGTTTATCATGTGAAGACCTGAGAGAATGGGTTGCTTTCCCATCCCCCAAAAGCATTAGCGATATCAGGAATGTCAAATAGGGATTTTTTTTTTTGAGGTCTTCTTGAAGGTCTGAAAACACATATGCTGTGTCTCACTTAAAAGCATCAAGACTGACTATTTAGCGAAGGCATCCTTTCTTCAAATCATTCATTGGTGGTATGTGGTAGGCAGATTGCCTAACAATCCCTTCCTGTATCATCTCCTCCACATTCATGATATCATAGCTTTAGCAGTTCTTAAGCTACCATGGACTTTTGCAAAAACAAAAACAAACAAAAGCCCAGGAAACTTTTTTTTTTTTTTAAAGAAATACAACTTAAGTCCTTTTGTCATACCATTAAGCAACAAAGACCACAAGTGCAGTTTACTATGCCCTTCATAAGTCGACCTCAACAGGGAAAAACATGATGAACAGGGCTTTCTATTAACTAGGAAAATATATCTGTATTCAGTCCTACAGAAATAACATATACAAAAATATTTTAAAAAGGAAGATGAAAATTGGACTTGTGCTCTCTTTTTACTGTTTTATCATGTTTAATTAAGATTTTTCTTTTTAAAGAATTTGTTCTGCTCATTCACTAAGTTAGGAATTCAGGTCTTCACTGACCTAGAAAAATATTCTCCCATTTTCAAAATAATTCCTACTTAGCTGATATCAGTGGAACTAAAGGAAACGCTACTAGTTTTAATGTCAGCAGACTTACACACCATCTAAGCCCCTAATCTATACTTCTTGCACTTTTCTGCAGGAGATACGCAAGGTAAGTAACAAATGCGTATTTCCTGATGACTTACTATGTTCTCCCTACAAAACACACTAAGTTGACTGGAAATGCCTTCCAGCTTACCAAGACTCCAGTTCCGGAACTGGAGTTGCTAGGGTGAATTCCAGACTGACTGAGCATGTCTACATAGACCACTCAATCAAACCTGGAAGATCGTGCTGATGGCAGTGATTTTGCCACCATCATTATAGACTTAGTCTAACTCTACTTGCAACAAGCATAAACAATAAGATATTTGAAACAAAGATGGCAGCTGTTAGCTTGTCTGCGGAAGGATAAACGAGTTACACTGTATACCGGTAAAGCTAAACTGGTTTCAGTAACAACCAGAAACTTGAAAAAAAAAGTCTGTAGTGTAGACAGAACCAGTGATGACAACAAAACTACTGAAATGACCACATCGCAAGAAATAAGATGACAGTTGAGCAACTGAAAAGTGAAAGGAATTTTAATTACATAACTTATTGAATAAAGAAAGATACAAAACATCATCCCTTCAGTCCAGCTGAAGCATCTCATAAAAATAAGAAGTCCTAGGCAAAACCAGGGAAACACAAAAAGTACAAGCTCAATTATTTTTTGCAGGCCATCGTTACGTATCTTTTTGGGAAGTCATTTAGCAGTGACTTTACTATATTATAAATGAAACATGCAGTACTAATGGGCCTCATTTTTTGGAATTCACTGAATTCTCCATCTCCCCCTTTTCTTTACCCCCAGTACAGAGTGGTTTGCTTGCAGCTTCAGGTGAATATTTTCTCAACATTTAAGGAAAGTTTATTCATTTTTTAAAAAATCTGTGTTTTTTAGGTATTCTCCATCATTAAAGAAGCTACTTAGCTATAATAAAATCTAGCTATATAGATTAGATGGAGCATACAATATAATATATTCTTGCCTTGCACTTTTTGAACTACTATTTTCAGTAAGGAAAACTTAAAGCACATCAGTGTAGTACACAATCAGCTATGGCCTTGTTTATTGTAAAAAAAAGTCACATCTGTGAAGTATGGCAAATCCTATCGATTGCAGATATCGTATTGTAAATTTCTAAAATATATACGAAGCAGGAAGACTGCCAAACAGCAAGTGGAACCTCTGGATGGTGAAAGCAAAAGGAACACTCAAGAAAGACAAGGCCATTGCAAAAAAGCTAAATGAATTCTTTGCACCATTCCTGACTGCAGAGGATATAATGGACAGTCCCACATTTGAGCCATTCTTTTTAGGAGACAAATCTAAGGTTAACAGAGAATGTTTTGAAACAAATTGGTAATTTAACCAGTAATAACGTAACAGAGCCAGATGGAAATTTACCAGATCATATCAAACTATAGAATGACTACCTATGTAACCTATAGTCTAAAATCAGACTGCCAGATATTAGAAGACAGCTAATATAACACCAATTTTTAGAAAAAAGCTCCAGAAGGGATCCTAGCAAGCACAGATCAGTAAGCCTAGCTTCACTGCTAGGTTAATTTGTTGAAACTTCAGTAATAGACAGATTGGTCAAACACACAGCTCAACATGATATGTTGGAACAGTCAACACAGCTTTTGGGAAATCATGCCTCACCAATCTATTATAATTCCCTCAGGGGATCAACAAACAGATGCACATGGGTGATCCAACTGATCCGAAGTGTATTGGACTTTCAGAACGTCTTTGATGCAGTCCAACACCAAAGGTTCTTAAGCAAAGTAAGCAATCATGGCATGAGGGGAAAGTCCTCTCATGGATCAGCAAATGGCTAAAAAATAGGAAACAAAACACAGGACTAAATGATCAATTTTCATATTGGAGAGAGATAAATAGAGGGATTTTCCAAGAACCTGTACAGGGATCTTTATCATTCAACATATTCATAAATGTTCTGGAAAGGGGGTAAACAATGAAGTAGTAAAGTCTGCAGACAATTAAATTACTCAATATAGCTAAGTACAACATCTGACAGTGAAGATGTATAAAAAGGTCTCAAAACTGGATAAGTGGGCAAGAAAATGGAAGATGAAATTCAGTGCTGATGATTACAAAAATAATGCACACTGTAAATTAGCTCTTATTAGAGAGAGAGATTTTGGAGTTGTCTTGGACAATTCTCTGAAAATATTTTTTCAGTGTGCAGCAGCAGTCAAAAAAGCTAACAAAACATAAGAAAGGGACAAATAATAAAACAGAAAATATCACAAGATAAGTCTATGGTACACCGACACCTTGGGTATTGTTTGCAGTACTGGCCTCCGCATCTCAAAAAAGATACATTACAATTGGAAAAGGTACAGAAATAGGCAACAAAAATTTATAAGGTTATGAAACAACTTCCATATGAGGGAAGATAAGACTTAGACTGATCATCTTAGAAAAGAGGCAAATGGAGGGGATATGATATGGGTCTACAAAATCATGAATGGTATAAAAATGTGAACAATGGAGCGTTATATACCCTTTCACATAAGACAAACATCAGGGGTCAGAGGGAAGTCTTTCTTCCCACAACTCTCAGTCAACCTGAAGAACTCATTGCCAGAGGACATTATGAAGGCCAAAAGAATAACTGAGTTTAAACAAGAATTTGGTAAATTCGTGAAGTTTAATCCCTATTAACCAAGATGCTCAGTGACATAACCCCATGCTCTGGGTGTTCCTAAATCTCCAACTACTAGAATCTGGGACTGGATAACTGCAGATGGATCATTTGATTATTGTCCAGTTCTGTTCATTCCTTATGAAGCATCTACAGGGCTGGCCCAAGGTTTTTTTGGTGCCTTAGGCGCCTGTGATTTTGCCTCCCACCCCGGTGTAGGCAGGACTAGGTGATAGGTTGCCTGGTGCGGTGCAGCTGCACGCAGGGGGTGGTGTGGCAAGCCACTTTGGGTGAGCGGTGGGCTAGGTTGGCTGAGCCTCAAGCTGGCAGAGGGGCTCCTGCCCCTCCCCACCTCCCAAAACCTATCTCCAGCTCCCCTTCCAACACTTATCTTTTCTTCAGTGCGGAGCGTAACTAGCCGATAAAGCTTCTTCCCTTGCTGCATGCTGGGCTACGTGCTTGAGTGCTGCAAGGCGGTGCCCCCTAGTGTTTGGCACTCTAGGCAACCAGTTAGGTCACCTCTATGGTAGGACCAGCCCTGTCTGACACTGGTCAATGTCAGAGGACAGGATTCTGGGCTAGCTGGACAATAAGTCTGACCTAGTATATTCATTCTTATGTGTAAGTCTACTGTACTGCACAACGTTATGATTGGAAAAAAGTTGTAACCAATCATGGAACATTACATTATTATATTTAGTCCATTAATATAATGCTATTCTTAGAACAGACAGTCATCTGTGATGGTTTAACACTATCAATGTCACATCCGATATGCATGAGAACACATTTAGTCAAACCATTATATTTTAAATAATGAATTAATCATTCACTTTGCTTTCAATTCTCTTTGAACAAAAGTGTTGTGTGTAACAACTTTAGTTTCAATTAATACAAACTTTTAAACAATTAGAATAATTGTACAGAAATAAGCATTTCCTACTGCATCTTATTTCTAGAAAGGCTTTATTTAATATGTGAATTAATAAAATAAAACTGTCTCTAAATGCTTTCTTTAAGGACATTTGAGAATTATGTCATTGTTAAGAAGGTTTGAGGAGGATCATATCAATGTGTTAGGGGCATTATTTTAAGCTGATCAAGTGTGAACCCAGAAGGACCTTAAGGCAAGGTTTTAGATACTGAATATCTGTTTTATTGAAACATTTTCATTTTGGCATGTAAAGACATTAACTACTAGAATACCTTTTTCCTTGATGATGAATTATTAACTCATTACATTTGGGATAAAGCAAACCTACAGGTCACTATTGTTTCAGTGCTTCTGTTCTTTCAAAACAACTTACTATTTCATAGTATGCAAAAAATTAGATGTATGGCAAGAGAAATCAGATGTACAATGGACTCATCGACTCTAAGGTCAGGAAGTATCAATATGATCATCTAGTCTGACCTCCTGTACAATGCAGGCCACAGAACCTCATCTACCCACTCCTGTAATAAACCTCTAACCTATAGCTGAGTTATTGAAGCCCTCAAAAATCATGGTTTAAAGACTTTTAAGGTACAGAGAATCAATCAGCAAGTGAACCATGCCCCACGCTACAGAGGAAGGCAACTCTCCCTTCCCTCCAGAGCATTTGTCAATCTGCTATGGGGGAAAATTCCTTCCTGATCCCAAATATACACCATAAAAAATATACTGCTGAATAATTAAGGTACATTTTAAATACATGGAATTGAGTAGAAGCTCAAATAGCAAGATTACTGCCAACAAAATAGAACATGTGGAGATATTTTGGTACAACCACCGAATACAAGATAGTATGTTTGCCTCACTAGCACTATTTAACATGTTTATAAGCTTAACTATCTTTTCTTTTTGGTTGTATATTTACTAGATTAGACATTATAGACTAAAAGCTTACCTGGATTTATTGCACCATTTTTATTTTCAAAATATGATAAAATCTGCCACTCCTATTACAGCTGTAGACCATCCCATCTAGATCTTCATAGTGCTCTTTTATGAAATTTTGGGGAGGCTTGTGACAGGCATTTGGTTAACTACTTGAGTGGCAAATATAAAGCTACTTTTTATGTAAGTTTACCATTCGTGTTTCAGAGGAGTAAATATTGTTAGTGATTTTTCCAGTGGACAAGGCTTAGCTTTTTTTCCCCAAACTATGATTTTTTACATACAAAAACATGGTAATTAATTGACTGCCTACTTAACAAGGAAAAATGAGGTAAGCATGCTTGTATTGATGCATATGGACTCTTTACTTTATAGCATTTCCTTGTGTTTATCTACTATACCCTTGCAAGTAAGCATTTTAAGGGCTAAGAGTTGAACTCTGATTAACAATTAAATAACTATTATATGCATATATAGTTACCCATACATACTGGTAAAGTTTATATAATTATGACAGAAACATCAGCTTTGCAAAGACCTTTCCATTTATTATGCTTCTGTTGCAAAATCAAAGTTTAAGATATATATACAAACCAGTGCAAAACCACCCATATTATTTGATTGGAGAAAAACATTCAATCCCTGAAGGCCTATGTTGGGCACTTGAAAAGAAAAAAGAAAGGTGGTTGGCTTATTGTACATGTGCAAAACCCAGCAAGACTGTGAAATAGAAGTATACAACAAGTACTGCTAATTTTTCAAGTTAATATTTGTTCTTTTCACCTTTGTAAAAAGTATAGATTAATTACAGAAATTACTCAATTATATTTAAAATGGCTATTTCAAGTTAATGCTACAGCAAGTATCAGTGCCTTGTATGTTCTGAGAATCCAAGTATTAATTGCAGAAATTAAGAATAAAACTCCTGTTCTCTAGATTTCTCAGACCAAAAAGGAAACATGTTTTATATATAAAGTCCAATTAAACTCTTAAATGCAGACACTAACAGATAAGGCAAACTGTACAGCACAGCTGGAAGATACTGGAATTACATACTGGAAGAAACTTATTGCATTGTGGTAAATATTATCATATGCTTGACACAATAAAGAGGAGCATCAGTTGTGGCAGAAACATTAACATCCCAGAATACAAATAGGCTAAAAATAAAATATTTTAAGGAATCAAATGTATACCACAAAGGGGTCTTTAAGTTCTCATGCTGTTCTCCTATGCTCTTTTCTCCACTTTTTTTCTGCCTCCTGTCACACTGTTGATTCCCAGTAAAGTCAATAGTAAGTAGCATGTCTTCTCAAGGACCAAGGAGGCAGTGGGAAAGAGGAGGAAGTGCTATTAATAGAAGTAATGATTGGATGCAAAGGGGACCAAAGGCATAATAAAGGTCTGGCAGGGAATCAGGTGGAGTCATGACTCCTTTAGCCATCTGCAGTTGCTGAATTTCCAGTATGGCAGCAGCAACAATGTTTAAACACTTATAAATTCTATATTCTAATGAGAATAATGATAGAAAATTTGCAGACACATAGCACTTTTCAGGTGCTCCCCCCCCCAAACTCTTTGCAAAAGAAATAAGTAACAGCGGCCCATTTTATGCAGGAGGTAACCTAGGCACAGAGAGGTTAAGTTACTTGTCACAGTCAAAGAATCTGGGCTACAATCACTCTTGATGTCTAATCCATGTCAAGTACACCAGATGATATTTCTCCAATACATGACAAGCACCACCAGATCAAGCTGAATCTTGGATAGCATGTTTGAAATCCAACCAATACATATTAGCTAGGTTCCCATTTACGCTCATTTGTTTGAACCAGAATGAAGGTCTTGGCTAAAGAGAAATACAAAAACCTTTCTTCTGCCAACTACGACTAACGATATAATCTGTAAGAAGGGGCCAATCCGCAGAACAGAAGTGAGTGATCTAGAGTGAATTACACTTTGTTTTGGGGTAAGAGGCAAACAAAAGCCTATTGGATGTCATTACAGATTGCAGCATTTACAGGTGTAGTAGTTTCTATAAAATAATCTAGTGTCAAATACAAATTATAGTTCTAAAATGTACGTGTATATATATTAGGAGAAAATTAGATAATATTTTTACACACATATAAACATCTGGCTAATATGCCTCACATAAATTTCAAACAACTTTCCTTATTTAGAACAGATCTTTAAATAACAGAATTATATACAATCGCACATAGAATATTTTCTTTAAAATTAACAAACTATTCACAAATGCAGAAATGCAGATATATCTAGGACAACCAAAAAGTATATTCAGAATAAATTAATGTCATACGATTGTGGTTATATTGTTCAAAAATTCCAATTCTCCCCTTTGAAATGAAATTGAGACCATTGTACCTTAGGATGAATTATTTAGCAAACCACGAATTCTCTCTTTCTTTGCAGAGAAGTCTTCATATGAACTTAGTTATACAAGAGAAAGAAACATGAATGACAGGCACCACACACTACTAGGTTCCACTGGATTAGAATAAGATTTCTACTATTTTATCATCTGAACACTAGTAACCTTAGTGTCCTTGCAAGTTTTACACCTTGAGTTAGCAGCAATAGGTTTAATAGGTTCAGTAGTAACTTTGTTCTGGTGTTGGATTAGATCAGTTTTTATTTATAGTAAGCCAAGGCATTTAGTAGTCGGTTTGCAATATTAATCCAATCCTGCATGTGAGAACTAATAAATACACTTGGAAACAAAGATAAATGAGACATAAACCTTCAGTTTAAATGTTTTCTGTCTACACGCAGGAAAAAATCCACAAGAAAACAGTGAAACTAAGGATAAACAAGTACCATATCAGAGAACAAAGGCGTAGTGCATAGGTGACTACAGGAAATAGGTAAACTGTTGAAAGGTAAAGAAAAAAAACCCAACAAACTGTGGAACATCTCAATAAAACCTGCAAAGCAGCATAAGTCTGCATGTCATGTTTGACTTGTCAAAATAGTGTGACTGGCATATTTGCAATTAGGCTGATGGGAGTTGATTCTTAATTGCCCCAGCTCTTAAAATGGACCGGCTTTGATTTAGTTCTTGACATTTTACTTACGCAGAATGTTTGACAAATCTTTATGGACCAAATAACATGCCCAATTCAACTTTATGTATTAATACTTTGAGACCATCTTGCAAGATATTGAACTTTCAACTCCCATAGACTTCAATAGGATATGAAGACACAACACCTTTTTAACTGAGAGTCTTTCCTAATGATAATACTGATTGTTTCCTTTGATTTTTAGAATGGCAAACACCGTGGTTAGAGAAAAGTTTGAGAAGAAAACTTGGTTTTAAGGCAGTAGAAGATACAGATTACTTATTAAGGTTTCCTTGATTATTTGTTTTCGGTATGTATATAATATAATGCATAATATACACAGCTCCTCTCATATAAATATCTACACGTCTTCTTTATACTGTACATGATTTAATAATCTTCTACAAAAATTTAAAGTGCCACAGCTCCAACCTTCTCATCTGACTTCTCATGGGCATTTGATGAATCCTCTGGTTGCTTACGGAAATGAGACCCTTTCTTTACGACAAATGGTGTTTGTAGGAAGAAGAAATTAATCTTTTCACAGCCATGCTAACTGGAATCCCGTGGTTGAACTAAACGTTCTTCGTAAACACGAAGAATAGCTTCACACACAAACTTGTACTGACTCTGTAACACAAGAAAGAATGAGTAAAAATATAATGGTCAGTCACATCTGTTATAAGCTTCTCATTATATTCAGTTCTGACTACTACTAAATGCTATAAACTACCTTCAGGTACTGCCACCTCTGATGCTAAAATACATGCAAGCAAAGAGAACAAGCACAAAGATAGAGAAAAAAAATACAAGTATTATGGCCCTATTCACTGGAGATATGTGCAGTATCTACAGCCCAATAAGTGCCAAATGCTGTAGGGCACACATTTTGACCTCAGATGCAAGCATGAGGCACCCCGTAACTTTAATGGGTACAATATACAAACATCCAAGAGGCAAGATTTAGCCAAAAGGAAAAGATAAATTTATTCATCTGATTACTTAGTCCAAATGGCTATTTAAATGGAATCTAATTTGTTTAAATTACCTTCTTTCATATATTTTATCTATGTTGTAATTTATACTGATGTTAATTGATCATTTAAAATTTTAAATGATTGTAATTTTATCCACCCCTTCAGCATAGAACACTTCGAGTCCTCAAAGCATGCAAACTACAGAAGGGAAAAGCATTAAACAGTTTCTTAATTTAATGAACGGAAATTAGCAATGAATTTGATGTCCTTCATTTAAAATGCTAAACAAAAGGTTTTATCTTCTGAACTATGTCACACTCTTGAACAAGTTGAAACTGATTTAGTTCAGTTTTGTACATACTTTCTCTTTCTAGGACAGAAAAGGGGAACGGGAACGGACTTTTAAGAGAGAGAGCTCTGAACCATGACACCCACTCACATTTTTTTCTTTACCCCCTAACATTTTAAACTCATTTATAATCAGAGAACTTAGGAACTAGAAGTTACACCATTTTCTATTTCTTCCAAAACTTTGTCCTCCATACAATATTCATTTAAAATATTCAAGTTCCTTTCTGATCAGGGAGTAATAATAATGTCCTGGTGCTGACAGTCAGAGCTATGCAAGTTTCCAAGCGTATTTAACCTGAAGCAGATATTCAGGGATAACATAAATGCCTGAGAATATGGGATTACAACAGAAATTCATGAGAACTTTATAACAGCACTAGGAAGTGAGACCAATTTACATTTTTTTTTTTTTTTGCTTTCTCAGAAGGGGTATTCAGGTATCCAAAACATGAACTCTCCCCTACAGCTCAAGTGTGATCTGCACAGAGAATTTTAAGACCCAGAAGTGTGAATATGTATTTTCATTAACTCCTTCATTTTGAGCCACTTTTCCTGTCTTTTTTAGTCTCTTTACCAACATTCCCAAATTGATTACAGTGGAGTGCTTGGCATTAGCTCATATTAATCCCACCCAAAAAGACACTTCAAGGTTTAACATTGCTCCCCAGCCCCATCCAGCCTGAGCGCAGAATGTCCTAAACTTGCATTTCAGTCTCAGTTTTCAATACATTCACATTTCATGTTACCCTATGCTTTACAAAGCAGGCTGAAAAATAAAGGCAATCTTGGGATGCAGGCTAAATTTTTGCTGCTCAATTTTCATGTTTTTTCCTCTCAACTCACTAGAAAACTACTCCCAGCTGAAATATCTGTTTGTTCTTATGACTGCATTGTGTGTTCTTCTGTTTGTATTTGTTAATTACTCTGATTTTTTCTTCACTGTTAATCATTGGCAAATTTCATCACTCCCTGCATAAGTCAACTATAATATTTAACTCCTTGATTTATTAGTTCTGTTAACTCCATTGTGCAAACAATGTTTAGATACAAGATTGGATATTTCATCATTGCTTTCTCTGATGTAGACAATGACTACTTGTTTACATTACCTTTCTAATTGCCACACTGCTTGCGTTCTTATTGCTCATACAACCGCATTCTCATGCTCTCCTATGAAACACTCCCAAAGCTGGCTGTTATTTTGTTTTTTGAACAAAAACTGTGAAACTAGACAGAGCAGTCACTGTCATACCTGATTTTAAGACTTCTTCCTCTATCTTTAATGTTTTGCTACCCCCTCAATATTCATCATCATGCACCCTCCAGTTTTCAATAGTTTGAGTCAGCATAGCAACAATTTCTTCTTCAGGGATCACAGTAGGACTAGAAGAAATCTAAAAGGTCTTTCATCCAGCTAACACTTTCACATTATAAAACAGCCTAGCAACTCTACTTGCTAAATTTCTCCCTAAAGTTTTTAAGGCAGGGGTCTCAAACTCGTGGCCCCTAAAGTTATTTTCTGTGGCCCGCAATGACACTATCAATATTTGTAATATTGTATGAAATGTTTCAGTGCTGTGGCCCTTGGGCCAATGGACTAGTCCTCATGTGGCCCTCGTGGTGATTTGAGTTTGAGATCCCTGTCTCTAGGCAATCAATTAAATAATCATTATCCCAAGAAAGTCTTTTCCCCTGACTGATGTATCTCATTGTGGTTTACATGTCTGGATGTGCTGGAATGTGAAGATAGGGCAGGGACCACCTACAAAACTTTCACTGCAAACCTCGAGGCTCCAAGTAACTTAGGCACCTATAAGGCTTAGCAGCAACTAAGGGGGCTTTTGCAATTCACAATAGATCCTGATTATGGGGTGTAGGCACCTGAGATGGCCGTTACATATCTAGCCCCAGATGTTTTGCGTTGGGGCTAGACAATGGAGGATTCAAGGCTGAAAAGCCAGTCTGGAAAACCTGATTTTCTGACTTTGGGGTTATAGTGTTTGAAATGTTTTGTGCATGCCCTCTTTACCTCAGAAAAGGACAAATAAAACCTTTATTTAATCCTCAAGCAAGATAAGCCACCTGTGAGTCTCTTTCTTTTACACCGCCACTTAAAATTAACAAACCAAATCATTTTGGCTTTTTATCTCTTTGTGCTTCAGCTCCCTATGTTTCCAATGGGATTAATGCCACCACCTAATCTCACAAGGGTGTTATGAAAATAAATGCATTAATGCTTCTGAAACACTTAGATGACTGCCATAGGAATGCACACAAGGAAACTGACAATTCAGTGTTCAGAGCAGGGTTTGAGGTGGTGTGCTGTTAGTAAGGCTTGGGACCACGAGAAGGATAAAAATAATTGATTACTGCATGAAGCAGGTAGCCTGTGGAAGAAAAATAGCATGTGACCATGCAATTAAAGGCTATCATAATGAATATGCACAAAGAAGCCAAATTAAGGTTACACAGGCAAATTTAATTCTGGCATTTCCTAATTTTTGCAGGCTTGCTTGTTCAATCAACATTTTTTTAAAACTTTTTTTTTTTTGATTCAATAGAATAATTAGTGTAGTGAATCACACAGCCTGCTTTTAAGGTCATTAACTCATTAAGCAGAGCTTACGCCTCTTCACCAGTTAGCTTCCTCTATTCTTCGCTTGAATGAGAAATGTAAGGCATTTTTTATGTTGTGCCTTTTGAAGTTCCAAGACATACAAAGTGCCAAATTCAACTTAAACCCACAAAGGTGACAACTCCTTTACTCCCATTTAGCCTAAGACTCTTTATGCCTTGGAAATAAGAACATTGTTCTCATTCTACCTGACACCCAGATCTTGTCACCAGTAATCAATCTACTCCCTTGCTCAACAAAGGCCTATGCTCCTTCACACCTAAGTTTTCAGTAACAACTTATTTATTTTTGAAGCTCATTCAAAACTAATCCCTGGTTTTCAAAACCGCCCATAGACTAGATCCTTTTACCTATGTGCTGTTCACTGCTTACTCTGTCTTCTCAACTTATGCTTGCTTCTGATTCCTGCCCTTGATTCTTCAAAACTTGAGTAGGTGGCTACATGCTTAACCTGTGTTACCCCATCTGAATCCTCACAATTCTGACTTCCCCACGCATCTGCAAACAGTCACTTTTGCCTTTTAAATCACATCTGAAAATCTTCCTGAAAAGTTCTCTGTAAAATTTTCTGGGAAGGATGAAATTTACAAACTAAATTCCATTGTAAATGTTTGTATACAATCTTATACAAGTTATGTACACAAATCTGACTGAAAGTTCATCCTAGTTAGGACTTGTGAGTTACAAAAATGGATGTGCCTTTAAAGAGCAAAATAGGAAATAAGTTTAAACATTTAAAAATAGCATACACAGCTGCCAAGCAGGCCTCTTTTCTGATAACGTTCATTTGTTTTCAGCAAACGCAATTTAAAAATAATTGAAAATCATGTAAACAAGTAAATCAACTTTATCTGAAGAACCCATGTTTCTCCATGTTAATAATTAGGCATACAGCATGCACAATGCATAAGAGACTTCCTTTCCTTAACTTACTGATGTTTGCACCATCATAGCTCGCTGGTCTCGCATTTTTCGTACAATATCCAGTGGATAAACAGGTTGGTTTCTTTCAATTAAGCACATAGCTGTTTCCATAGTGACCAATACACCAGTGCGACCTATTCCAGCACTACAAAATGCAACAGAGAGCCCCCCATTAAATTAACAAGGTTTTGCCTTGCTTTGTATACATATCACAGACTTAACATTAAACATTAAAGTTGCTTACTACATTAAACAAAAGTTATCAGTGTCAGATGGTCATATAAGCAGGCAATTTAACTAGGAAGTTTATTATGAAGGATGGGAGAGGAAAAACACAGCCCCTTGGATACAAAACCATAACTTTTCTCTCTCTTGAGGAGTTCTCAATGAGGAATAGTCTTACAGACTTAAGATTTGACCTAAATTTCAAGGAATCTGCTGTTCTTCAAGGTATGTACTACTGAATAATGTATAAAATGACACTTCCTTTCTATAGGACAGATGGAATTCTAAATCTCTAGGACTGTATTAAAGAAAACAGAACTTTTAATGTAAAGTACCTGCAATGAACAAGGACCGGCTCATTCTCCACTCTCTTTGGCCTCATACAGGTCACAAACTCCAAGAAGTCCCTGGAGTCATCAGGAACACCATGATCAGGCCATGCAACATATTGGAGATGGGTGATGATGTGCTCCTCCTTTGTCTGAAATGTAATGACAGAATCACCATATCTCACTCAGTGTCATAGTAGCTTTTCTGAAGGTCATTGGATAAATACACTTTGTTTCATAATAAATTTAAATTTAGAAAACTTAAGGCTCCATAGTCTGCACGATTTTCTAAGAGGATGTTTTCTTATTAGAAAACAATAAAATAAGTGATTCTTAGAGAACACCACCACTTAAAAATGTAGGTGTTTAATAGAAGCAGCTTGCATTTAATGTCCAATAGCTCCTTTCACCCCCAAAAGATTTCAAAATGTTTTAGCAATTAGACTTTCAGAACTCTAATTCCAACAAAAAAGTGCAGCCATTTCTGAAGCAGTAAAGTAACAGTTATGCACAGCAATATGAAATAATAGTTTAGATCAGAAAGAAGGAAATATGTGCTGAATTACAGAATAAATTTCAAGGCAGAATGTAATCACTAGATTTAAAATTTGGCCTGGACTTTCCTCTTGCAAAAAAGTGCCATAGGATCTTTAAAGAGTCAGTGGTATAGACCTTGTTTTACATTTAATCCAAAAGGAGGTACCTGCAGCAGCATCTCTTAATACCACACTAAGACACTGGCTTACTACTGACTCTGATGAAACAGTATCACCCGCAAAATTGCCATCACCACTACCTGCAGCACTCTAGGTCTTCCTGCAAATACTGACCCAATGCAAACCTCCTTTACTGGTGACATTTAATGTGATGACAGTACACTGCAATATGACTGCTGATCAGATCTAAATTTGTTTCCCCTTCATATTTATACATCTCAAACACTTACAAAAAAGGAGAAATGCAATATACTGTGGATTCGGTCAAAACATAAGCTTACTTGTACACATTTGCTGACTATGATTCATGTTAGGAGAGGTCATGTACAGTATCTACTGATTTGTTAAAGAAATTAGGAATTAATTTATACCACCTATGGAAGAACTTCATTCCTTATGATGAAAATGTAATTAGTTGAGGGATGCAATTGTACAAAAGGCTCTTTTTCATTTAATTATACGTAATGGATGCCATGTACCAGAAACTACTTCAGTTTCTTAACTTCTAGTTGATTCTCATCATGCAAAAGCAACTTCTCTTAACACAATCATGTTCACATGTAAATATATTCCAGTGACAAATTCATTCTGCTTTATTTGCAACCAAACAGCTGTCAACATGTACCCGGGTCATGATTTGAAACATGGCTTTTGGTCTATATGACCTGCAACTTTTTAAACTAGACTCCATTGTTTAGACTGGAAAAAATGAGGGGTGATATTCTTGCAAGCTATTGTCTGATCATGCCAAAATGAAATTCCATTCACAGGAGACTCTGAAAAGTCTTTGTAATACAGTCAATCCTTTCCCCACATTTTTAGCAACAGAGAAATAGTTAACTGTGCTGACATTTAAATGTTCAATTAAGCTTCACATTAACACTCACACTAGATGAATGCTGCTCTCAGACATTCACATTGCTTTCACAGTCAGGGTATCACTTCCTCAGTTCATACCTCAGGTCACATTTTAAGTTTGCCACATTTGGGATTGGGGGAGGTTCTACACAATTATCTTTTCATGGTATCAAACATTATGAGCTGAAATTTTAAAAGGCTGCGTGACTACAATCATCTCAGTTCTCAATTTGCCTTACTCTGATGCCATGGTTAGCTCATTCCATCCCTTCTTAACGAAAGATAGTGGATACAATACCCTTTCCAGAGACCAGGTTCGTAGGATATAGCACAGAACCTCTACTGCCTAGCAAAGCGGGTCCAAGCATGACTGTGCTATACACTACTATGCAGCAGTCCTGGGAATGAGTTTCAGACAGAAGAAACGTATGTAGACACACATTCACCTCCAGGAACATGGAAAGGTATGAAATACCCTGGCATAAATCCACTCTACTTCAAGGCAAGGCCTGGATCACCATGAATCACCAAGGATGCAAGTTTCAGAATAATCTAAACTAACCCTAATGACTTAGTTAACTATAAAAAACAAGGAGTCTAGACTAACACAGCTATCCCTTTGGAAATTAGTTAACTACAATACACTGAAAACTAGTAAAGCTTGGGATCAACTCCCCAGAAATCACCAAGAGTTGAGAAAATACATCTTTATACCAACAGCTGATCTCAGGGCCTCAGAAATGAAGGAACTGTAGCAGGTGGGCAAGCGTGGTTGTTATATTCTCAGCTCTGAGTTGTTTGTTGCCACAAAGAGCAGGTTGGCTTGCCCCCAGATCACTGCCTTCTAGACAGTTGCCAAAATCCCATCACATGGACTACACAGAAGTCACCTCAAAAGAAAAACTCTATACATGTTATAATAGATCTCTTCAGCAAACTTGGGAGAGATCACTCTCAGTGTCTCAGAGAGATGAGGTAGAACAGCGATTATACGTATTATGGATAGAAAAGCTTTATTCTCATTAACTGGAGAAACTATAGTGCATTTGAATCATAGCACTCAGGTCTAATGAAACCTTGACTCATTCTAAAACAAGCCAGAGAGTCTGTGGTGTGATCTTAGGTGTTAGAAAGATTCCAGGCTGAGTCATAACTGTGAGTTCTGAAAGGACACATTACTGAGGCTCTTGCGGACCGCTACACCTAATTCAGTAGCACTTACAGCAGTTTATTGGATTTAAGTAATGGAATGTATTACGCATCACAAACTAAGACTTGAAGGTGCTAGGAGCTGCATTTTTTTAATAGCTTCCAGACATCAAGTACAATGAGCTAGCACATCATGTAAGATCTCTCTAACTTAAGAGCACAATATTAGATCCATAAACACTACTTCTGTAGTTGCAATTGTCTTCCCAATTTTCTGTTCTTTGCTCCATTCTCTTTTACAGAACACAGTCCTTTGCTAAATGGTGCAGTGTTCCTCACATGTCAATATGTTAGCTTTTTCATTATCCTCCACAAAAACAGTTTTGACTTTTTTGATATGCCTGCCTAAGATTTGGCTCAAATTAATGTTTTATCACAATAAATATTCACTTCAGAGTACCCACCTTAAAAATGACTCCTTCCTATTATTAAGGCTGAATTCTACTGTGCTTTATCCATTTTTATATCTTAAAAGTCAGAATACATTTCTTCCCTATATGCCCAGTATCATCATTTTTGGTCTCAATATCTTGTTATTCCATTTAAACTCACCCAAACAGCTTGTATTACTTCTCTGGGCTTTGGTTCCAAACGTTTATGTGGGTTCAATAAATGTCATTGGTAGTCAGAGATAACTAAATGGTGCAAACGTGTACATGAAGGAGAGAAAACAGCAAGCTACTCTCACAGAGAAGCAAATGGGGTCATGTGCCTGTGCTGCCAAAACCTTTTCAATGCAACAGGGAGGGACAGAAAGAAGACAGTAAATTCTACACTCTGAAAGGGAATTGGCATAGTGTGGTCACTTTGGGGAGACAGCCATGGAAGTCATTAGACACGTAGTTTGAAAAGCTGGAGATTTAAGATTTTTGTATTGTAACTCGCAAAACAGGAAGCCACCGTAATAGAAATGAGAATAGCATGGATGGATTGGGTGGTACTATGAGTGGTGGTTCTTTCAGACTAGTGACCTCATTCCTGTTGTCTTTTTACAACTTAAAATACAAACATCTTAAATCTTTAGCCTCTCAAACTATGTGTCTGACTACCTCCATGTATATCTCCCCAAAGTAATCACAAGACTCCAATTCCTTTCCAGATTCTACAATAAAGCAAGTTCCAAATGGGGCAACTGTGTCATTAATCTAGTTTAGCAAAACAAACAAGGAGTCTTGTGGTACTTTTAGTTAGTCTTTAAAAGTGCCCCAAGGCATCTTGTTTGTTTTACTTTAAAGCAGTGCTCATACAAACACAGACTCATGTACTATACAGTCCTGCTCAGTCAAACACTGGGCATGGCTCACCTTGCAAATCTTATTTATATAATTAAATCTCGTGATACATATACATATCAAACAGCCAAATTAAGGTTGCATAGGTAACCTTAATTCTGGCAAAACAACGAGTCCCGTGGCACTTTAAAACTAAAAAAATGTATTTATTGCATGAGCTTTTGGGGGAGAAGAATCCCACTTCATCAGATACTTTGAAGATTAATTCTGGCATTGCCTAGTGCTTGAATGCTTGATATTGCAATTTTAATATTCTGTAATGTAGTTTTAAAAATCCAATTTCTTAAGTTTTTAAAAAAGCAAATTGAAAAAACCAAATTATATCATGGGGAACTAAATTACTTTGCACACAGGTCATCACAGGGTTGAGACTTTTCAATTCACAGCACAGCTTTCTCTGCCACTTCAGCTGAGAAACTCCTGGAGTTGCCAAGTTGTTATCCTCTGTGATACGGGGACAAGCATGCAGTCAGTGCTATTTACCCAACAGGAGAGGAATGCTGAGACTTGGAAATCCAGGTTTCAATTCCAGGTTTTAGGGAGGGTTGTGCTCTACAGCTTACAGATGGAATATTGTCAACTTCCACAATTTTTTCACAAGTGGCATAATTTTGATGGGGGCTGGAGCAGTTTCTTGATGGCACAAGAAGCTCCAGCCCTCTGGTTGGATGCCCATCCCACTTACCTGCCTACTGGGGCAAAATAACAAATGAGAGCAACCACAGCGCAACCTCTCTCTTCCTTCCCCTAGCAACTTTATTCTCACAGGAGAGGAGGAGGAAGCTAAAGAGCCCAGCAACTCAGGGTAGTTCCGCTCTCTCTTTCCCCTTCTGCCCTCCTGTAAGCAATAGGGACAGGACAGCTCCTCTACTCCTCTCACCTTCCCCTTTTAAATCCTCCAGAAATCAACCTCAAAAGGTGCAGAGCAGGGTGAAGAACTGGATCTGCTCCCCCCACCCCCAAGCCTGGAAGGGGAGAAGTGATGGTGTTGCAGCTGTCCCTGTAGGCCTGGAAGAAGATTGTGAAGAACCCCAGGAAGAGTGGAGGTGAGGCTGGAGTAGGAGGCTGAACTATTGGAGCACCTGGAGGGCAGAACTTAGAAGGTGGAACTGGTGGATGATTGAGGTAATAGCGGGTAGGGACTAAGTGGTTCAACTGCTGGGCAGATGTGGGGGATATGGTTCCTGCAGTTACGGCCAAATCACTATTCCAAATGCATTTTGGTGCTGGCAAAAGTAATTGTCACAACATGCTACAAATAGGCAATGAGGCATCAAAAGTCAAAAGACGGACCAAAACTACTATACAGGCTTGAAAAACCCTTGTGACTTTTGGGGTCTGAGTCTCAGTTTTAGATTTCGTGGGGTTTGCAATTCTAGAATGCCTTCTCCTCCTATCTCCCCAGTCAGTTCCCCTTCAGCTGCTGTGTACCCTTTTTGGGCAGCACGCTTAGTTTAGTCTTTTCTTCCCCTTTCTGCTGCACACCCTTTTGCATTTGAGTCAGGGGGAGGTGAGCTGGTGTGTTCTGTAGGGTCACAATATGCTGCCATGTGTGTCAACCTTAAGAAGGTTGAGAACCACAGATTCAGGGAATTCAGCAGGTCCCTTCAAGACCAAAGCAATGCCCGTACCAATTTCAATTTCATGCTCCAACGCATGGAAGTACTGGAGATTCTCAGTGAAACAGCTGTAGGTATTTTTTGGACACAAGCAAATCAAGTCACTTTCCCCTAACCTTATTTTATAAAACAGCTGAACAGTTCTGCTAAAACATAAATCTGCCTGAGGCATACATGCAGCACAGAACATTTTAGCCTGAATAGTTAAAGTTAGCAAAGATACACACAACTGAAAACTGTTTTTGTAATGGAAAATGTTTGGCTGCCTAAACTACAGACACTGCTACCAGTGCTGCCTGTAACATCATATCAGCATCATCCCCATGGCACTTGCATGCAGTTCATACCTGAATACTATTGGTCCTTATTTTTTGTAATTTGTTCCTTTTGTTCTGTCAATTAATTCCTGTTGTTCTTACCAATTTTTATGCTTAGGTTTGAATTCTTCATAATGGTTGATTTGTTTGTTTTCATTGAAGACTTTTTTCTCCATCACTGAGGTTCATGAAAAGTGATAGCTTTTACATTATTAAAAAAAAAAAAGGCATGAAGCTTCTTCCCCCTACTTGTATTGCTGTAATGCACACAGTCATGCTAAATGGTCTGTGCAGTATGACACAAGGGATTGTCGTAATTAATCATCTTCATGTGGTCATTCAGCTCTCTCTCCTGATGGAAGCCACTTGTTATAGTAATGATATAACTATTTTCTACCGGATGAAATTGAATATATTTTTGAACATCTCAAGATTCTTTTAGTTTTGGCTGAATAAATCATTCGTGATTTATTTTAGTTAAAACAAATCAGGTGGGATAACAGAGCACGTGGGTAGCAGCTAACAACACATGGCATACTTTCTAAGGTTTTTTAAAAAGTCAGTTTCTACTGTCACTGTCTATTATGAAACACTTTTTACAGAACTTGAAAAATGCTAAGAAAAATATGCTTTAATAAGTAATGTTTATGTCCAAAATTGTGAAGAGTTCCATGTCAGTCTCGTCATGCACAATGAAATAAACAAAAGTGTAAAATTAGGCACAGAAAGAACAGCAGAAAGAAACACAATAAATTACCTGATCTCTAAACTTGCGTAGGAGAAACTATAAGACCCTGAACTGGTGATCAATGATATGTATTAAGTGATGTATCAATGAAAATACTTCACAAGAAACTGTCATAAATGAAGCTACCTTTTTCATTCTTCCATCCCTTCAATTCAACTTCTCCAGTAGCAGTAAATGGAAATTAAACAAACATTTAGTATGTAAACATAATAGGATGTAGTTAATCAGTAAGTCCAGAACCTAATTTTCCTTCGTGGGGTAGGTTTAGAACAGTTTTATGTATTTAGTGCTTTATATTTTTCTTGAAGGCTACATATCAGTCTTGGTCCTAAAAACAAAGAGGCAAGATACGAGTCCATGCTTTGCTATAATACTTAGGTTAGGAAAGGACACAACAAATATAGTTTTTATACGGCAGCCATCTGCTCCAAGTACAGCTATAGAATTAGTTCTAGAATAGAAAACCCTAAGAAGTCTCTGATTGCTGCTCTTGAGCACAAGAGGAACATGCACAAAAAGAAGGGCAATGTTTCATAGATCCACCTATGAGCTGGTTTTTCCTAAAAATAAGCATGGGGCAACAACAGCAGGACAACAAACAAGGAGTTCTTTTGCACTTTTAAAGACTGACAAATTTATTTTTCACATAAGCTGTGGTGGGTGAAGTCCCAATCTGTCAGATACTAGAAAATGGAAAAACCTTGAAGTATGTTAGGGAAGTTAAATCCTGTGATTCCATTTCACTGCATCAGGTCAGATTACTTCAGGAAATCAAACAAGTTGTATAGATTCAAACACAACATATCAGAAAGTGGTAAGTTTGAGAGAGGTGAGAATGACTAATGAAAAACAAAGGAGGAGTCCTCTGGTGCATCCAACATCAACAGAAGGGGTTTTTCTGTCCATGTGTGTAACGCACCTTTACAAGAGAGGTCAATGAAAGAATCTTTCCATCAACCTCGCTAGAACTATTGTAGAGGTTAAGGTCACTCTACTGTGTCACACAGGACACGAAATTTTTCATAAATCTGATTCATGTAGCTAGGTCAGCCTAAGTTTTAGATTGAGACCACATTTATGTCTTATAGGAATGCCTTCCTATCCGGAATCATGCCTCTTCTGACATCTTTAAACTATTACACATCTTAATAATTAAATTTCCAGAGGGGTAGCAGTGTTAGTCTCTGTACAGCAAAAACAATGAGAGTCCTGTGGCACCTTACAGACTAACATGTTTAAGGTATAAGCTTTCGTGGGCACCAACCGACTTTGTCAAAGTGGGTTGGAGCACATGAAAGCTTATGCCTGAAGACATCTGTTAGTCTATAAGGTGCCACAGGACACACACTCTCTCTCTCTCTTTTTTTTTAAATAATTAAAGTGTATTGGTCTTCAAGTTCTTGATCCTCAAAAAGACAGAGGCAATGATACTCATGCTAGTTCTTGCAGTACTAAAATGCCTCATTTGCTTTCACACAAGACCACTTATAGTCTTCAAAGATTACAACAACAAAATCTGGAGCACACAATACACACCAAAACTTTGCAAAATCGACTTCTAATAATAAAAGAACCTTTTTACTAAACTCTTCATAGAATGCATTTAGCAACATTGAAATAAACCCCACACATTGCAAAAGAGTTCTTTGTAATAGCTAGTGTTCTGCAAATTGTTTTATGAATATTATTTTGGCTAATTTCATAAAAGTCATTATTTTAAATCGCAAATCCCTACTGCCTCTGAACTTTTAAAAGTCAGGTCACTTCATCTGGATGTGTATCCTTGTCTTCACTAGGTAAAAAGGTGTTAGTTAACAGGCTAACTAGCCCATGTTATCATACCCGTTGAAGGCAAGGCAGTTGTAGTTTTAAACCATGTTGCCTGGTCATGGTAAATCCTGGGTGGAGCCAGCTTATATGATTTACAATTGCAAAACACAAGCAAGAGACCACACTATTTTACCTCTCTCATCTGTTCTGAGCAACCTATAAGAACTGGTTATAACTAGGGGTTAAAGTAGGAGGGAATGCACTGGAATGCAGTTCCAGGGCCCCCTATTTTTAGGCAGGCAACTTTCAGGGCCCCTTAAAAATAGAGGAATGGACTGAAATGCAGAGTTCTGGTGCCACTAAAAATAGCACGAGCAGCTGGAATGCAGAGTTCCAGTGACTCCACCTGAAGCCAGCCAGCAGAGAGTTGCAGCAGGCTGGCAGTTTGCAAAATCTCCCTTCCCTCCCAGCGCAGGATGGGAGCAGCTTGTGGCGGGAAGCAGCTTCTAGCCAGTCAGCCAACGTGCAAACAGCCAAGGTAAGGCCTCGGCTGGCCCCAGGGGAGCCCCACGGTGGGGCTGGGGGAAGCGGGGTGCTGGTTTCTGTGATAGGGGGAGCACAGAGCTGCTGGGGAACAGGGAATGCTGCTGGGTGTTGTGTGGGGTAGGGTGTGTGTATGTACCTGATTGTCTGTTAGTGTAGCTGGAGATGTGTACCTCTGTGTATGTGTGTGTATAGAAGGGCTGGGTGGGCTGGGTGTAGGTTTCACTGGCAGTGGGTGGGGTGAGTGTGTAGCTGGGGGCTGGGTGGAGTAGAGTGATAATCTATGCATATGGTACTCAGAAGTGTTTGCAAATGCCTACCTCGGCTGGGGGGCAGTAGCTGGAGTGGGGGGCAGGCATTTTTGGGCTTGAACCTGTATGAGGGTGGGCTCAGACCTGTGTGAGGGAGGCCCAGAAATTTAGGATTCCAGGGACCCCAAAATTATGCTGGAACCCCTGGTTATAACCTATAAGAATTATTTGTCTTCACCAGGAATAAAGGTGTGTTAACTCATGTTAGCTAGCATAGAATCAAAGAATCTGGAAGGGACCATGAAAGGTTATTGAGTCCAGTCTCCTGCACTCGTGGTAGGACCAAGTACCATCTTAAACCATCCCTGACAGTTGTCTGTCTAACCTTTTCTTAAACACTTTGAATGATGAAGATTCCACAACCTACCCCTAGACAACTTAGTCCAGTGGTTAATCACCCTGTTAGGAATTTTTTCCTAATTTCCAACCTAAACCTCCCTTGATGCAATTTAAGTCCATTGCTTCTTGTTCTAGTATCAGCAGTTAAGGAGAACAGCTTTTCTCCCTCCTCCTCTTGACAACCTCTTAGATACTTGAAAACTGTTATGTCCCCTTTCAGTCTCCTCTTTTCTAGACTAAACAAACCCAGCTCTTTAAATCTTCCCTGATAAGTCAAGTGTTCCAGACCTATGATCATTCATGTGGCTCTTCTCTGGATTTTCTCCAGTTCGTTCACATCTGTCCTGAAATGAGGTGCCCAGAACTGGACATGTGGCAACTAATACATGTTAAAGCAGCTTATAGTTTTCACATGAGTCAGCAGATCAAGATCCAGACTATCAGGGTATTGAGGTTTACTCTGATCTGCCAACTTATGAAAACTACATGCTGCCTTGTTTTTCACTGGGCTTTCACCTTCTGTTACCACGTGGTAGCTGTTTGCTAATTAACTAACATTTCTGTAACTGCTAATTTAGACCTTCCACAAACATACATTCCAGGACATAAACATCTGCAGTTTAGCTGTAAGAGACATTTTTGGCCTATCGCTCCTAGCACTTACAAAGTGTTAGTTAACTTGAGTTAACAGGAAATCAATTAATTTGAGTTAAAAGAGCAAAAATGCTTGTCTAAATATACCCTGCAGCATACGCATTGATTTGAACATTAAGTTAATTTCTTTTACTGGTGTTAGGTTGAAAAATATGCAAAAGACCAATTATCTTCACATAAAATGGAAACATTGCAGGATAGAGCAATGTTTTTGAAAGACACTGCTTATATTGACAATAGTGTAAGTACATGTATTTGGCATAGAATATTGTGAGTATAAATAAAACCTGAAATGAAACCAGACTGCTTGTTAAAAATCCCATTTAGCCAAGAAAAATGTTACATATAAAATAAAATATACTTATGGTATCAGTCCTAATTCATCGGATGAATGATTTGATGATCATATTGTAAAAGAAAAGCTGTTTATATTTGAGAACTGATGTTTTCATTTCAGAATTATGAGTAAGCTCAATAACAACTACCTGGTTAAACAGCAAAGAACTGGATAGAAATTAGAAGATTCATAAATCAGTGCCCCCAGGAAAAACAACAAGTGCACAAAAATGAGTTCTGATACTTGAACTTTGATTAAAAAACTGGTCAGCAGCAGATGGGTTCCTATAGGAGTATTTTACGATGACACAAATGCTTCTCAATTTGAGAAGATAATAGATATTTTGTGGTTAGAAATTTGGGAGATGATATAAAGATGCCAAAGAAAGGAAAATGTAGGTCAGTTTAAAATGAGAAATGGATAGGAACCAAGCCCCTCTGTACAACAGCAACTTAAACTTTCAAAAAGCTTGGATGTGATCTGAATACGAACTTTCCAATACAAGTTAATCTCTACAAGCATTCCACACGTTTGACTCTTCCCCCCTCTCCCCTCTTTCATTACAACCAAAAAGCAGCAGCTGAAGAATACAAAAACCTTGCATAAATTGCAAGGGTTCCTACTGTGTATTCCATGAAGTTGCTTTTGCAGTTTAATAAAACTAATGGGAAAAGAGTCACAAAATTCTGAAAGCTCTCTAAAACTTCATTATAAGGATTCACCTTTTTCTGCTAATTGTCCCATGGGTGTTTGGAAATGAGGAATTGTCCCAGCCTGTTTGTGATTGAGCAGAAAACTTTGATGCAGGAAAAAAAGATCTGTATTTTAGCCCTAAATGTTTGTTTAGTTAGCAGCTGTAAAGCAGCATGGATGACTATAAATATACAATAATACAATAAGGCCTTATAAGTAGTTATTTCTTTTAGCTTCTTAAAAAGAACTCACTAGAAGATCTTCAGAACTGCATGATTTTGGGACATCTCTAAAGAAGCCTAATCAAAATGCACTGGGGTTCATGTAATACCTAAAGTATATGGACACGCTCACTGTACTTACCTGTATTTCTCACTATAGCTACAACAGAAGAAAAAGCTCCAAAAACTGAAGGCCACGTTACCAAAAGCACTCACCTCAATATTTGTAATCACCATTTCTCTAAAAACATAGGCAACAGTACAATCTTCAGACTGACATTTGACACGGAAATTGCCATACTCCATTACATCTGGTGGATCAGGCCAATACTGATGACATTTGGTCTGCAAAGAAAAAAGAAAGTATAAAGCCATGAGCTTATGATTAATATGTTTACTCTCATTTTTCACTTGGATGGGGGGGCATCTGTGTGACCCAATTCTCTGTTTCCGACGTCAAAATTCAGATAGCTCAGAAAGCGTCATTTATGAATGTCCTAGCTTGTTTTGTGGAATGTGTGTATCTGTATCTGAGAACAGCTTGACATGTCAGGCCTGATTCTCCACAGCTCTGTATAGTCATTTACAGCCATGCAAACTGAGTGTGGAACACCAGCATCATCATCCTCACATTACATGGCAATGAATAACTATACAGACTATGAGATGGTGGAGAATTAGACCCATCAGATACAGTGGCATTATTTAATACCTTTAATGCTGAATACCTGGTTTCTGAGATTTAAAAAAAAATCCATCTCCATGGAGCAGTCAAATTTTTGCTGATTGAGGGACAGCGGCAGAATTTCTATAAAAATACAGCCCAAGTTTTTGTTGGGGCAGTGAAATTCCTGTTTTACAAAAATATTGTCTGTGTTAACAAGTATTTTTAAGGACCATTTTCTTTTTCTAAAAATCTCATAGGAACATATTATATTTTTTTCAGGTGAACAACAATATTTTGAAACTATGGGTGTACGCAAATAAAACAGAAAACGGCCTTGAAGACTGGATCAAAATGGCCAACCTCAATGTTGCCCCAACAGAAATTTACAAATATATATCCACAGGTCAAATGGCATAATTACAGGAAGAATTTTTACTTTAACAATATGCTGTCTTCATTTTTGCAGATAGTTTTGCAAATTTTAGGAGGCATTAAGGTTGGGTGGACAGTATAATTTAGGTATATGGCAATGATGATTAGCAGGCAAGTGCAAGAGAATGCTACATTAGTGAACTATAAAGTGTCTTCTTTTTTTTCACAAGCCAAAGGAGTGTGGCTCAGTTTAGTGAGCTGAAAAGGCATTTGCCAGGAGAACACTGGAATAAGCATGTTTAATATGTGATTTATACCAGTGGGGCAGTTTTGAAAGAGGATGCTGATTTTTCATTTGTGTGACAATTGCCAGGATAATTACTTTTAAATCGTATAATCATTTTCCAGGGTGTGGAAGTAGGGAGGGAGAGGAGAGAAACAACATGTATTTAGTGCTGATCCAAAATTACTTACAAAATTTATGTCAGCGGTCAAACAGATTAGAAGGGCTAAGAGTATAAAAAAATTAAAGTCTTCAAATTTTAGGGGTATTTTTTCAAGCATGCAAAATATATATTGTAGAACAGTACTGTCAAAGCTTTTCATCCTGAGGATCAAAAATACTTCAGAAAGATCAAGATGCTCCATTCAACACACTGGGACTGATTTTCTGCCCTGTCCTGCTCCCTTTGTGTCACTCAGGGAGCGCAGATTCAAAGGAAAAATACCCAGAAATTGCCTGATGATGACTTCCCCACTGCATGTAGGTTTACAGCAATCACAGGTTACACCTTTATGGTAAAAAACAGTGTGATGGATATGGTGTTTTTATTTATTTATTTATTTAAGTGATAACTAGGACTCATATAGATCCTAGGCTGCTTTATCTCCTGAGAATCCTTAATAGTCAAATTGTAGCCAAAGTAAAGACAGGGTGACAAGATGAGTTAAATGACCCTATAGCCATAACAAAATGTGTGGGTGTCAGGGTTGCTTATTGGCCCTATTCTTTCTTGGATTTTATACTAATGAGGCGATGATGGCTTTGGAAAATGTGCAGTATTTCCCCCCTCAAAGTTTTCAGCTGATTTTTGTTGTTCCTCCTCTTTACAGAGATCCCAAAACATCCCTGGACTTAAACACATTCAAGGACTTTAGCTCCTTATTTTTACTGCCAGAGTAATTTACTATCGACTATCAAAAAACTAAACTAATTGTCCTTAGCCACAGACTAAAGTTGCATAAGTGAATAACTGATGGCCATTGAACAGTCCAGTTTTGTCATCCCCCATTCAGGTATTTGTTCTACATATAATGGCCAATAGCATAAACATACAAAAGAGATGATGAAGAAAGTTCTACACAACCCTAAATTCAATACAACCAGTGCTGCATTTCACTTCTGTCCATGAAGGCAATCTAATCATTCTGGCTCTTAAGAGTTCTCAGGGTTAAAATCTGTACTGAAAAACAACAGAGTGCAGAAATCTGTGTCTGGAAGAATTTTAATGAGTTAGAATTTGAGTAAAACAAAATTTTAAGGAGAATGCTCAGCCTCAAACTACATCCCAGATGCTTTATCCAGAGCACAGGTAAGGGAATGTTATTTCGACCAAAACCAATGCTTTCATACTAATTATTGGCTCCACAAGTGCATCCGCCTTCAGGGAGGCTAGTCCCTGCCCCACCCATTCCACCTGAGGCCTAACCCCTACTCACACCCCTCTTCATCAAAGCCCAGCCAGTGTCCAGCACAGCTCCAAACCCAAGGGAGCAGCAAGAGCAATGTGACAGACAGTGTGGGTGCCCTATGGCAGGGGTAAAGGAGGGTCAGGAAGAGGCGTAGCAACCACAGTACTCACATTTGACAACTGTGCCAAGGGAGGCTTAGTCTCTCCTGACCTATTATATTCACTCCTTGGCATATGAATCAATAGTGCCTTCTAAGATTGTGTGCAAATGAGCAACTCCAGGTACACATGCAAGTGCCATTGGCTTTTGCAAGTTCACCAATCCCTTTATTCGTTTGGGTTTTTGGAACTTTACATAGTTAGGATTTAGACAGAAGGATGAAAAGAGAGGGCTTACTCACCATGTACTGTAACTGAGTGTCTTCGATACACCAGTCCCTTTGGATGCTCTACTTTAGGTGTTGTCACATCTGACTTAATTCACTGAAGATCTTTGCGGCATTACTGGTCCCAGACTGTGCATGATCAGCCCATTTCATGGCACACTCATGACTCAACCCTCTCTATTCCTTCTCTACCACAGAGTCCCACGTTTGAATGCCAATGTAGAGCGAAGGAAGGTTGGTAGCGGAGCACCCACAAGGATATATGTTTAGAAGAACCTCAGTTACTGAACAAGATCAGTAGCTTGCTCTTTTTCTTCAAGTGATGTTCCTGTGGGTGCTCCACTTCAGAGCAGTGCACCTCATTTGGTGGGAGGAACTTTGGATTCAGTTGTTTCAGACAGATGACAGAACTGTTAGTCACAATGCGGCATCCTTATTGGATGTGAGATCAACTGAGTAACGTTTTGTGAAAGTATGTACAGAGGTCCACATAGTTGATGTACATATATCTGTGACAGGACCGTTGTTAATGCTATAGAAGTGGACATGACTCTGGCTGAGTGTGCTCTGATTCTAGTGAGAGCCTGTAAGTAAAACCCTGCAAATCCTCAGGTGTCCACTGCAGATCCACAGTTATCCGCATCTGCGGATAACCACAGACCCATTGCTGTGGACTGACTCACGGATGCCGCTTCTCTTGTTACCTTATCACAGTGTGATCCATTGCTGAAGCCCCTGCACTGATCTGTGTCGGCAGCATGCAGGGGAACCAGGAAGTGCTCTGGCCAATCCTAGATTGTGAACTGCCAGCCAGCCAGAGTCTCAAGGTGGGGCTTGGAGACTCATTGGTGGCCTTTGATTGGCTCGTTCCCCTGCCCACTTCTTCCTTTTCTTGTTTCCAGTTGGCAAGCCATTGCTGGAAATCAGAGATTTCATTGGTGGGCAAAGAAATCTGATTGATAACACAGCATGCAAACCACAAACAAGAAAGGAAAAAGTGGGTGGGACCATCTGGGGAATGAGCCAATCAAAAGGCTAAATAGTTGTATGTGGGCCCAAGCTCATAGAATCATAGGGTTGGAAGGGACCTCATAGGTCATCTAGTCCAACCCCCTGCCAGAGGCAGGACCACTCCCACTAAACCCTCCCAGTCATGGTTTTGTCCAGCCAGGCCTTAAACACCTCCAAAGATGGAGACTCCACCACCTCCCTCGGCAGCTCATTCCAAGGCTTCACCACTCTCCTAGTAAAAAAGTTTTTTCTAATATCCAGCCTCGACCTCCCTAACCGCAACTTGAGACCATTGGTCCTTGTTCTGTCCTCTGTTATTACCGAGAACTGTCGAGTTCCATCTTCCTTAGAGCATCCCTTCAAGTAGTTGAAGGTTGCTATCAAATCCCCCCTCAATCTTCTCTTCTGCAGACTAAATAAGCCTAATGCTTTCAGTCTTTCCTCATAGGGCTTGTGCTCCAGCCCTTTAATCATTTTGGTTGCCCTCCTCTGAACTCTCTCTAGCATGTCCCTGTCCTTTTTGTAGTGGGGAGCCCAAAACTGAACACAGTATTCTAGATGTGGCCTTACCAGTGCAGAATAGAGGGGAATGATCACATCCCTTGATCTGCTGGTAATACTTCTTTTGTTGCAGCCCAGTATGCCATTGGCCTTTTTGGCAGCAAGACCACACTGCTGACTCATATCTAGTTGTACCTGTGGTTACAGATGCAGCTAAACTCTGGCATGCGGATTTCAGATTGGATTAATGCTACCACTGAGTGGATGTGGACTGGATACACATTTTTGTATCCTTGAAGGGATCTACCTGTAAATTCTTTTGTTTATAGCATAAATGGATACATCCTGCTATCCATTTCAACAGCTTCCGAGTAGATATTGTTTTGCCTTTTGTGCATTCTGCCACTGATCTGAAAAGCTTATTTGATTTTCTAATGGTTTTTGTTCTCTCTAGGTAAAAGGTTAGCACCAGTCTGACATCCAGATTGTGGAATGCAGCTTCCTGTGCGTTATTATGTGGTTTTGGATAAAAGAGAGGTAAGTGAATAGGTTGGTTCACATGAAAGTCTGATACTATTTATGGTTTAAAAAAAAGTTTGGGTGAGGCACAAGAGTGAACTTTGTAAAAATTCTGCAAGGTGACTGGGCCACGAATATCCTGATTTCCTCTACTTGGCATGCCAGTGTGATGGCTACTGGGAAGGATGCTTTCATAGACATATGGAGGAAAGAACACATTGCCAAGGATTTATAGTAGAGGCTACTTACTTTATAGTACTAGCTACTCATTTATAGTGTTGATCATGCATATAATCTTCCTCAACTTCCAAAGGGATAGCCGTGTTAGTCTAGTCCAGCAAAAAAACCAAGGAGTTGTGTGGCACTTTTCTGCCTAACAAGTCCAATCTCTTTCAGTCCATCATGGTGTGTTGATTTGTAGCTGGTTTGTTTACCTCTTGGGTTGGCTGCATCAATGACAAAGGAGTTTGGGAGGGAAGGGATGGATAAAAAGAAATTTCACCCCTTTAGCGGGAAAACAGTACTTTCTATCATTCCTTTTACTATTAGGTGGGACAGTATGAAGGTTCTTCAATAGTTTATAATGGGATTCAGTAACCTCCTCAAGGGGGATTTCTGGATTTTCTGTCTCAGGTCATGGAACTGTTTGGAGTCATCCATAGTTGTGGATGGGGTAGGGATTACCGCTTCATCTAGCAGTGGTAAGGAATTGTGCCTGGGAGATTTTTCTTGATCAGAGCTTGCTTTCATCACCTGGTCCTTTTCTGGAATGGGCTCAGATCAAGCTAGAGCTAACTGTGTAGATCTTGCTCTGCTTTTATGTGAGCTGGATGGTCTGCTACAAGCTTTGGAACTGCTTGATCATGTGTCCCAGTTCTGCCATTGAATGGGATACGGAATAGGTGGTCCAAATCATTCCAAAGACATGCACTAGTCCTCTTGTGAGGTGTATATCTGGGTGCCTCTGAAGGTAGTTTGGTAGGACTAGAATGCCCTGATGAAAATTTCACCTCTTCTGCCTCACTGTCCTCCCCCACTTGAAAAGGGTACTTCATCATGTGCAAAGTGTAATGGGGATTTGAGAGTCCCTGACGTCAGTGTCTTTAAAGATGACGTTACTACCATCTCCATTTGGTGAAAATCATGTTGTTTGTCCTTTTTCTTCTGAAATTCCAGTGCCATACCTCGTGTGGGTGCCATTGTCATGCTAGGTACTGTCCTTGGAACCTTGCTGGATGTCAGTGTCAGTGTTATCACTGGTGGTGAAGCTGGTGCCGGCATTAGTGCTACTGTGATGATTCTCAGTGCTGAACTGAGCGCCTGGGTCATTATCAGTGCTGCAGCAATTTGAAGGGATTGAGGCTGGGATAATTGACTGTTGGGCCATTGATCTCTACTGCACTTCTTTCATAGGTGCTGAGCTGGAGGAGTATAATTTGTCTTTGTTTCATGACTCCACACTGTGATATTTTCAGTTGCTGGCTGCCACTGTCCAAGTTATGCCTAAATTTTCAGGTTGTAGCCTTTTGGGTGAAGTCCTTTTCTTTGATGTGCTTCTGCCTGGAGATGCTGAGGTTCTTCTCCTAGAAGTTTTTTCACTCTTTTCTGAAGAAATGTTCTCTGGTCCCAAGTCAGTGACTATTCCATCAAGATGATCTTTAATCCCAGATCTCCCTCTCTTCTGACACCAGCTTTAAGATTTTTATAGTGTGTATACTATTGCAGCACACACGTTTCCCCACATGCAGTGGGCATGTTGGAAATGACCATCAGAAGCTGGAGTGGGATCCCTACAAGAGATACCTCTTTTAAATCCTGGTGAACCACTCATGGTGTAATATTCTATATTTCAGAATTATTCTACTTTAAGTGGAGTACTCAGGAAGATGAAAAGAGAAGGGAAATGATCAAAATATTTTTTCTAAAATATGAAGGTAAGAAAGATAAATTACTGATTAAACTAAGGTAATTATTGACTAAACTAAACTATTTCTGAAGACATTTTTAAGCAGGATGAGTTAAATCTGCAGCTGCTAAGAGCTCTGTCATGGACTGTGGATGCTTGAGGTGGAATTGTGGGGGTTGGGTCACAGTCCTGCTAGAACAAGTGCCAACTGTGCCATGCGATGAGAGCTCCGCATGTACAGCCTGTATGGGTACTACTATAATGATCTCCAGTCAAAGGCGTGGAATGCAGCAACATCTAAAGTGGAGAACCCACAGGGACATCACTCAAAGGAAACCCTTATTTAAACTCAGAAAAAATGGTCACTAGCCTTCTGTAACTAATGTTCTTTGAGATGTGTTGTGTGTGCCATGTGCACAGTCACTCTAAGGTTTGACCCCTGTTGGTATCTGTCAGATAGGCTTTGGTGCCCACTGGAGTTACTCCCTTGTGGAGTGTATTGTCAGTGCTGGGGCAGGAACCATACCAAGTCACAATGTGCATAGATACAGAACATGATCCATGACAAGAGTCTTTAGGATGATACTGGGAGGCCTTTCATCTTGTCTGCTATTGCTACAATCATCTCAGTTTGGCTAAAACCCACCTGATATCCATAAAATGAAGCCTCTGCCTTCATCTGTTGGTGTCTGACTCTGGGTAGAAAACTGGGAGAAATACGTCCCAGTTTGTGTGGAACTGGGATACCACCTTTAGAATGAAGGGTCTGTGAAGGCAAAGCTGAATCTTGTCTTTGTAAAAGATTATGCACGTAGGCTCGGATGCAAGGGCCTTGAGTTCAGAAGAGCTCTGGTTGATGTTATGGCCACAAAAATTTCAAGTAATATGTCACTGCAGTTCAGATGAAGGCCCGTTCAGTCCGGATAGGATGAGGCTGATGACCCATTGGGGAACCAGTGAGGGTATAATCTGTCCAGACCTTTGAGGAAGTGCCTGACTACAGAATTAGCAAAGACCAATTAGCCCATGACCCAGAAACGAAATGTTTACATCACAGTCAGGTGGATCTTGATTTAAGACATGGACAGTTCTTGCTGCTTTAAATGTAACATACAGTCCAAGATGAAAGGTATCAGTGAGTGAATAGGTGCAGTAACCTCCTACATTGACCAGACCAAAAATTGCTTCAAATTTACCTAGGCAAGTGGTCCTGCTGGAAGATCTGCTGCTGTCAAGGATCACCTCTCTAACTGGCTCCAAGCATGAAACTTCAGTGCTGTAAGTGGAGAGATTTGAGGTTGAAATGTTGAAAGCAGCTGTGATCCTGCATGAACAGGCAAACTGATCAGAACTTCCACTAACAAGTTGAAGAGCATGATGTATTAACGTTGTGGTCAGGCTGGGACTACCAGAATCAACCTTTCTAATGTTCAGTAATACCTTGTGAAAGAGTGAAATAGGTGGGAATGAGGAGAACAGATGACCCACTCATGGGATGAGGAATCCATCCATTATTGAAATCGGGCTGTGAGCTAGGAAGGAGCAGAATTGCAGGCACTTCCAGTCAGGTTTTGTTGCAAACAAGTCCATGTAGGGATGTCAGAGAGAACAGACAACTCATGACAGGAGAAAGACCTGCTGAGATCCAGGAAGGTAAGATGTCTCAAGGTGTATCAAGCAGGTTATGCAAAAGTCCCATAGTCTGAGGGATTCTTGGCATATGCAAGAGGAGCATGCACCACTCTGTCCGTCTATATGGAACGTCACCATTATATTGCTCATCATGACTGATGCATATTTGCTTTGCTTTCCAGGTGGGCTTGAAAGATCTGAGAGGTTAGGCATACCACTCAGTTTTCTGAAGTTGATGTACAGCGATAGCTCTGTCTGGGACCAGAGATCTTGAATTCTGAGCCCTTCTAGATGGGCTCCTGTGACGTAGTACCCCAGATAGCACTCATGTCCCCTCTGCTAACAGCTGTTCAGGACTGCTATACTGGAGTTTTCGCTCATCCAGCTCAGGTCTCCATGCTAACATGTAGCCAGCTCCCAAATCCAGCCTCAGAGGGTTCAACCCCTGTGCCATCTGGAGTCCCCTGGAGGGCCTCTCTTCAGGAGGGTCCCAGCAAGTCCCAATCAGAAGTGAGTCTCAGCTACTGTGGAAGTCAAAGGGTTTATTAGCAACCCAGTTCACACAGAAGCTAGGGCCGTTGGCTATCAGATTAACCAGAGGTATAGCAGTAAACCCCAGGACAAGTAGGGTCACGCTCCAGAGATCCTACCTCTTAGACTCCCATTTCCCTACTAATCCCTCTCCCCTCAATCCTTTGTTCTCCCTTCTGGGCTAGGTAGCCCTACCCCTTCGTCCAACCAGCCCCAATCTGTGTGACCAGCAGGGATCCCAGGTAAAGTCTGCCTAAACACTCCCCCACCTCCTAGTGACTCTTCCACCTATCACACAGCCACGTCCCATCATCAGAACAGAAAAGAAATGAGGTTATCACACGTGACATCCCATATTAGTCCAAGAGGGGTCTATCACTTCATCATAGCTCCTCACTCCATTGCTGATACATTTGTGACTAGAGACAATGAGGGGTAGGTTAGGAAAGGGGACCTTTGCACAGACTGACTGGATTGAACCACAAATGAAGAGTCCATATCACTGAGGATGGGAATTAAACTCTATAGTGTTCAAGGTGTCCTGGCTAGAGTGGTACACCATAAACAAGCCAAGCCTGCAGAGGCCTTTTGAGTCTTGTACGATGAATGATGTACATGCATGTGCCCATGTGTCTCAGCAGTTTTAGACAATTTCATGCTTTGATAGTGCCTGACATCCCTATGACGGAGTATATGTCTCAGAAATGGGACTCAAAGGAATGCCCTGGCTTGACTCAATCCAGCTCTGCTTCTAAGAATTCTATCCTCTGAGTAGGAATAAGAATCACCTTTTGTGTGTTTACTAGCAGATTTAACTTACTGAAGGATTATCTTATCAAGTTCACATCTGCCTTTACTAGTTCACTGGTATGCAAGGTATGGATTGACCTATATCTTCTGTTTCCTCAGGAGCACTGCAACATTTGCCATGCATTTAGTCCTCACCCAGGGAGCTGCTGACAGGCCAGAGGGAAGGACAATGAACTAATAACGAATATGGTTCTTTACAAAGGGGAGGAATATTCTGCAGGCTGGAATAATAAAAATGTGAAAGTACATGTTCTTCAAGTTGACGGCTGGCATTCTAGTTCTCCAGATCCAAAGAGGAGATAATGGAGGCCAAAAGACCATGTGAAACCTTATTTTCTTCATGAATCTGTTGAGGTTTCCCAGGTTCAGGATGGGTCTGAGAAGACCTTTGGCTTTCAGTATTACAACATAGTGGGAGTAGAAGCCCTTAGATCCCAAGAAACCTACTCCATTGCTCCTAGTGTTAGGAGCAACTACACAAATGGGATTAAAAGCTGCTTGTAAGACAGGTCCCTGAAGAGAGATGGAAAGAGTGGAGGGTGAGGAGGATATGACAACTGAACTGAAGGGAAGACTCCATTTCTACTGTGTATAGCGTCCACCTATCTGAGGTAATCTGGGGCCCATGCATAATACGAGTGGGACAACCAGTCTGAAAAACTTAGGAGTGAAAGATCTGACTTCTGAACTGGTGCGCTGAAAAGCTCTGTTTAGAATCAGAGACTGGCTCACAGTTCAGAACCTTGGCCAGAAGAAGCAGGAGGAGGCCTTCTCCTGTGGTTCCTACCTAGCTTCTTTTTGTAACCTCTACTAGAGTTGGTAAAAACAAGGCAGAGAACACAGTTTGAAAAGTTACCTTTGTGGCACAGGACCTACTCTTGAATCCTTGCAGCTATTGGGTACTGAGTCTGCTTACTTTGAGAGCAGAGCCTATTCTGAAGGGGGAAATTCTAGTTAGTGTGTTAGACCTTGTATGGCAGGTTCGACGCCTGTAGCCAGGAGTTTCATCTCATGGCCACAGGCAATGACATAGTCCAGGCCACTGAGTTGGCAATGTCAAGTGCTGCCTGTAGTGAGTCCTTTGCCTCTGTTTTGCCCTTTTATCAGGGCTGAAAAAGAAGGATTACCCACCTTGTGCGGTAACTGGCGTTCTTCGAGATGTGTGTCCCCATAGGCGCTCCATCTTAGGTGTCGGAGTGGCCACAGGACACAGCTCGGAGGCTGTAAAGCAGTGCTTGTTTGGCCGCGCAGGCGGCCAAAACCAGATTGCGCCAGTTTTTGGTGCCATTTCGGCAGCCACATGGCCGTGCCCCCCTTCAGTTCCCTCTCAGCTGTGGAGCAGAGGCAACCTCCAAAGTGGAGAGGGGAGGAGGGCGGGTGATAGAGCACCCATGGGGGGACACATCTCGAAGAACTCCAGTTACCACACAAAGTGGATAACCCTTCTTTCTCCTTCGAGTAGTGTCCCCATGGGTGCTCCGTCTTAGGTGACTCCAAAGCAGTATCCGTTTACGGAAGGTGGGCTTCAGAGCTGCGGCTGGTAACAGAGGTAAGTACAGATAGGCCTACAGTGGCATCGGAGAGGGATGCCTGGTCAATAGCATAATGCTTGGTGAACGTGTGGAATTGAGGCCCATGTGGCGACCTTGCAGATCTCTGTGATGGGCACGTTGTGAAGGAAGGCCGTGGTTGTGGACACCGCTCTGGTCGAATGGGCGTGCATGTGGTCTGGTAGAGAGACATTAGAAGTCTTGTAACACAATCGAATGCAGCTTGATATCCATTTGGATAAATGTTGTTTGCTTATGGGCTGTCCCTGGTTCTTATTTGCTATGTTAACGAATAGTCTGTTCGTGAATCTGATGGCACTTGCCCATTGTAGGTAGAAGGCCAAGGTGTGGAACGCTGTTTCGGCATAAAGATAGGTAAGTGAATGATTTGGTTGAGATAGAACGAGGCTGAAAGCTTGGGTAGGAACCTTGGATGTGGTCTAAGAGAGACCTTGTCCTTGTGGAATGTTATGTAGGGAGGAGTCACCATGAGCGCTGACAACTCACTGACTCTACGGGCTGAAGTGATGGCCACTAAGAAAGCCACTTTCATCGATAAGTGCAACATCAAACAGGTTGCTATTGGTTCGAATGGCTTCCAGCTGTTGAGTAGGATAAACTGAATAGGTTCTGGACAATTTAGCTCTTCTTTGGTGAGCCAACTAGGTACCAGGCTGTTAGATGGAGTCTCCTCAGATCCAGGTGAAGAAGATGTCCCTGGTGTTAGGAGAGCAGATTGGGATTTGTTGGGAGGGTGATTGGAGCCCTGGCCAATAGCTGCATTAGGCCTGAGAACCAGGGCCGTCTAGGCCATGAAGGGGTAATGAGAATAATTGTGGTTGCATCCTGTGTTATCTTCTGCAGAACATGGGGGATCAGCGGAATGGGAGGGAAGGCATAAAAGAGAGCATTCATTCAGGGCAGCAGGAACGCATTGCCCAGAGAGTTCGTGCCCCTCCCGCCTCTGGAGCAGTAAATGTGGCATTTGCAACTGAGATGGGAGGAGAAAAGATCTATCTCTGGATGGCCCCACCATGTGAAGATCCCCTGGAGGATCTTCTCATTCAGTTCCCATTCGTGGTCAGGAATAAAGGAATGACTGAGTAGATCTGCGGTTGTATTCTGAATTCCCGGTACGTAAGAGGCCGAGATGAGGGTATTGTTGGCTATGCACCATTCCCATAGTCTCGTGGCCTCTGAGCACAGGGGAATAGATCTCGCTCCCCCTTGCCTGTTTATATAAAACATGCATGAGGTATTGTCCGTCATGACTCTGATGTGTTGGCTGGTGATTAGGCTCTGGAAACGTATACAGGCACATTGTACAGCATGGAGTTCTAGGACATTTATGTGGAGGGAGGATTTGTATGGGGACCATCTCCCCTGAGTGGTGAGGTGGAGGAAGTGGGCGCCCCAACCCATTCTCGAAGCATCTGTGGTGAGAACCATGGTAGGTTTGCTTTGTGCAAAGGGAATGCCCTGGGAGAGGTTTTGGTCGATCATCCACCATCCTAGAGAGTGTTTCACTGACGGAGGGATGGAGAGAGTTTTGCTTAGATGATGAAGGTGTGGTCTGAACCTCTGGGTGAGCCATAGTTGGAGAGGTCTCATCTGCAGTCTTGCGCAGAATACCACGGAGGTGGTGGCTGCCATGTGTCCCAGGATTTGGAGGCAGGATTTGGCTGAGATCATCGGGGCCAGTATGGCCAAGTAGACTATTTGCTTGATCCTGGCAGCCTTGTCCTTGGGTAGAAAGGCTCAGGCCCTTATCGAATCCAGGTGAGCCCCAATGAAGAGGATGTCTTGAGTTGGGGTGAGGATTGATTTCTTAGGATTGATGAGGAATCCCACACTGTGGAGAAGGTGCACTGAGGTCTGGATAGCTTGTGTCATGAGGTCCCTGGAAGAAGCTCTGAGAAGGCAGTCGTGCAGGTATGGAAAAATGGACACACCATTTCTGGGAAGGTAGGCAGCTCCTACGGCAAACACCTTGGAGAACACCTGGGGAGCTGTAGAGAGACCAAAAGGGAGAACAGAATATTGACAGTGGGAACCATTGACTGTGAAGCGCAGGTATTTCCTGTGAGCTGGGTGGATTGGCATATGAAAATATGCATCCTGTAAATCGAGGGACACGAACCAATCATGACATTGAAGAGCCTGGATAATTGTGTTGAGAGACACCATTCTGAATTTATCATATCTGACAAATCTGGTTAATTTTCTTAGGTCCAGAATAGGACGCCAGCCGCCTGATTTCTTTTGCATCAGAAAGTAAGGTGAGTAGAAGCCTTTGCCCCTAAATTGTGAGGGAATGTCCTCGATCGCCCCAAATGTGTGGGAGATGAGAAATTTCCTGTTGGAGCAATTGTACGTGAGAGGTGTCCCTGCGAGGGGACAGGAAGGGAAAGTAGTGGGGTGGTTTCTGTAAGAAGGGAATAGTATAGCCATTTTTGATAGTGCTGAGGACCCATTTATCAGAGATGATAAGCGTCCATGTCGGATTTGACTGTCAGAGGCGGTCTCTGAACACAACTGATGGGAATGGCTCTGTTGGGAGAGTGATGATTGGTTGTCCCTCAATCCCATTCTCAAAACTGCTGTTTGGAGGTAGGTGGATGAAAATTGTTGTTGCTGTTCGATTGGGTGGAAGGTTGTCTGCGCCTCTGTAGGCATTGTCTGGATCTTGGGTTGAAGTCTTGTCTCCTAAACTGAGAGCGGGTGAGAGGTGGGTAGTGGTACTTGGAGTTATATGGTTGGTATCTGTAAGCGCAGTGACATGTAACAGGAGTGTAGGTGCCGAAGGTGTGGAGGGTAGCCCAGAAATCTTTTGAACTGTGCATCAGTTGGTTGGTCTTGTCCGAGAAAAGTGTTATTTTTGTCAAATGGCAGGTTCTCTGTGGACGATTGCAACTGGAGTGGGAGATCAGCTTAATGCAGCCAGGCGCAGCGTCTTAACACGATACCCAAGGCCATCATGTGGGCAGCCGTATCAGCCACGTCCAGGACCGTCTGTAGAAAGGTTCTTGAAACAAGTTGGCCCTCCTTGATGATGGCGTGGAAGGCTGGTCTTTTTTCCTGTGGGATGTTATCAATGAAATCTGCTAGTTTGAGGTAGCTGTAATGATCATAGTTGGCTAAATGTGCCATATAATTTGCCACCCTAAAAAGAAGAGAGGCTGAAATGTAGAACTTTCTGCCCAAAAGGTCAACTTTTTTATCATCTTTGCACTGAGGAGTAGAACGGCTATAACGTTGCTTGTGGCAATGATTGGCTGCTTCGACCACGAGCGAGTTTGGAGGGGGATGATTAAATAGGTAATTGGAGTCTTTACTGGGAACAAAGTATTTTCTATCAGCTTGTCTGGAAGTCGGGATGATAGATGCTGGAGTCTGCCAGGGTTCTGTTGCTGGTTCAGATAATGTTGAGTTAATTGGCAAGGCGATTTTGGAAGACGTCTTCGATTGTAGAATTCTTAAGATTTTATGCTAAGACTCTGGAATGTCCTGTAGGGTAATTTCTAGAGACTCTGACACTCTACAGAAGAGTTCCTGGAATTGATGGAAGTCATCAGTGGCCGAAGATGTTGACAGTATGATAGTCTCATCAGGTGAGGATGAGGAATGGTGGGGAGGTGATCTTACTACCGCTGAACTGTGGTCAGAGTCACTGTCTGGTTCTGTGTTGTGTGGATAAATCTGGATAAATTCTGCATTACCACACAGTGCAGAATTTGTATGGAATTAATGTTCGTACAGAACTGGCACAGCAGAGCTGCTGGCCGCCACTAGGGGCTATTGGATGTGGCAGAGCACAGATGCCCAGTTTGCAAATATAAGACATTGGGGGGTGAGGAGAAGAGTGAATGGTGCTGGAGCTTCTGGCAACTGCTGTTTTGACACACCCTGAAGGAATGAGGCATGCTACAGGAAATGCCATCACATCTGGAACCCATCCTGAGGCTATTTCTCCCTCTGGATCCACAGGCTATGGGAGGACAGGTTGTAGATGTCTAGGTATGGGGGCACCCTGCAAAGTTAGGCTCTGTGGGGCAGAGGGAGCAGGTGTCTGGGTGGAGGAGGGGTCTGGAGCTGGGCTCTGGTGGGGAGGGGTACAGCAACAGAAACTGGGTTGTCACATGGCTTTCTGTAACTCGCTACTCCTGGGGAAATCTTCTATGTTCTCTGTATTGTTACTGATTACAGTTGCTGGCAGGGATTTGGAAATAAATTACCAAAACAATTAGAACTGGCATAATAAGTCTATGTGCTATTTTAACAAATAAAGTATACAGTATATTAAAATATGGTGGGCAGAATTTTTCATATTATGGGGTAGAATTGTTATGGGGGGGGGGGAGAATTCTTTCAAGAGTATATAATTAATACACACCAATGTCAGTTTTCCTGACTTTACCTTCCAGTATGGTTAAAGCTGTTTTCAAAAGGATTTTTCTAGTTGAAACATTACTGTTTCTTAGCAACTACTCTGCTGTAGAGCACGTGCACTGCTTTTGAATTACTCAGGAGAACCTGGTTAAGTTTCTCTGAAAGATTCTGAACAGATTTCAATTTAGGCTAAACTGCAAACATACCTTAAATTTTTCTTCTCTTTTAGTAATTACTTTACGGAAAACCTGTTTTCTCCTCCATCATTAAGATACATTTGTAATTTTCAATGAGTCATATTTTAGCCAATTTTCTAGAAAGGCCTCATTTTTAATTCTAGAGTATAATGTTATTTCCTAAAAAAAGGATCTAATAAGAATACTCTAGCTTTTAATGTTTGATTTTGTGTTATTATTAAATAATTTATAAATGTTAAAGTCAATGTATCTGTAAAATATTAAGAAAAAAAGGATACAATATGATTATCTTCAGAAAATATTTCACCTTAAAGAAATTCTTCAAAACAAAATAATTGCAACATGAAGAACTCCATGAGTGACTCCACATTAAAAGCAAGTAAGATTATGAATCTAAAATCCCTTTTATACATATATATCTTCCAAACTACAGATCTTCTATTACATAGCCTCTCTCTCTCTCAGAAGTTTGTCTTAGATAAGCGACCACATACTCCTGAACAACTTCTCCTTTGGGAGATAAGCATTAATCACAGAAACTTAAGATATGGCATTATAATTTCTGTAACTCCTCATTGATTCTGTGACATTTTGTTTTCCACCAGTTGGTTTGAAGATCTCATAAAATAAGTAAAATAATAATGATTTCTGGCATGCTTTTCTTGGAATGCTTATACATACTCTCATCATCATCATGCCATCTGATTGCCCCTGAGAGGGTCACATTTTGAATCTCTCTCATGTAGAGAAAGAAGTTAGGGTAAGAACACTCTTTCCTATTATGATTGTATTTAAAACCTGATAAATACTTTTATAAAATAATAATAAAACAATAATTCCTTCCTCCTGGGAAAGAGACAATTCTACTTTTTTCCACTGGCACAGTGAACCCAACAGTTTTCTTTATGTTCTCAGTGATCCATGTCCTTTTAAAGGTGAGCAGCATATTTATTATTTTAAACTGTCCAAATGTGCTATTTTTGAGTTTAGAAAAACTGTACAAAACTAGTTATATCAAATTTTGAAGTGCATCACTGACTTTTTGTGCTAAACTTTCTAATTTGTTAAATATACCTCATCTCAAGAATTTTTGGACTTCAGAATCTGATTTAAAACATTTTGGGTGCAAGATTTTGCACGAAAAATGATTAATTGCCTAAGTCAGTCTCTGTCATTGGAAGCTTTGCTTGAATGAGGACTAATTAAGCACTGCGAAAATTCAATCAACACGAATAACCATTTATCTCACTAAAGCAATTAAGACTTTTACATGGTTCGACCAATAAACAGAGCTGTCAGAGCTTGGAATACTATAAGGATGCCAAAAGAGAATTTTTCCTCATTTCTCTATATAGCTGAAATGATTCTCTCCAATTTTCTTTATGACTAGTAACATCCTGACTTTTTGAGACATGAGTAAAGGAGATACACACCACAAACTGACACTCTTCCTTGATCACAAGAAAACAGCAGCTCTAAAATGGACAGCAACCTGCTGAATGATTATGATCATGTTTAAGTGTCAATTTCTTGAAGTCATACAAAGGAAAACACTGGTCAATTTCGGGTAGATGACTTATCAGAATCTTAGTTATTTTGTTCCTATCTGAAGGATATTCAGTTAACTTATTATTAACCTTTTTTTAATAATTTTGATCCTCTCCTTCTGGTATAACTATTTTTTATAATAAACAAAGGACATTTCCAAACATCTCTTGTTAAATCACTTTTTTTCAGGCACTAGGATTATTAAGTTCTATCCTTATATGATCAGAGATATGTAATTCAAATAGGTTGAAAGAATGAGGGAAACAGTTTGTTCAACAGTTTTTTTTCCCCTCCCCTCAGCATATATTATAAGGGCCACCCAAACTAAATATAAGAAGGTACTAAAATGGGGTCTTTTTTTGTTTAGGCTGGGATTGCTGCCCAAAACTCCTCTGCTTCCATCTTTGTCCTGTTAAGACAAAGATATGTAAAGGTCAGAATCCAGACATCTTACACATATACGTTGCCATCTCACATGAAAAAAATGCCAATTTCTGTTATTTGGAAGATCACTAAATTTACTGGAAAATGATTTTAAAATAAGTGATTAGTAACAAGTGATCAGGCTGAGACTATAAAGTAGTGAGGTGATCAAGCTGAGAATACAAGGCCTGTTAACAATGTTGGACTGCAATTTACTTACATGATACTAAAGAGTTAATAGTACAACCCAAACATGTGTTTGCCTTTTAAGCAGACCCAGAAAAGCACCACACTGAAGCAGCTTTTACTGTGTTTATTGTCCCCTAGGAAAATAAAGAGTCCAGCTTTGACACAGACATGGCTGTGTTGCAGTGGTAAGTACATGAAAACTGGATGACAGACTACCCATTACCATTATTTCTATTAGATCTACTATAAACTATATATATTCTAACTTCAATTTAGATGTTAAAATATTACCAGTGAAGCTTGTAGTGCCACCTATAGTTAAATTTCCTCGCTCTTTCCAATAAAAGATGCTACTGTCAGTTGCTTATAAATTTAACCCAACTTTAACAATTAGGACTGAAATTTTCCATGCTGGCTGCTTGCCTTAGGCTTTATTTTATTTTAACTGAAAAGATCTAGTCATTTCTTTTTATGGAATGAAAGGGAGTATATTATTTTGCTCATATTAAAATAAGTTATACAGAGATTTCACTGAGAAGTGACAGTGCCTTTATGCTGCTTAAAGGGGTATATCCTGGGTCAGATGCATCTTTTGTTGTAACCAAGAAACTCACCCAAATTTGATCAATTATGGGCCTTTGAAAAGTTACAGTTCGCATGTGCTCACTGGAGACTATTAAGAATTTGGCATCTGGTTTCTCTGAAGATTCAATCAATAGCTCCATGCTGCACGGACTTGCAGTGCTTCCCCTCCTCTGGGCAGCTGGGTGTGAAGCATCATAACTGAAGGCAGGGAGACTGTCCTTTGAACTTCTGGCAGAAGATCAGGCAGCACTAACAAGAAGGCATCTACCTGACTGGAATGCAGAGGAGGAGTGTGGAAAAAGTGGGAGACATGGGAAGCAGAGCAAAGGAGAACTAGAGAAATGACTCCTATCCTTCACCAGTCTGCTTATGTCAAGAGTGAGTGATACGAACAACACCGGAAGAAGAAAGATGGGACAACCATAGAGGGGTAGGGGCTGAAGAGCCTATAACCACCAAAGACCACACTTTTCCAGAATTGGGAAGTAAATGCTGAAATCCTAAGCATCTACATTTCTCTGCCATGAAACCCATTGGTTGAATGTGCATCTTAATTCTCTCAAGCATTTGGACCACAAAAAGGATAGGAACCTACTCCTCTGACCAGTTATTCCATTAGCTCAGGTGAGGGAGATCTGTCCTTTGGCATTAAAGGTTCAGATGATGACCATGATGGAGGGTCTGTAGTATTTATTTTTATTTTTTTAAAGTAACTTGGAAATTACATCTGAAAGATTACATTAACAGGTTAAGGCTGTGAAGTCAAGCATTCAGAAGATGGACAATACCAATTTAAGGTTTTCCATGAAACTTTGATTTGCCTCCCCTTGTGCGTACATATTATGATACAGTCACATACTATTATGGTATGGTTATAATATTTTTCTCATAGGACCCTGTTTTCATTTACTGAATTGGGAGTCAATAATTGACATATACAAAACATTTTTAACTGTATTTATACTAGATATAATAAAATTTTGCCCTTGCTAAAGCATCACACAAAACTGTTTTTCTGAGATGGAGAAAACATCTTTTGCTTAAGTTTGCTTCTGTGAAGGGCTGTGTATTCTTGACTGTACAGAAGGATCATGCCTTAACCCTTATGACCTTAAAGACTTTACTTGTCCTGAGAAACTGAAGAACTGATTTTTAACTCTGTCTTCAGAATTTGTATGTCTGCTCCAACATCCCTGTCTTCCTTCAGCTGTCCACACTTACTTTCCAATCAGTCCTTTGACTTGAACTTCCAAATTCCTATTCCCAATAAACCACCCCCAAACCATTGATTCCCAAGCAGAATATCAGGTAAAGAACTGACAGTGCAATGAGAGGTTACCTAGGGAAGATAGAAAAGGGTATGGAAGTATTTCTATCAGTAGGAAGGCAGGCAAAAGTCATGACTGTCCACCTCCCAAACGTCAGAAATGTTTACTATGCTGAGCAATGCTTCTTATTTATTCTGCGTTCAAATCCTTAAACACAGCCAGTTTCTATATTTCCTCCACCAGTTAGCTGGTCATTTTTAGAGGCTACAGGGATATGACACTTCACATAAATCATAAATCAGAAAATCCATATATTCTAAACTGGATACTGGAATATTTGCTCTTTTGGATTTTCCGTGGTCAGTGAATCTATTAACTGATTTCAAAACCATGACTTAGTAAATAAGGTCTTTCACAGATTCTTCAAAGCAATTTGAGGAAATAAATCAAAATATTTCTTCTTGATTCTCAATAACGTAAGTACTTAAATAGACTAAAATTTGTCTACCAGCTTCAGAGTGCATTCTCCAACTCCTCTCACATGATGTTTAAAGAAAGGCAAGTATCACCATCTGCCATTCTAACATTAAAAACATTTTTAGACACAGGCTGAGAGGCAACAAGCAGATGGCATAATTGTTACAAGGTTATTATTCAGGAGAGGAGCTAAAAACAAAATTCAAAAAGTGTAGCAAACAGTATATTCCAGGAAGATACACAACCTTCTTTATTTCAATAAAAAGCAGCTTGAAAGACCAATACCAAAACACAAGTTAGACATAAATGTTAAATTATTTTGGGACCCATGTAAATGGTAATCTTCAAGAAAAGATATACACACTTACCCGTCCTCGTTCAGTGAGGGTTGTCAACATGATGATCAATGATAACTTATGATCCCAGACTACCTGCCAGAAATGTGTGCAGGTATGTGGAAGAGGACCTTGAGTGGCAATATATCTGTTCACAATGCCAGCAGAAGGAATTTCCATCTGTCAGGAGAAAGAACACCTTATATCTCACTACTCAAATATCCCACATAAGTTTGATTTCTTGTTAAAAAAAAATTAACTTTAACAAAGATCTTCTGAGTGAAGATTAAAGAAAGCAAGTTGAGCAACAAGATTAACAAGTTCACCTTAAATATCTTAGAAAATAACACAAATATTTGATTATTAATTTACAGTGGACCAAAATCACATTCTGATCCATAACAATTTCTTTTAAATTATTTTTCTACCCAGCAATGAAATCTATAACTCACTCAGATCCTTGAAGCCATTTACACACTGAACATTGCATACAAACTGTAACAACTCAGTTTCCAAAATGAAAGATTATGTGCCAACTTGCTAAATTTATCCCCAGCAGGAAGTTTTAAATTCTACCGAAAATATTTTACTTACCCTGTTGTACATCCTATAATTCTTTAGCATCCCACCCCCATTTTTAAATTAAAAAAATACCAAAAAAAGGCCCATGTTTTCTTCTGCTTCCCAGCATTTACCCACTACTATGCTCAGCATCTCAAGGGCTAGACCTGTCAACTATAGCAGTGATTGTCAATATTTTTCCTATTCATGACCTAATACCCAGCTTTAGTTAATTCATGGAAAAAATCCCATTTTGTATTATGGCTGGGAAGTGTGTGGAATTGGGGTAATGGCAATAAACTATACCTCACCTGAAGGCTAGAAGTGCTTGGTATTTATCCTATCTTCTCCCCATCTTGCTCACTCTCCACCAAGGTAAAGAATTTTCTTAAGATACTGTGGCAACATCCTGAAGGGACCATTCCTTGGGACAGGGCCAAAACACACTGATTTGTAGTGGTTTGATGAACTAGTACATTTATCTGGAGCACATCTTCTCATGCTCAAGAATATACATTTCCATTTATTAAAAAAGTCTCTACCTCTTATGGCTGAAAAGAAAACCTTCCTAAGATGAACTGCTGCAGTTAGGTGGGCAGAGTACCAATCCTTCTACTTTCCAATCTCTGTTTGGATTCAGATGCTCAAGGCAAACACTCCATTCAAACACAAAAATGCTTATAATACAGTTAAGGTCACCCAGAGGAATGTATCAGAGTTTCATGATAGCTCCTGTGTCACATAATGGAATGTGTTAGCTACTTGTAAGAGGACACTAACTCACAAAAAGAATTAAGGACTGGGAAAATAAGGGGCCAAATGAGAATATCACATTCTTACTGATAAAAGACAGACAAACATCAAAAGGAAATAATCAAAGAAAAGAGAAATCTCTGCAGGCGCAATCAGGAAGAAGAGATAGGCAATACTAGTGGAGGAAATCTCAGTTATTAAAAAGAGATAAATTGGTCTCTGTGATTAATGGAACAATCACATGGTGAATTGCCTAAAAAGTGCAAAGACAGTAGATCTCACAAGACATCTAGACAGATTATAAGTAAAACTGTGGAGCAGCCAATGGTCTTGGTACATGTGGGTACTCATGACATAAGAAAAGGTAGAGGGGCACCCTGGAGATCAAATTTAGACTATTAGGTAAGAGAGTCCAGGATCTCCATGGTAGGATTCCCTGATATGGTTCTAGTTCCACATGTGGGAGCAGTAAGACAGGCAGAAATGCAAGGTCTCAATTAGTGGATGAGACAATGGTGCAGGGAGGAGGGATTTACGTTTATTAGGAACTGAGAAACCTTTTGAAAAAGGTGTGGTCTATACTGTGGGGAGGAGCTCCACCTAAAACAAATCAAACCAGACTACTGGCACATAAAGGCTCTCTCTACACTTTCAAAGTTAATTCAAAATAGTTATTTTGAATTAACTACTTTGACATTAAATCAAAGTTATTAATTTGAATT